>OZ059850.1:4531935-5131935 GCA_964057195.1 Orthosia cruda | reverse complement strand
CTAAATATTCTAAGAGTTCATTAAGTGAGAAATTCATTTTGAAGTTATTCAGTTTGCTAGTTCGCAAAGACCTTTGGTTTTGATATTGACGTCACACAAAATAGTCGTTGAAAGACTTCAAAAGTTTCGTTTCCTACTTCAGCAGAATGAACAATACAGTGTTTTACATTAGCATAATTAGGTTGTCACCGAGCCGTGATACGTTTACTAAACGAAGAACGATTCGGTTGTCACCTTCGGCGCTTCGCGGATAACTCACTCCCGCACTCTTTACCGGACAGTCCGGGGCAGGTTATAACGAGCATCTAACGAAGGTACGCACACTGCACCGACCGTCAATACGTTATCGATTCGATTCTCATCAGCTCCGTTACAGCCTAACTGTATATTTGCATGCGTGCAGTACACTGAGCCAGTTAACTCTGAACCACGATGGCTTTATTAGCGTCCCCTTTTTTAGGCGATTGGAGGTGAACGCGAGGCGTGGGTAGGCCTAGATAGGCTGGCTGAAGTGGAATTTCGGTTGCGACCCGGTTCCGGCATGCAGCACACGCGCAAGCGTACTAGCGGTGCGGTGAGAGGGGCGCGCGGGGGGTGGAGGCGGCTGCACCGAGTTGCGCAAACTGACGCAGCGGTCACTCTGCAGCCGAGCCACAGAGTAATTGAAATCGAGCGACAACAGTATGATAATAGCCCTTTTGATGTACTTCGATGACCTAATAAAATGTCTTAATGCTCTATTTGAATTTTTAACGACATAGTTACCTACAACAATTTAGGATTTCAGACCGATCGGCGTGCTTCTGTTTCATAAAAGCTATCAATTACGTTATTTACAAAACAATGCCATTCTTAACCCCTAAAGCAATGTAAATAATACATTGAACTAGTCTATCGTTGCATGTTGTGCAACTAGTGAAACCTTGCGTTTTCAAAGTTATTGAAAACTTAACAAGAGCTTATTTAAAATTCGATTGATCTATATTCATTTATAGATCTATTACTCGACCTATTTTTTATATTGTTTGTTTATACGCCTCAATTAGATACGATTTATGATCGAGATCACACGTAAAATTATACCACTACCATTTGATATAGATTCACGCTTTAATTACAACATTTTCACCATAGACAATTTTTGTTTTTATAATTCTCTAGGTCATAACAGTTTTAATAGTTATAACAAAAAGTGTTCATAGTTTAGACTGGCTGGTTTTGTTTCTAGATGTTACAATTCACACTTCGAAATTCAAAATGCATAAAATTGTTTTATAAGTTCTAGTACATAAAAGTTTGTTCTAAATGAGGGGTTCATACAACAGTCTGACTGGTTTTAGTTTCTTCATTTATTATCGGTTCGAAATTTGAAATTGGAACAACTGTCTTCGAAATTCAAAGTTACTCTGTGCAATGGTCGGGCCCCTAACGGTGCTTAAACAAAGGCCTGCATCGAACGGCTCGTAACTATTGCACTGGGTTCCCACCGCCCTTCGCCTCTTTGCCCTTTTCCCCCCTCACCTATACAACTATATCTGCCTACATATAATTCAGAATTTACTGAAAATTGCTACGCAACGCTACGGAGGTATCTACGAACTTGCGTTTATTGGAAACTCGTGTAACAGAGCGTTTGAATTGATTTGAGACCTTAGGAACTGGTGCTTGTAACGTTTTGGCGTGTAATAATTTGTTGTTTTAATTTTTGATTTTAATTAAGGGCTTTTAAAAGCATTTTGTGGGTTTTTTTTAGATAAAAGTAGCCCACATTGGACTTATAGTACGTCTGTTTTTCCTAATAGATGATGTAGCACTGCTAATAATTTATGCTACATAATTTTCAGTCACTGCAAAACTACATAGGTATAGAACATCTACCTATCTAACATCCAGATTGTTACAATCAAAACTATATCACACTTTCACGCACTATCGAACCCCTGCACTCTTTACATGAATCTAGCCAGATACACAATTGCGGCACTTAAAACTTCCTCATACAACGCCGTGCTTTCTGGGTCAACTCGGTCGGACGACAGTAGAAAATGCATTTAGTTGTAAAGCTGGTAGCATACCCGCGGACCGCACCGACACCGCATCTGTATGCGTTTTGTGCCGCGAAAACGGGACTTGGTTTTTGTGGTTACGAATTCCGTGGCTAAACTGATTTTTACTGCTGTGGTCAATGTCAAATTTTGTGTATTTTATTGAATTGCAATGGAGGAAAACAGCGAATTTAGATAGGTACCTAAATTCGTCAAACGCACAGAGCGAGCGTAATGGTCAATGCTAGTCCATTGTTGTATTACAAGACACCTTTTTCCTGCATTGTCACTATTTGTAGAGTAATATATAAATTTATCATTTTATAGCTAAACTAATTTTATCCACCTTAAAAAAAACTTGCAGTGCAAAACAAGTTAGGAGGTCAATAAGCCACAAATCAAAAGTCAAAACAATGAGTTTCTGCCGACATAAATCGATCCATGACTAATGTATAAATAATGAGTAATAGCTCCCCAAAACAGGAGGCCCGGATATCCAAAACACCATTTAAATAAAATTATACTCCACACGTGCTCCATTGCAAGACGGAGGCGGCGCCTTCACAGAGTTATGTATTTTATAATGCTATTGTGATATGTAAGGTGCGATCGTGCGGATGTAATGATAGCGCAATCCATCATTATGTCGGATTTTCTGCATACATTCTCAATTTCAAATGTCATCATCATTTAGTTTGTTTACGACTGCGCTTAAGTGCTGCAAAAATGTTATTTCCTTAAAAAAAAAAGTTGTCTATGAAATATCACAAGTATCTTTAACTCTGCGCTTACAACAATGCTTCTCAGGTGTGTCAACTGTTGTCTTGCATCTACGATAGGTGCGGGCTTGCATCGTAAGGTGCGGCTTTCGCGCGTGTGTACCAGGCCCTCAGAATCCCAACGTACGTTGTGTTACGCAAGCCGTTGTCGAAATCGGACGCACTACGGAACGGGTTTTCTAAATTCCCACACGACAACTAGATGCAATGATGAACTGCATGGCAGTTTGTTTGTGTGGGTATCGCGTTAGTTTTTATTTGAATTGAACAGGTGGTGGAAACAGCTTGTTGATTATTAAAAGTTATTGGCCATAAATATTTTTATTAGAATGGTGTTACCACAACGAATCAATGTTGAGTTTGTCGACTTATTTTCCGTTTGAGCATTGACAGTTGTAAGGGAAATATAATGTAGATCATGCAACAAGTTTAAAAGCTACTTGAAAATACTCAATTTCTAAGAATATAGAGTGCGAAATTTCAGTAACTGATGCACGACTACTTTTTACAGTTATTCAACTGCTACACACTTCCAAACATTTGCAAATATAAAATGCAACGCAAATAACGGACACTATAATTTAAATAGTCAAGTCAACATAAAGCCTAAGCCTAGTCACTTTGCATTGCAAACAAAAAAAACTTTCTAATGCAACGTTTTTCCGGCGCAAAACGCGTTGCTAGCGGGTCGCGCGGGGCAGGGACCCGTCAAAATAGAAAGTTGCATGACACGCGTTGCAATGCGTGCGCGCAACGCAATGCCGCTAAAAACTAGAAAGAGGCTTGACGATTTTGGCGATTTAGATTCGGTGGATTCAGAAAAAAGAGGAATTGAACAAAATAAACCAAGCTATCAGGGTGTTAATCTGTTGGATTTTAAGCGATCGTATACTATCAAAAAATCTATACAAATTAAAATCAATTGCCGAATGTATGCAAGCGCGTCACTTAAGAACTGCCTGTTGTGATATAATTGACAGGACAAGGATTGTATGAGAAAAAAAATAAAAAGCTGAAGTGCTGCAGCTAGTTTGTAACAAATAAATTGTTCAGCTAATTACCTATTTTACGCAAACCTACAAGTTGAGTATTTTAAATCCTTATTACGCTATTGAAACATTTAACTTCTAAAATCAATGTTTCATTATTTACAGAAATTGATAAACATTTTGGGCGGCATTTCAATCATATCATTGTCAAAATTTCGTAAAAAAAACTCCTTAGAATTCCAAACGTTTATTTGCATGTCTAGTACCTAAGGTAAGTACTGGTTACTCTCAGCGAATGCCATCACCAAAAAAGACACAAAAAAAGATAAAAATCAACTCGTGCGCTTCCTGCACAAATGCGTACGCGCAGCGCGAACCAGTGCGTGCATTATGAAATAAGCCTTTCACTCACTGCAGCTCGAAGCCTTTCTCTTGTATAACGGTACACGGGATCATAGCAAACGCTAATTTTAATTAGTTTGTATGACATGAATAATTACCTCAAAAGAAAAAAAAGAATTGCTATTATGCAAAAGATAGTGTGACTATTTGAATAATCTTCGCTTTTATCGTGTTTGCAATTAATCTTTAGGTTTACGTAATTTGCGTCATGGTTTTGTATGTTTTGTGGTTTTTTGTTACTGCCTATTGGTTTTGTTGTTTCTCACAAGAGTCACACACAACAGATATTCAAAAGATTTCTTCAACTTGAAACAGAGGAACAAAAGAAAAGTTTTAATAAGATGCACGGTTCTTCTTTCCCAATTTAATTTGCCTTTCGTCACTAAAATCATTGGTTATAATTTTGAAAATAAAAAAAAATACAAAATTATGTTACTTTCCAAAAATATATCGCAAAGTTAACAAACTTACGATTGAGTGCCAAAAGTTTCATGAAAAAATTAGAACCATATTACATCGTAATGTACGAGTAGATAAGTACACTAATATAATGTTGGAATCAAAGTTCACTGCATATACTTTTATATGTAGTTATAATACGGAACAATCACATCCGCGGCACCTTTAGTGGATAAATCAAATTGGAAGATTAAATTTTCGCAGAGGGAGCGTCGCGTTACGGCGCACAAGGACCGAACCCGTTTTGTAAACCTCGTAATGTTTTGAACAGTTTGTTTACGACATTTTGGGTATTAATAAGAATTTTATCACTATCTGCATTTTACTCCAAAGTTGTCTAAACATGTTGTTTTCTTTTTACCCGTCTGCCGAAGGAGGGTGATGTGTTTATCAGTCTATGTACGTATGTTTGTTCCTATGTGGCGTTCTAGAGAACAAAGGCGTTGGCCGATTTTGATGATTCTGTCGTCAATCTATTTGTCTTAACCACAGATATTATAGTACTACAGCAGTCTTAACTTAAAATGGCGCCATTTTGTGGGAGATTTTTTTTTTCTTTCCAATCCCCTCTTGGGGATATCAAAATAAAGGGTTTTAAGAGGTGATTTCAAAAATATATAACACTTATATGTTTAAATGTACCTATGTTAATTCTATATAAAAATAACTAAAACGCTGTAAATAAAAAAGTTAAATTAAAAGTTAAGAAGAAATTTTTGCTGTGCAGTCGGAGGATACATCTGGTTTTGGTCAGCCAGCTCGCGAGTATGTATCCTCCGACTGCACGGCATGCATTTCTTCTAGTTTACGTCTTTTTAGTTCGCTTTTTAAGCAGTCGGGTTTTTTGATTTTTTTGATTAACTTTTTTTTCTAAAATGCGTCGTATATGATTCGGAAAAAAAATGTATCTATACTTATTCAGATTATTCCATCATTTCCGCGGATTTATTAAATAATGTAGTCACAATATAATTGGTCAGCTGTTTACATAATTGACTACCGAATGTTTAAAATCAATTGGTTGCCGCCTAATTGGTGCCTGGTGGTTGGTAACGGATAAATATTTAATTAATTCGTAAGACCCTAAAAAAGTTTTGGACGGTTAGCGCAAAAAAATACCAAGGAAGATCTGACAGGACCACCTAGTATGATTTTAATAATTGGATTTTTTCTGAGATAAACTGTGGTCAAATTAGTCAAGACATAGTGATTTTGAAAATAACCTAGGTATTACTAGGCAAGGTTGGGGAGGGATGCCTTACATACTTACTCTCAATATATTACATATTACTTCAGCATATGCAGTCTGAGCTCGTGGCTAAATAATAACAGTCGCACTAGTCGATCATCAAGGTTAAGCAACGTTTGACGAGGTCGGTCCGTGGACCCATCCATTTGACCATTTCAACATACCGAGTTTCCTCCGTGCCTCGGAAAGCACGTTAATCCGTTGGTCCCGGCTGTCATTTGAAGATCTTTGACAGTCGTTACGAGTAGTCAGAAGCTTGAGATCTGACACCAGTCTTGCCAAGGGGTACCGTGTTACCCAGTTACTGGGTTTTGGAGGTCAGATAGGCAGTCGCTCCATGTAAAACACTAGTACTTAGCTAAATCCGGTAAGACTAGAAGCTACTAGGGAAAAGGCTAGGCAGATGGATTGATATATGCTGTCTGAAAACAGAGATAAGTTTACCTATATAGGTAAACTAATCTCTGGTTGACGTCTATTCTTAAAGAAAATGAGTGAAAATCCTTTATTTTCTGCATGATCGTAACAAGTCTATTAAAAAGCCTACATAAGAAAATAGCAGCCTTATTGCCTAATGAATTCGGCAAGGTAAAGGGAGTATGAAAAAAAACTTTTTAACAAAAATACAACCGACTTCCAAATAAAAACACTACAAAGTGAAAAATAACTTCAAACAGGAACACCGTATTCCGAAATTGAAGTTATTTTTCACTTTGTAGTGTTTTTATTTGGAAGTCGGTTGTATTTTTGTTAAAAAGTTTTTTTTTTTTTCACTTTTTAGTTGTGGGTACATAACGGACCAATTCTCCAAAGTGAAGCCAGAATAGATTAACCCAGAAACAAGAAGCTTAAACAAAAACGGTGGAATTAGAGTATACCAGGGTGAACTGTTCCACCTGCGTACCCCTTTAGAGCGTGCTAGTGTGATATTATGTTATGAAATGATGTAAACAATAAACAGACATCCGATTGCAGCTATCCCGAGTGATTTGCCTTCATTTATTGAAGAGTTCTGATGTATATCTCAAAATCATCAAAATCGGTTCACCCAGTAACAAGTTCTGAGGTAACACACATAAAAAAAAAGAAACATACAGTCAAATTGAAAACCTCCTCCTTTTTTGCGAAGTCGGTTAAAAATGGACCAATCACATGCGAGATGAATGACGCGATGTGGATTTCCTTCTATGTGATTGGTCGATTTTTCATACTCTTTGCCTTGCCACATTCATTACGCATTAAGGCTGCAGGAATGCATTGCTAAAACAAACATATTCGCTTCAATAAACAGTTGAAGAAAATATTCGTATGCATAACACAAAGCAGAATTCTAATCCCAGAAGCAGAATTTGGTGCATCTTTAGTACAAGACAAATCTTTTCACCAACTCCGGTGTGATTTAAGACGACGACTAACGCCAACGACCTTGAGGGAACAAAAAGCGCACTCGTTTCACACCCACGCGACCTAAAATTTTGTAGTTTTTTGTACTTTCCTTATTATTCTATGACAATAAAGCAAAAATAATTAAATTGTCTTTGAGATGGTGTCGATTTCATTAAAATACGCCCAGCGGTTTTGGTGCGATTGTCGTGTTTTTGGCCGTTTTAGACATAACTTTACAAATTAATTTCACTATGTTATAAGCATAAAAGTCAAAATTTTCTTAGATCAAATCATTAAGAGAATAGTCTTATTTAACATATATTTTTTCCCAAAAAATTACGACTAGCCGTTTAGACGTGATTTTCATTTTAAAATCAGCTACGCCAGGGAATCGGCGCCTTAAGTCTTACAAATGTCGAAACGGCGTAAAACAAGCATCAATCATCTCGCAATGGAGTACTTCTCAAAATTTATGTCTCAGTATTAAATGGCAATGAGTACCTTCATATTACTCAACTAAACTAAAGGAAATTGTCTTGTCATTAATCAAATATAAGCCATTAAAAGTTCCTAAAGCCATAAAAATTACGCAGCCAACTTGTATATAAAGTTATTAGAGCCGTTCATGGATGACAACTTTCATTCAATTGCATAATTTTCGTGAATTAGATCGTTTGAGAATTTATTGTAGATTTGTATCTTAATTATGTTTATGTTATTGCTTACGTAACAACAAAATAATGTTTGTATTTTGTTTTAGTTCGAAGATAATATTTTGACTTCAATTAAAATACTTTTTAGCTTATCGTGCATTGTCATCCAAAAGTATGCCTTTTAGCTCAATCGGTTGGAGATCATCATCATCATCATTTCAGCCGAAAGACGTCCACTGCTGGACATAGGCCTCCCCTAAGCGTCGCCACACTGATGGATCCTGTGCGTTTCGTTTTAAAATACAGTTGCAAAATTTACCCCCACATAGTAGCTAACAAGGCAATTCAAATAAATGTTTGTAAAACTATAATGTTTTATGAAACCCCAAAACTCTTGGTGAAGCATTTGGCAATATCTTGCAATTTTCAATTCTCAATACAACTAACAAGGTCAAATTAATAACCAATTGCCTGGAGTCTAGTTCCGTTATTCGAATCAGATTCGCCATAATAGAGTAAAGGGGATAACATTCGAATTCACAACCCTTCGTGTCCCAATTTATACACAGTGTGTTTCTACAGTGTACAATATTTCTTTCTCATATTTTCTAATTCAGCAGATCACTATTTAAACCCTACAATAATTCCGCATAAAATTATTTCTGGAATAATAATAATACCTACAACTTCCATACAGTTCCGTGTAGGGTGGCTAAAATAATGCAACAACCGGACCTCCGTCCCTTTTGTAAAGGAAATAATCCTTGACCCGATTTCATGTTGGAAACCAGATGGAAAACCAGTTTTAGTACTGTCCCACACAGGTTAAATTACGTATTGTTAGCACAAAATAATAATTAGAATTTAGAATGTGCAACGTAATTTCTTGTTCCGACAAAAGTTTGTTGACAACGCGATTGTTTAAGTTTGTCATGCAATTTTAAACCTTATATTTACAGGTGTAAGGAGATGATTATTCCACGTTTTGTGTTCATACATTAGGTTTATTCTTAGGAACATCAGGGCTTCGCCATCTGTGGCAGTACTGTGTCGGTCAATTAATGCATTTTTGTGCTCATACAAACCAGAGCTCATAATGAATGACACATGTAAACGTGATCTTGTACACGATTTTTTTTATTTATAGGTTGAATTTTATATCAAGAAGGGTTAGTTTTGCTACAAGGATTACTTGAACCAATAATGTTATTTATGAGTTACTAATAAATTATAACGTAAGTGTAAGGTAGTCATAAAAGGTTATTAAGCCATTAATTGGTTCTGTCGTAATAAAAGCTGTTTATGTTTATACGATTACTAATTATTATCCATACATACGACCTAATTATGAACTTGTTGTTGCATGATTTTGCTTTTCTTTACATTGGGGCTTTTTTGTTGCTAGGCTTTAAATTCAATAAACTGCAGCGTTTTGCCTATTGTAGTTTTTCGGTTGAAAACGCAATTATACATACCTTATTAAGGAACACAGTGAAATACCACTAGGTAACGTGTTTAATATGTTCAAACAACGCGAACGCATACTGTTCGTTTCTAAAACTATATTTTTTCCTCATAATTATTCATAGTTGGACCAAATAAATGCGTAAT
Source organism: Orthosia cruda (assembly GCA_964057195.1). Taxonomy (NCBI): domain Eukaryota; kingdom Metazoa; phylum Arthropoda; class Insecta; order Lepidoptera; family Noctuidae; genus Orthosia; species Orthosia cruda. Next base: position 5,122,362 of record OZ059850.1, on the reverse strand, counting down.
GGGATTGTTTTAACATGTATAACTAATACTGACCTATTTATTTAATGTAGGTAAAGATCATTAAAAGCAATGCGTTAGTAATGCATCTAATGAATAATAGTGGCTTCAAGTTTTGCGGTCTGGGTTTATTGATTGAGCAGTAGGAAGAAATATTTTAGGATGAAATTATTTTAGGAAGAAATATTTTATGGCAGAGATAATTCATGGTCATTATTGCAGGCTTCGGGCATGTAAGTCAAGTCAGAATCTGACCCACTGTTTCTTTGATTGACTTGATTACTTAGATCTAACTAATCAAATATTATAATGAAGTAAAGAATGTCAATATCGAAGAGAAACGTCCTAGGGGCCGAAGTCTAATGAGATTTAGACCAAGTCCGCACATCGTTGAACACTAAGCTGCACGATGATCTGAACGACGCAAAAGACAGACGTAGATGGCACAAACCAGTGAAAGAAAAGTTGTTTTGACGACGGGGGAAACACGAGCCTCAGTAATGGGGAACAAGACGCGAGGAGGAGGGTAAAGAAGTAACAATGTTAGATTGTGGCAGGACTGATCTGCTTATAACATATCTTTTACAGATAGAAAGTAACACTATAGTTGAGTTTCTTTGACTTTAATCCCGGCAAATATACGGTGCTTGTGATAAAGGACACGAAAGTCACAAGAAAACTTGTAGATAAAGAATTTGCAAACAAAAATTTCAAACATAATAGTAATATTGTTGTTTTTATGCACGAGTAAGAGATTACACTAAAGTAATCTGAACATGAGCTTAATCACGCATAGTGACGTCACAAGATAGTGCATTTGTTTATTTACAGAAATGCAACTTTGCTATCTTTTATATTTCAAAGTGTTGTTTGTTGATATAGAGATATCCGATTCACGTGTTCTTTTGACATTGTAGCTTTATTTTCGGTGTAAACAATAAAGCTTCTTTTTTTGAGGCCTTATATATATCTGCACCTTTCTAAACTTAAGAGTATTTCGGTTAAGATAGGTATATTGTTGTGGAAATCGGTCATCGATTTATTACTGAATGCAGCTGAATACCATTATATTACATGGAATGATTGCCTATTTAAACGCCTCAGCCCGGTTACTGAGCACGGCGATATTTGTAAGTACGTGAGAACCATGTTCCTATTTATCATGTGAAGGAATTTACCTGTTAGTGATTGTAATTCTTTATTCTTCTATGTAGTATATTAGTGCTGGAGGCATCGTCCTCACGTATATGAATTTATTAATGTATATACTTATGTAAATATTGTAAAAAAAAATATTTTTTTAAAGAGTAGGTATGGTGCGTTCTTCTTCATAACAAGCTACGTTTCCGAATGCACGGTAGAATCAATTTTTATTTCTTGAAAAATTTTAACGCTTAATGGCCTACTTGAAATAAACACATTTGACTTTGAAGAAAAAGAAAAGAAAAGTATGGTTTTCATACTTTCGGACTCTGACTGATCAATAACGACAGTCAGAGATCTTCAAATAAAAACGGGGCCAACAATTTCACAGAGACGTATCCACTGACCGACCGAAAATGACCAAAAATCATGCATAAAGTAAAAAAAACTAAAGAGTTAAAATTTGCCAATGCAAAGCAAAGTTACCAGGCATACATAAGTACAGAACACATTGTTTTGTATTTTTCGACGTAAACCAATGACGTCAACAAAATCATGCAAGGCCAAGCGAACAATCTGTTGGTAGCAGTGTTTCTGAATATTTTAGAAACACCTGTGTAATATCAGAAACGTGGTCGTGAAATGTAAAGAGAAAAAGGCAGCTGTAAGGCTAAATTATATATTTTTAATATTAATTTTGTTAAAATATTTGTACTTTTTTGACAACATTCGTATATTTTATATTTGCCATCGACTGAGTGGTTGGTGTCATTAATACTTGTCGATGAATAGTTTTATTGCGATTGGATTAATGTTACTTCGAGCAAATGTTGCTTTGTGTTGGCAATTTCTAAATATTATAAGCTAAGCACATTATTAGCTTCATCATACTGCTTCTGGTAGGTTATTGAAAGAGTTCACAAAACAAAAACTAATTGCAAGTATTAATCATGATTTTGTGTTGGTACTCCTTTGTTAGAGGTTTTGAATAAACAAATATCAGCGACATTAAGTTTACCACTGAAAACAGAAAATTGATCTGTTTTCAGTAAACTATTAGTAGAAGAAGTCTCGAATTTCAAATCACACTGACTTCTAATTTCCTATCCATATTGACCAATAAACTTCTTGAACAATAATCAGGACGACTGCACAGGTCTTTTCTATGGAAACGCGACCCCACGTATTATCGTTTTTCGCGCATATTCGAGATGTTTTGATCAGCTATTATACAAAATGCGACCTTAAATCTTTTCGAAAGCGTTACAATAGGTAGGTTTCATCTTTCATAAGAAGATGCAATAAATTATAGGTTAAAGGGCTACAATCGACAACAGTGCACCAAAGATATTACATAATAGACATACAACAGATACAAACAACAGGCAAGTCGAAGAGCATCATAAAACCATTCAATCAAATTTAATTCCCCTGTCTGATCGTATGCAAAATGTATAGCCACAATATTTCATACTTATGCGCTTTATTGAGTCAAATAACCAATGAGCCGACGTTTATTCGGCATTGAGACTAGAAATTTCAATAAAAATCTAGTGAACCAATGTTTTTGTCATAAGCTTAGTAAAATCTTTGAAGTATCTTGCGTTTTGTGCTCTAAGAACGAGTTAGTTCTTTTATGTCTCTGTCAGCATTATTTTTACTTATCTGTTGTGTTTACTTTATATTTAGGATAGGTTAATTCTACTAATTCGAAAACCATCATCAATTTCACGCACTTATTTGCATTTATTTGGAATTGGCGCATCTTCTTCTATATTTTTTTTAAGACATCATCTCAGTGGTCCGTTTCTAGCCTCATTGTGTTTCACTCAGTCCATCATTGTGCAGAACAATGATGGACTGAGACTGAGACTTTTCGGTTTATACGGTTTAAAAATTTATTTCTCATAAGAACTTACAGTCCGCTTATAATGAGATACAGAGTAATAATTGTGATAATACAGAACAATACAATTTCCTCCAGAGCCTTAGAAGTTTTTTCTTTATTTGTATGTTAGTTTGTATTGAGTTTGTAGTTATGTTTTTAATAAGAATGCAGGTGTAGTAGATGTATAGCTGTCTTATATTTAATAGTTTAGTTTTTTCGTATAAGGCTTTGTTGGAGTGAGGTAGTAATAGTGGAACAGAGTTTTCATTATCTTATTTTGAACTCTTTTCCTACTCTGCATACGTTTACCCACCTACTCTGCACCCATAACCATTATATCTATATGCTATTTATTATTATTATTATGAAACAATCGCTTTGCAGCCCTCATTCCAATATCTAAGGTCTACCAAAACTAAATCCAACACAGGATTCTTCTAAAACAACCCAAATTTTCAACTTCAGAGATGACTCAATCAGTGTTCCATTTAGAAAGAGATTTCTTTCATTGTTACAACAGTTTTCGTCCTTAGCAATTTAAAAATTAGGGTCGATTGTCACTTGTTTGAGCGGGCAGGCGTTTGATGGCAAAACAAGTGTGAACTTTATACAAAAGTCATGAACAATTGGTTTACGCTGTTTTGTGCGTAAAATATTATATCCGTTAAAGTCTGTATTGTATGATAAATTAACCTTACTATAAAAGTCGTGTAGAAATCATAAACTAGTAGATATTCATGATGAGACTGAAATATAATCTTGACACTTTGGAATCGGGATACATTTTCGGGAAGCTTTCACTGTCATATCACTTAGACTCCAGACCATTTAAAGCCACTGCTTTATATAATTTCTCGAAAAACAAGTTAATGTAACGAACTATTTAGTATCTAAGATATTGAATTACTTTCCTACGTAACACTGATGATGATTGATTTTTATAATTTAATTATTTGGCGGCAATTTAATAAAATAAACTATATACTACGACTCATATACATTAATCCCAATGTACATTTTTTTGTGAACGTATTTACTTTTTAATAAATTATTCTATTCTATTCATATAGACCTATAGTACACAATGGATATCCCTGGTGCAATTTTCAGATAAGTAACATACCTAATCGAAAAATCAGTCCATTCATAATTATTAATTTAATATTTTCATATCTTTAAATGCGTTAAGTGTACCAAGATAAACGTTATAATCTTAAACAAGTGCATCAGTCACTAATCACACTAAATGAGTCAACTTTTTATAAAAGAAAATATATGAAATTACTACGATCATATAATTTTGTTTACAGTTTAACTTGAAGTTCAACAGCTAAAAAAACAACGACAAACAAAAACAGCTCCAATGTGTTGCGTGTTAGCTAAAATCGATATCCCTGCATGTCGTAAAAAACGTATACCCAGGCCAACTACTTACTAGGTGCTACGTGCCACCTACAAGCCCAAATTTCTAAATCAAAACCCTGCATTAAAATAAAAAGTCATAAAGTCAATAGCAGCCATTATAGCCAACGTCATACAAATTCCCAACACCAAATATTGGGCGGGCATTATCACACACACACACACATAATAGACATCAAGTAGGTTCTAGTACATACTGCACGCGCACTAACGCAACGGCCTTGGTTGCTACGTTACGTAAGCGTCGCGCCCCAGAGGACCTCGAAGGGTGTCCTTGGACCTCCCTTTCCTCCCTTCCCCAACCCCAGGACCTAACCTAGACAAGGCCGTTCGGAAATGAAAATAATATTTGGTACATTATTAGAAAATCGGTAGGTGGCCCTTAATAGACGTTTAAATATTCTATCACATCAAATATGTGTTTCATGTTCCTACGTTGGCTAATATTTTTTTAGTGGTAAAATTATTAGGTGATTTGGAAGATTTTGTGGGATTCAATGTGGCTTAATTCGATGTAGTTTTAAGCATTGAAAGAAAAAAAAAACATCTTCCGTTGTCATAAAATTGCCAATCCACGAAAGGAAATCTCATTTCAAACTGATTGGTTCATACCTTAACCTTTTCAGTGTCAGTTCATCATGCGTACCCCTCAAGGTTCTGATGTGTATAATGTATGTACTTACATACATTTTTATATACGTAGTGTGACAGTGACACTTGTTTTCGGAGCTAGTTTAGTTCTAGACATTGATGAATTAAGCCGAAAAAGTGTTTGTAAGACGTGACACGACGCTAGACTAGAATATACCAAGTTCTTCGGTAGTTGTCTTGACAAAAAATGTAATTAAACTAGATTTATTTAATCACAGAGTTCTTCAAAGTAAAGAACGAAAATCTTGTATATTGTTATTATGAGGCATCAAACCTAGGTCTCAGATGAGATTAAGAAACAGTTCTATGTAAATTATATGACTAAGCAAAATCTCTGACTTCATATGAAAAAATTCACAAAAATACTTGATTTAACAATTATATTAAGCTCGAATAAAAACTTATTCAAATCAAGCTAACTGCTGACAGATATTTTTTTGTTATCGATCAGATTTGGCCGTTACGACTACAGGTTCTAAGATGAACGATGTAAATGAGCCGAAAATGGAAACTAACCAAAATATTTTTATAATCATGATAATATATTATATAGTAGGAGGTTTTCTCTATATAACTTCAGTTATAATATCGGTCATGGGTGGGGTTTTTTTTAACAGTAAACCTTCAAAGTTTGACGTAGGTAATGGTAACGTTCTAAATACATAATAAAAGTTTTAAATAACATGACCATAAAAATGTACCTAACAACAAGCAAAATAAAATATAATGTTAAAAAAATGTTAGAATGAATACAAGAGTTTATAAATGGCTCGAGAATGCGAAAACACTATCAATACGACCCAGCTGATTCAAGTCTAGATGTAGGTTATGGACAAACGAACATGTTTGATTATAAAAGCCGTTTATTAGGAATGAAATAACCAGTTAATTTGTTATCGCAACGAAATTTGTGAAGAAGGAAAACCTTAGCAAATTTTATTAAAACTAAGATAAAGAAATTACCGCACGCAGTAAAATAGACACGAACTCAAACAATACAAAAATGAATGATACAGGCCCTGATATTTTTTTTTTGTAGTTTCATTGTTAGTTGTATTCATGTAAACGTTTCGGGACTTCCCGAGTATTCACGATTTACTCGTGTTCCATTTCATGGAAGGGATTGATGGAAAGTCCCATCATAAGGAAAACAATTTGTGAAAAACTATACTTTAATTATGCGTAGGACTGGAATTCCCTGCCGATGTTTGGGTTTCCTGATAACTGAATCCTTGGGATCCTTGAGTCAATAGTAATTCATCGTCAACTATGTCATCGCTTAACATCAGGTAATAGTAATCACACGCGAGCCTAATTATCTTGTACGTAAAATAAAAGCTCTTAAGTTTAAAATGTTTTTGATTATTATCATTATTGCCCAAAAATATGCCTGTATATGATAACTGATATTGAAATTCAACGCACTGTAAAATGTAACTCGTTCTAACTAATCACTCTTATCATTGTGCGTTGGGCTTGAGGTTATCTTTCGTTGCAAAGATACCACGTGTATACAGAAAATTGTTTCTAAGCAGCTCTCAGAACCGGCCAATAATTTTATATCGTAATATTTTTTTCTAGTTTCAAAACGTGATGCTTTGTAGTTCCACTTCTAATTTTGAAAACCACATTTTGTTTGAAATCATCAGTCAGGTTAAATATGTTACCCGGTTTTATTTTGGATTATATCCATCAAAGTTATAATCTTGTCTGATATCAATATTATTATGTCACGTATTAGAAACGTGATCATAAAATCCTTTAAACAAAAGATAATCTGCTAAACATCAATGAACTGCATACGCAATGAACCGATAATTTATATTTATCGGCTGCTCCAAAATACATAATTAGTCTAGAGATATTGATATTAGGTAATCATTATAGGTATATAATATAAGATTGCTTAAAGTCGATCCAGTTTTAATAAACTATAGTCTAATCATTTTAATTAATTATTTTCTCACAAGACTAATCAGAATTAGCTCAGTGTATTTGCATTTTTATCGTAACTACTCTTTTTTTGTTCAAGCTTAAGAGTAAGACAGACTGTACACCTCAAAATAACTTTAGTATATACGAGTACTATATAAGTCTGTGCCTATAGTATATTGAAACCTTTTTTGGTTAGTACTTAGACTGATTAAAGTCCTGTTATCTTTCTTTTGCGAAGATAAATGCTAATAAGCTAGTAAATAAAGTAGCAAGCAAGTATCAAAACTATTTTACAACGGCCTTTATATTACACTTTGTGGATTACACTGTCGACAATATCTAAAAAAATAATCAAATTTGCCCAGAAGTGCTACGCAGCTTGAAATTGCTTAGTTATTCCCTAGTTTAAATAATCTGTGGTTATTCTCACAATCAAATCTATTTTTGTTGGAGCAAAGGTCCTGTTACTGTATTGCCAACACAAATTAAATGGTAATTTGGAATACAAAGTGACTCGAATGACAGCAATATCTCAATATTTATTAATATAGGAATAACAAACAGTTAGCAACACTCAGTTTCTCAATAACAAAATAAATAGTCAAAATGATAAAACGTTTAAGTTCCATAATTTTTTTACTGACTGGAATTCTATTACAATCTTCTCGTAACGATATATTTGTATTTGAATTTCGAAAATCTACATAGACAATCGAACTCTAAATTTAATTCGAAATAATGCGTTCGTATGACATGAACCTACGCTTCTTATTGGCTGATTCTATTCATGACGACGACGAATCTATGTGCGACCTTCACGGACACATATTTAGGCATATTTTAATATTGCTAACTTCAATCCTGTTTAGTTTACTTTGAACTAATGTTATGTATATTTTATTTAATATATTTGAAATTATGTATTCACATTGCAAGTTTACCTTCGCCTAATTTTTCGTACATTTTGTATTTCAATCTAGACATTGAATAGTTGAAATTCATGCCAAAACTCACGTTAATGCTAAACGGGCAAGTTGGCTAAAGAAACTTGAGGAAACTATTGATTTGTTTTAAATTATTACTTTGTTATACTTGTAGAAAAGTAAATAATCGGTGTACACGTTTAAAGGCTTATTATCTAGGCCTAATCTTTGCTATAATTCACTACTCAGGTCATTGAACTAAAATAGGAGAAAACAAATAAAGACAGTCAAAGAAAACTTTTGCCAACTTTTAGATAGCGTATTATTTTTGCCACATAACAACTCTGGGAAGTTCTTTGTCCATATTTGCATATCCCTAGTATATTATCACCACATTTGATCTAAATTGTTAGCAATTTAGATTTCTATTTATTCAGACTTCTTATCATATATTCCTCTTTGCGGTCATATTATTTTAAATGTTGTTTTGGAATCTTGAAAATAGACGAATCAAAAGTAAGTCTAATAAAATGTAAAAGTAATTGAACAAGAAACGCATAGGTAATTCAGAAAGTCTAAATGTGGACTTTGCGCTAACAGCCATTATAATAATGAATTATGATAAAAGAATGATGATAAACAAGATTTGAGGTCCAAAAAAATCTCAGAGAATGAAGCAGGAAATACGAGTTTAGGCAGTGAGTAGATGAATGACACTAGACAACACTGTGAACAATATGGAGTGGGAAAAGAAAAAACTAATAGAATTATATATCCAAAAATAGAATCTATTTATTGAAATGCCAACAATCTGTTTTGCTAGCAACCATTCGTATTGATTAAAGGAACTTCAGGTTTATGAGATGATAGCCATGACAAATCTCATCCAATTCGATTCAGCTGTTACAACGTTCCTAAGGAACAAACACTCAAATGTTTTCGCATCAGTAATATCTTTGTTTAGATACCTTTTGATTACATTCCGTATGCTGAAATTTAGTACCTACAGTCTTGTTTTAATTTGGTACCAAATAAATTATCATAGTTCTTCCAATTAGAAGACTTTACTAGAGTATATTTATGATAATAAAGATTAGGTGTTGTCATAAATTATGTAAGGTCAACCTTCGAAAAAATAACAAACGATACCAGTCGGATACCCGATGGCAAAATATGTACAACGAGTTATGTGTTTACATGGGAATTGACTCAACATACGTCAGCATAGATACTAACGAAGATGAAAGTCTCAGACAATTAGATAACCGAAATTCTTGTTTCATACTTATCAATGCAACGAAATTATACGACAATAATTGAGAGGCCCTAACCGAAAATTCAAATCATTGCTACTGGCAGTGAATAGCGGAACGCAGCTATATACTGAAGGGCATAAGGTCTATTATTGAGGCAGTGAGATCTCTGACGTGTGGCATAGGCGTGAAGGCAGACATGTGCAGAAGCGCAAACGAAACAAGGCGATCGGTTGACGCTGACCGCGGCCGGTGTCTAGGTGCTAATAGCTCGGACATGGACGACGGCCGCACGAGGCCACTTTGACAGTTTCTATGCAAATGTTAATGCGTTGCGCGACCAGTTTTCGCCTCACCACGGTTCCGGGCCGAGTTTTGAGCGCAATTTATACGCACCCATTAATTATTAATCATAAAGTTATAGTCGTAGAACTGGATTTTGACGGGCTCGTTACAGATCACGTTTGTGTTGCGAACTACGGGCGGATAGTTGGGTTGATGAGCGCCCAACGCACCACGTGAATCATCTTAGATAACACACCTCCAGTTACGGAGAAGTATTAGGGAACCGGTCGCCGCAGATCGCGCAGAAGAATTAGTGATGCAATATCGTCGAACAAAAAGTTGAAGATACGGTTGTCTCATTATCAAGTTCAATAGCCCCAAGACGGCAGCACGTGTATGCAAAATTCGGAGATGACTCGAACTGCGCAAAAACGTTCTCATGCAAGAACAACTTAAGGTGCAAACTGCTGTACACCCTCGCGCGCTTAACATTTATCATATGCTGCGGGGTGTCAACGCGTATTTATCAATGACTGTCTCTTGATACCTACCTATTTTAATATCTGCCAGATTGACTCCCAAATGAAGCTACGCGAGTCGCATATTTTCTGTAACCCCATTGCGACTTCCTGGTCGGGTCACACCCAAAATTCCCGACTGATCTAGCCGGGTCACCTGGTGTCGCTTATCCTAGTTTATAGAGTAAAATAAAAACAATACTTTCCTCGATTCCATGTCGCAAATTCCACAGTCCTTGTATCGTTATCAGAAAACCATTAGATCTGTATCGAGCTATGCACAAATATCATAGTTTGTATCACTGAATGTGTGTTCACTACACTTGAGTTACACTCGTTTAGTTTAGCACCGCGGATCGTGGTCGATCACTTCCGCATGTTGCATGGCGCGCTTGCGCTCGCGCCGCTTGGCCGTGTGTGCTCCGAGCCGTGGGGAGCCTCGCTCGCGAATGCGACCGCCGAAAACTCTTCGCGCCGGCCGAATGCAGAAAATTCGGAACGCGCCGGGTGGGGGACGCTCTACGACTATCCGAAACTTGCGCGTGTACGTGCAGCGCTTCGCTATGAAAAAATCCAAGGTTAACCGCGCGCTGCCAAAAAAAGACGCACGCAAAATGAAAAAAGACGGCTAGAGCGGCGCCCCTCGGGGCCCTCGTGATGCAGTCGATCTGCAAACGCGACGCCTCACCGCTCAGCGCCTCAGTGCCGCATTCGTACATTTTCTTGATCACACACACACACACATGCCAGTGCGAGCACATCAGAATAGGCAACGCGTAGATTGTCTAGTTTGACTGCCGCTGTATTATTTTTGCAGGCTATTGACACTACGTACATTCTGTGTGATGAACGTGTAGTGTTTTATATTATTTTGGGTATTAAATAATGTACTATTCAAAGAATTTGTAATTATTATGCGCACCGAATCTGATTACGATATTGACAAACTGGTATTGGTCCATATAGGATTTAGAAATAAAATATTTATTTGATTATGGTATTTCTAATTTTACCTGTCTTAAGTATGGTAATTAAGGCAATATTTTAATAATATTTTCAATGAGCACCAGGAACTATAGTAAACAACAACAGTGTACTAAAGTTGCACAAAAAAATATAAATTTAATTACCTACCTAAGAACGTGGTGTCAATAAAAACCACTTATAATTAAATTCATCCGTAGTAAAAACTTGGGACTACATTATTGAAAAAAAGTGGAAAAGCCTTATTAAAAAACAAACAAAAACAGGGCAAGTTAAATAAAACTGTTTAAAAATATCATCATCATCATCAGCCTTTTAATGTTCCCACTGCTGGGACACAGGCCTCCTCTCTGTGAGAGAGGGAATGGGCCTTAATCCATCACGCGGGCCCAGTGCGGGTTGGTGGACGTCACATGTCTTCGAAGTCGTCAATTTATTTTCTTCTAATTTTATTATTCGATTTTTTTTCTTCAAATTTTATTATTCGATTTTTGTTGTTCGAATTTTATTATTCGAATTTCTTCGTATTAAAAATATATAATTTAAATATTAGTCTATCCTGAAAACTCGTAGCCACGTAACCAGCGTAACAATTCAAAACAAAATAAATATATTGCAAAATTATGCATATCTAAACCGTTACATAAGTTCAGTACAGGGAAGTCAAATTAAATTAATACATAACTGTCAGTGTATTTTCATCAATAATATAATAACAACTAAATCATATATGGCATATCGGGGTTTACTACTAAATAGGTATATGCAATTGCGAATATTATTCCATGGCTTAATGATGCCTGTTAACCACAAATTCTCTGAGATAAAACTGATCCACATAATATTTTCTATAATATTAATTGCAGAAAAACCCACAAGCTTTTATCAAATTATAAACATATTTTCCTTAGAAACAAAGATCGTATTTTAATTTTATTTGTGCTTTGTTGGACTGGTGAATCGGTGAATTCATAATGATTTTCCAACAAGGCCTTTAGAAATTGTCTTACCACTATATTCAAAGTCATTTCCTCCATTACTCCATCATTTATGTTTAAACTCATTTAATTATTATTATTCTTAAATAAAACTGTTCGCTCCGTCACTTGCCACTAAGGTTTCATTGGTTCGGAGTCCAGCAAAACCAGCACTGTGGCTCTGTCTCGCACACGAGTCCCAGCATTATGCTCAGCGATGACCGTTTTGCGTAGTTAGGACGCATACTTTTTAATTATTGTATTTAAGACTTTTTGTTATTTTTATGGTATGCGTCGTGCCTGGCGCAAATAAACTATTTTTCTTTCTTTCTTTCATTACAATCCATCAAATCGGCCCTTACCTATATCTTGTTATTTATTGACATTCAATAAGCATGTTTCCGTTGCAATGGCGACTGATTAGGCTAGAGTGGTGGCAGTTTCCTTAATGAGGACAAAGTATATTGGTATGCCTTAATTGAGTACAATTTAGGAGTTCGTTACATCTGCTTTCAAATAACAACATCAATGGCAAAGTCTGCATTAAAATGACAATGGTGAAATTCGTATATAGCAGGTGTACCTTACTGCATGTCGTTAGTTTCAGAACAAAAATCCAAATTTCGTAGGCGTCCCAAACGTTGAAAAGACCTCAATAAAACTTCCTAAAAATAATGAAATTTTGCGTACTGCTTAGGAAGCAAGTCTATATTATATATAAGTTATTATTATAGGTTAATATTATAAATTATTGAATAGCCTGTTTTGGCGATCTATTGTTATAGACGTCTTCTGAATTGCCCATAGATATTAAGTAATATCCAATATTTTATAAGTGAAGACTTAATTGGCTGACTGTCAATTTTACTGCTCTTGTTCTGTTCATTTTTAGCTGTAAGTTTTCTATGTTATCTAAATAAATAAATTATATTCCCATAAGTCTATGGACCACAACCATGTCATTTGTGATATTGATAAGGTACATACCAGTATACCTAATTAAAACAATTGAGGCAATATCCTTCCCGAATTGCGTTATTTCAATAGATCGTCCGTTGGTCTACGTCATTCATATTTCTATGATGATTCACATCCTAGTCCCAATTATTATTTCACAATAATGATTGTTGGCAACTAAACACGCAATTATTCCACGTTTACGCAAGTAGCAAGAATTATAATTTTTTATCTCGAATTTCGCACTTTTGACTTCTGTCTCACCTTCAACTAGGCAATGATCTGGCCGAAGATGTAGTACACACTAGCTGAAAACCTGAATGACCTAAGTTGAAGACTTAGCTAAGGATATCAGAGAGACGACATCCGGCAATTGCAGTGAATTGATTGGGTATGGAACTGCATCGCAGACTACGAGTGTGTCTTGTGTCCTACTTTCCGACTCTCTAGGCCCCATAACTTGCTGCCAAAACGATATATGCGCTGCCATTGACAAATTAGAACGTGTCTTATTTGCAGTGTCAAAAGAGATTTTAAGTTTCGTTTGTAGTTTTTAATATATTTGTTTACAAATGCCCAGATTTGTTCTACAGTTGTTTTAAGTCTACTTAGGACACTTTCAGGAACAGCATGATTGTCAACTGCAGGTTTTATTTTTATTGTCTACTAGAGGACGCCTCGCGGTTTCACCCACGTAGTTCCCGTTCCCGTGGGAATACAGGGATAAAAAGTAGCCTATGTCACCTGGGGATAGAGTAGCTTCCCAACGGTGAAAGAATTTTTGAAATCGGTCCAGTAGTTTTGGAGCCTATTCGGTACAAACAAACAAACAAACAAACAAAAAAATCTTTCCTCTTTATAATATTGGTATAGATAGGTTTGCGCATGACCACTATCTCACCTGATGGTAAGCGATGATGTGGTCGACGGTGAAGCACGCTTGCCTAGAAAAAACCCATTCACACTTGACTTAAAACCCCTAGATTGTAGCTATCGGGAAACACGGACTCCGGCTGGGAATTCCACTCCTTAGCTGTACGCATAACGCGTCAACGTCATCAGTAACTATAATCGTGAAAATTCAAAAACTCCGATGTCGTTTCTCATTTTACATATAACTTTGTATGAACGTCTACGTAAAATCAAATTCATAATCCTAATTAATTACTATATTACCCATAAACTATAACAAAGAGTAGATATCATTGGTAAGCATCAAGTTTAACATATATAACGTATTTTTATAGCTGTCAAATCCGACTTCTTAGATTGTCTCGACTTTAGTTGTCAGTGCTTTTCTTTTGTTGCAGAAAGGGCTGTTAGGCGGTTTTCTTTGATGAACTATTACTAAAGCTTCTATACGTTCTTCTTCTTATATTAGTATCACTATTTCTGATGATCCTAATTTCGACCTATTTTGACCTGATTTTGTCTCTGTCACCTCTCACCTAGACTAGAGCCAAGAGGAAACCTATCACAAATAAAAAATATCTCGCCTGATGGTAAGCAATTTATGATTAAACGAACTTACCCTAAGTGAAGTTCTATCATAATTATACGAAGTGCCTCGTCCGAAGAGATTAGTACCTGTAATTAATGATTATTATTTACATGTAGTACCGGCTACGGGAGCTACTCAAATCACTATGTTTTAGAGACAATATTTTTTTTTTTTTTTTTTCCTTTCCCTGGCAGCTCTGTGTCGGCTGTCAACTTGTCATTTAGTTTAGAGTTATGCATGATGTTTTATAGATATTTCCAGAACGCTTCTGGGTTATACCTTAGGGTTGGGAGGGTGTTACTAATCTCTTCGGACGAGGCACTTCGTATAATTATGATAGAACTTCACTTAGGGTAAGTTCGTTTAATCATAAATTATACTTTGTGCCTCGTCCTCGAGATTAGTACCTGTAATTAATGATTATTATTTACATGTAGACTTTGAGAGTTAAGTTCTGGAATTATCACATACACTATGATGAATTTGTGAAGAAAAAGCTTTCTTTCTTTAAAATTCTTAATTATATTTTTATAGACTAACCATCATGGTTGTCCATAGGTTTCACACATAGGTTCTTAATCAGTTCATTCAGATATGTTCTTAATTATTTGTTTTGGCAAATTTATTATTTACTTTTTTATTCTCATTGTTATAATGTTTATAGATTAACAATCTGAGTTGTCATTAGATATCAAAGGTTCATATTCGGTCATTTTCTTAATTATTATTCTTATCTTAATTATCTTTATTAACAAAATATTTTTTGCCTATTATTTATTGTCATTAAGTATTAAAGTTTTTTATAGACTAACAATCACAGTTGCTTTTAAGTAACATAGGTATTTAACCAAAATGTTTATATATATTCTTAATTATCTTTTTAACAGAATATTTGTTGCCCACTTAATATCAATATTAAGGTTTGTTTATAGAATAACAATCATAGGTGTCATTGGAAAACTAAAGTTCTTAATTAACCATTCAGTTAATATTATACATATATCTGTTTTAACAAAATACAGTTTTGCTTTTTTATTACTATTGTTAGTTTCCTTATATACTGATACTCCTTCCTTATAAGTTAAAGTTGCTGCTTGTTGTATTAGTTAGTACATGTTAGTTAAATAAGATATCTTTAATCACAGCTAAAGATTTATTTTGCTAAATCATTTTGATCCTTTACACTAAAGGTCTTTTATAAAATTTCCAGATGTACTTGAGTTGTAACTCCAGCCTGCTGTTTTTAGTATCTCATAAATTGTCACACCTGGCTTTAGAAGTAGCAGCGTGGCGTGTGCTGTGAGCTAAATATACGTGTACCTACATCAATACTGCTAGTCTTTAAAGTACACTTAATCCAACGACTGATAGTCTGTTTGGACATTAATGTGGTATAGTTTCTTGGTGCCTAAAATAATTCTTATATGTTTATTAATGTAGGCTACAAGGGTTTCAGCTGGATATATTACTGTTCTTTGTCTGAAGTATTGATTGATTTAGTTCATATATAAGAGATTTTTTGAGGTCTGAAATTTTGATGGTTATATGCATTGATTCTATTTCTATACTTTGATTTTATTTTTGACAGTTGTTCTAGAGATAACATCTCATTTGTGTACCAAATTCCTAATACTTCCAGAATCTGGGATGTTTCCCAGGTGGCATTGTATTTTTGGGCAGGTTATTTTTGACAGTTGTTCTAGAGACAACATCTCATTTGTGTACCAAATTCCTAATACTTCCAGAATCTGGGATGTTTCCCAGGTGGCATAGGTAAAAGGTAGTCTGAACACGCCCATAAAATATTTTCAGAGTACATTCATGTTTAAGGTATTGTCAGTGATAATGCCAATTTGTGACAGTTAAGCATTTGTTATATTTTTTACTAGAATTAGAAAGTTCTGTTAAGAAATTATATTACCGTTGGTGTTCAAGATGTTATTATTATATTTCTAAAAAAATTATACCAGTTAATTAAACATGTGTCAATTGTTTGAAAAAAATTTCTGATAGAGATGCTATCATAATTTCTATTGATGATGGTAGTATGCTTCGTCATAATAGACTTCACTACCTACACACTAGACTCTGACAGCCAGAGTAAGGTTGGTATAGATTTTTCCCTTGCTGTGAGATACTTTATTATTTTCATTAGGTTTAAGTATGATCATCTCTAAATTATGAGAAGTTCCCAATCGGCCAGAGTTGGCCATAGTGATCACTATGATGCCCTTAGCCTTATCCATTATGATTTTTCGTAGATATTTTAATATGATTGAGAATGGTGGAAACGCAGAAAAGAAAATTGGTTACCAGTATACTGTAAATGGGTCCATTGTAAAGGCATTCGGGTTGGTCATATTTTTTGTTAATGTGACTTGCAAATAGGTAAATTTCAGAATTCCAAATTTATCTTTCAATTATTAATCATATGCATTTTCTTTTAGTTCCCATTCTACATCAGGATGTGACTTCTGCAATACAGTATCAACTACTATGATTTTCAGTCAACCTAATGTAAGGAGCGAAAATTAAATATAATGGTTTTCACACCAATGCCGCTGGCTAAGTTGAAGAGATGAGGGTAATGAACTCCACCCATTTGATTAATATTATATACTATATTGCTGTTGGGTTGTTTATACATAAGGGTATTTCACAATTATTGAAAAGTTTACCAAATATTTAGAAAGACGAAGAATGATGCTAATAAATCCAGTTAAAATTCATTTGATATTCATATTCCTTGTCTGACCACTGGCCTCTAGCAATCTCATCCTCACAGAATCCCCCCCCCCCCCGAATGAATGGCATATGGCCACCATTCAGGGAATTATTGTAGGGATATCTATGTATTTTTCATAATTTACTTCACCTTGGAGGTTTAGGATTTTACACATTCTAGTTTTTTGGTATATATAAAGCCATCCATATTCAATAGTAGGGCACGCTGAGAGCAGTAAGTACCTAGTCCTACAAAACATATAAATTGTCAGATTTCATAATAGATAAGTTTTTCTTATCTGTAGGTAATGTTACATGACAGTTATAAGTCTTTTATCAATAATATATATCCCAAAAATATACCAGTATTAGTGGGTGTAAGTTTGTTATTTACTAACTTGTGATTAACTTCTTAGTGTTTTCAATATTTTCAGTCAACAATTAATGGCCACAAGATCTTGGGAATTTGTTGGCAGATTTCATGACTTTTGTGAAAATGTAAGTTGCAGTGTTTTACCCAAATGGTAGTAGACCGAACTTATACAATTTCCAAGAGGGTATTCTAGATATTTGCTAGAATTTTTGTGATATTTTATAAGAGACTGCATCTTTAATGTATTTTATGTATGGCCATGGAACTATCATTTGATATCATTTTTAATTCTGTGCAAAAGTCTTCAACTTTGAAACGACTTACATCAATGTACTTATTAAGGCTTTATTGCCATTGGGTTTTTGTCTTAAGAAAAACTTGAGACAAATTTTCCTTTTCAAGGCTGGCACTTAGATATTGCATCTTATATTGTTTTTGCAGCTGGGCTATCTTAAAGTGTTGTGGATACCCATGAAACCCTCAATCCATGATAACATGGTCTTATCATCAGTGATAAATTACCACTATTTATAAGAATTTATAAGCAACCAGGGTACCTTACTGAGTTTAGCGGCGTCGAGGTTGAGATGTAATGACCACTTAAAGGGTATTGTACGGCTGACTCAGGCTATAGACAGGCTCCCTGTTCTCCTGTCGTCCTTGTGGCGCTGGTGGAGCTTTCGAGTATTTTGCTTAGAATGTGTTGGGTTCTTTCTTGGCTTTGGGTGCTGTTGCAGCAACTGATTTAGAAGCCGCTTTACCAGCTCAATGAGTTTCAGCAAGTGTTTACCCGAACAGATATTTTTCTATCTTTGTGTTTTGAACTTGTCCTTAAGGTCCTTTTTTATTGAGCCGCAGCTAAGTTTGCATCTAGTAATTGAGTCACAACTCACAATGTTGAACTTCACATAAGGTGCGAGTGGTATCCATTATTCAACTTAATAGATCTGTATCATTTTCTTTTGTATCCAGTACTTTGGATAATGTTGCTCCTAGGATGGAGATGGTGCTTCTATGGCCTTGTTTATCAATAATTTGGCCATTTTGCTGTATAGCATAAGAGCTCCAAGTTTTGTCACGTTCAATGTCAGCGGTTATTTTCCCTGCGCATAGAGCTGTAGGGGAAATACCCGCCTGTGGTTTCTATGGAAACAGGCCTCATGTTGCAAGATGTTCCAGACAGCTGGCCACTTCCTTGTGGAGTTCGGCCCCATCACCATACTCTGTGTTCAATGTTGGGTCAACCCAATAAATTTTGAGAGCATCTGTGTGTTTCTGGCCTGGAATTGTGAGGAAGATCACTACTGTTTGTGGTTATTTTGGTATTTTCTTGGTCATATTCGACTTTAATTGTTTCCATTTCATTTGTGGCATCGTCGTCTAGGACTTTGCCTGGAATGATTACAAACCATTGTTTTACTGCCGGTTGATAACCGAGTTATAAAATCTGGTGGGTGTAGCAATTCCAAAGAATTGAACGAAACCAGTGAATTATTGAATGTTGTGAGACAGTCCAATGTTCTGCTCGATTGCATTTGTTAGGTAAAAGAATTAAATTATCTTTCATGATCTCGTAAGTATGCGGTGGGACAGCCCGATGGCTTGCCCGAATTGCATTATTCGTTTGAGAATTATTGAATGTTGTCAGACAGTCGGATACTCTGCTCGGATAAGGTAAAATAATTAAATTATGATGATCTCGTAAGTATGCGGTGAGACAGCCCGATGGCTTGCCCGAAATGCATTATTTGTTTGAGAATTATTTAATGTTGTGAGACAGTCCGATTTTCAGCTCGAATACAGTCAGTTAGAAAAAAGAAATACATTTCTTTTGATTGATAATCTCGTGAATATGCAGTGGGACGGCCCGATGGCTTGCCCGAAGTGCATTATTTGTTAGAGATGCAAGTTTAAGCCGTAGGATTGGTAAAATAGTTGTAGATATATGTACAACTAAATCAAAATATAATTTTACAGAGTTAGGTACCTTGTGGGTCTAAATATGGCGTCGACTCTTTGAGACGATTTTGTTTTACTTCGTTTATGTCGAGCATGTTTTAAATTGTTTCCAGGTTTTTCATTTTTCACCTGATTCTCTCGTATTTCTCGGTTGACAATGATGTGTCCTTTTTTGGCATTTTCCAACTTTTAAAAACTGTTCTTTGTATTTAAAAGTTTAGTTATGTGTCGAGTAGCACGCACTAAAACCGCGAATGACAAGTTGACAGCCGACACAGAGCTGCCAGGGAAAGGAAAAAAATAAAATAAAAATATTGTCTCTAAAACATAGTGATTTGAGTAGCTCCCGTAGCCGGTACTACATGTAAATAATAATCATTAATTACAGGTACTAATCTCGAGGACGAGGCACAAAGTATAATGGATAAGGTCTACGACAGAGCGAGCGGGTACAGAAGAAGCTTGTTCACTTTTGGTTAAAACCTAAAGTTAAAGGCTTCTGGTGGCAGGGAACAAAGATCTTGATTTTGCAATCCCTACTACCTACTCTACTTACTTAATTCCATTCTATAGATCGGATACTCATAAGTTTTGTAAAAACAGTTTCATCATCCTATTGTCACTCTACAGCATATAACCCACATGTCCGGACCATCCGAACATGTTTTTCCTTGTCTTTACATGAATCTTCTATAACTAAATGGATTTCTTACCTTTTCATAATACAGCCTGTGGTTCGGACATGTGGAACAAAATATTTTTATCAATTAACAATATAAAAGATACTATGATTAATGTTGACATGCATTTTTACATCCATCTATTTCGTAGGTTAGATCTATGACTACAAGACACACACATACACATGCATAAGCTCCTAGAAACGTTACAATTGTTTTACACCATCATTCTATTAAAATATTTTGTACTTGAAATACCATAAATCTTTTTCTTTTTTTTTTTCCTTACCTAGTTTCCAATAGGTTTAATGTATTTCCTGTTTGGGCTTATCTCCAGCAGTGGCCTGCTGTAGGCTGATGATGGTTGCCTATTGAAAACCTAATTCTAGGAACGTCGGAAAACATCTTCATTTATTATTACAGAATTTAATTGAGAAATCTATTTCCTAGTCAAAGTTAAAACTGTAACCTACATATTAGTTTTATTCTAAGCTCCTTCCTAAATCGAATCTATCATTACCCTTGGCGATATAATTTTTACCATCCAATATAAAATTACCCTTGGTGACATAATTTTACTCTACCAATATAAAATTACCCTTCACATAGTTTTTGTTTTGATGTCCAATGAGTTCTTCACTTTTTATACGCCCTTGCGCATTATTATTATTTGTTTATTTTTCATAATATTTTAGTTAAATTCTGTTGTAAATTAAACTATTATGTTATTTAAACATCCCTTTACATAATTTCGTATGTAACGATGTGCAATGGGCAAGAGAACGCAAACAAATTCGGCGCCTACTAGTATCGTTATCACAGCGTAGTTTGACAAGGACACGTGAGCTACGATATCACTGAATAGTATTAGGATACCTACGGGATGTGTGTTATGTGCGTACACGCATTGTGTTGGACAATATCATACTTTAAAGTAGTAGTTTGGAGATTGTTTAGGGATAGATGCCGCAACAGTAGGGCAAGCTGATGTAGTGACTTTTGAATTTCACTTGATTTTGTATTATTCATGAAACAAAATTAGATTCTTAATCTATACTCTATACTAATATTAATAAAAAAACTTTTTGCAAAAAAATACTACCGACTTCCAAATAAAAACTACAAAGTGAAAAATAACTTAATTTTTTGAAGTCGGTGTCTTTCGTAGGTACCATTTTTTTGCGTTATGGACACCGACTTCAAATTTTTTTTAAGTTTTTTTATTTTTCACTTTTTAGTTGTACGTACCTAATAGGCAAGTTAGTAAGGGAACTATTTCGCCAGAATAGATTTCATGAAACTTGAATATAACCTGTAAAATGAGAGATCTGCTTACCCCTTAAGAGCGAACTGGCGTGATGTTATGTTATGAAATGATATAAACAACAAACAGACATGCGATTGCAGCAATCCCGAGAGATTTGCCGTTATTTATTGAAGAGTTCTGTTTTATATCTCCGAAGTTCTTCATCAGATCTTCACCAAATTAAAATGGGACCAATTTCGGATTATACTTTTTCAAACAAAAAAAGAATTTTCAAAATCGGTCCACAATTGACGGAGTAATCGGTGAACACACAGAAAAAAAAAAAAAAAACAAACATAAAGTCGAACATAGTCCCTCCTCCTTTTTTGGAAGTCGGTTAAAAAGAGGAAAGATTTGTATTTTTGTATGTAACGAATAAACTTAAAAAATACTGGACCGCTACACTATCCCCGGGTGACATAGGCCGCGAGGCGTCTGCTAGTTTATTATAGATGGACTTATTGTTTTTTCTTAATTTTCTTAAAACCTGTGTCATCTAACTACTGAGCAAAAGTCTCCTCCACAGTTAAACAACCGTTTGCCTATATTTTGCCATTTCTGGATAATCGGTCAGGAAAGAGGCCAAATCATAGTGCGTCAAATGTCAGCTTGTCTTAAGCCTTATTATCTGCTTTTTTCAGACTTTTTAAAAAGAAATTCCCTGACAATTTTTTGATCAAGCGAACAGAGGAAAACTTCTAGATATTATTTTGTGGTGTTTAATCATTCATTAGCCAAAGAGAAACATAATTTTTTTTCGTACAGAAAACTTGTATTTAATGTGCAGTTCTTTTTGTCGCCTTTTAATGGTTAATGATCTAGAACAATGAGTACAGAAATTTGTTGCTGAATTTGGTTTAGATAAAATGGCGTAGCTACTATTTTTTTTTATTATCTTTATGTCCTATTAAATTAACGAGTCATTGAACTTTTAATCCTATAAAATGTTTAAAAACAAGTTCCTCATTCAAGCCAGCGAATTTACTTAAAGTCACAGTTGTATCTTACTTTTTAACAAGCTTTTCATTAGCTTTGTATGCATGTATCTATGTAACGGAGTCTTTCATCGTGATTATCACCCCTTTCAAAACATTGGATTCGTTTGAAACTTTGCACACTTATCAAGGACCGATAACAATGCCAAAATTTAATTATTTTGTCCCATTATCCTAACCAGGGTCTCCAGGATTAGCAATTGAACTAAAAAATATATAATAGTTTAAAAAAAAACTAAAAAACACGCTTCAATAGAAAACGAAACTAAAAAGTAGTTATGTAAGACATTTTTCAACACACTTGCTCATAAAGTGGCTCTAATTTCACCGCAATTAAACTCATAATGACACCTGTAATCAAACTGTGATCTTTTTATTACTATTATTCACAAGTGAGTTACAGAGTTTTTTTTTATTTATTGGGTAAGTTGCTTTGTTCTTAAAAAAGTTTCGATACAAAAAAGATCGTGTTCAATAGCACAAATAAATTAATGTATCTACCTATTGCTAGCTCATTTCATGCAACTTCATATTTAAATAGATAATTTCGAACATGCAAGTGTTTAATAAATAAGACTCACTCAAATATCACTTTTGTTTTTATCTGTAATAAAGAAAACTTGAAATTTCCCATTTTTTACGTGGCGTGGCTAAAACGCTATCCGCGAAATCCAAAAAAAAAACAAACCTCATTCTTTTAGTCTATGGCCGATCGCCATTCTTAGATGCGCGCGCATAGGAACACTGATTAATTTTTCCCGCCATTGCGAGAAATTTTTCACAAGTTTTTTTCACTGTTGAATTTTTTTTTTTTGTATTATTTTCTTCACAAGTGTGTTGAAAAACGTCGTATGATACACGTGTGTATTGATGATTACACACTTGTACCATAATGTACTATTAAAAATTACTGCTATTACCAATATCTGCCAATAACATTTTATAACAATTGACATCAAGCACCCCTCGCTTTTTACTAATTTTTTTTTGTTAATCACACTAAATTCTTAATATAAATTTATTGAAAATTATTTTCTACTTTTTAGTTTGAATTCTATTAAAGCGTGTAGTTTAGTTCTTTTTTCTTATTGGGGCGTGTTTGTATTCCTGAATGAATGATTTTCAAGTTATGTTATTTCATGCTCAATGAGCAAGCTCATGATTGCAGAAGGAACAAAGAGAACAGAGTGTCCGTGGAGTTTCTTGCACGTTCACTTCCATAGAGATTTTCCTACGCTTGCGAATGTGCAATCAAAGGGCGTAGACAAGTGGCTTTCGACGTCAGCGAAGGTGATAGTCGAAATGTCAATATATTAGGGATTGATCACGTGATTTTTCGATATAGCTTGTCAATCCCATACTTTTTTGCCTTTTTGACAATCGTAATCGCCAAGCTTTCGATGATAGATTGTCTATGGCCTCACCTTCATGTTTTGAATCGACGGACTGCTTTTGCGACAGTTCTTTTGAACTGTCGCAAAAGCAGTCCGTAGAATTGAAAAAAATGATTTAAGTTTGAGTTTGAAAACGTTAGTTTTTCAGGAGAATCTAACGTAACTTATATTACCCACCATTTAACCCAGACGGGGGTACAACAATGAGATTATTACCATAAAATAAGACTGTTCAGAAATATAGACATTTACATATTGCAGCAATCAATCCTTCAATTTTAAACCAACTAAAACTATCCAACTATTCATAATATAGCGCAAAGTTCCAGTGAATGAGTCTAACAAAAAGTCTACCGCGACGAAACAAAAAAAAACTACATTTCCTAGTACACGTCACCGCTAGAAAAAAAATATTGAGTGCATCTCACAGTCTATGACTCCTCGCCATTTCCTGTTCCATAGGTTTTGTTCTGAATTGACAGCAAAAACTTTGGAGTCGAGAAAAGTAACAAACTTTTGCTTGACCTGTATCAAGGCAGTGTTACTAGCTGTAGGTCATTACAATAGTAGGTAATAGTTTGTTTTTATTCTTGATAGTTTGATATTGGGTTGTTTTATTATTTACAAGCATGGCTACGCGGCTACGATGCTATGTAAGGCATTCTACGAATTTCACATTTTTCAACATCCGTTTATCGTTTTTCATTTCCGTTTCCAGAAAGCTTAATAGTTTGTTTTTGTCACAAATATTTTTCCACGATATCAATAAATTAAACAGAATTCTCATTTCGAAAATACTTAATAATGTTTTAGGATGTTTTCTCGTTATTTCTTACAACTCTTTGGAATTTTATTAAATTTTTGTCGTGATATATAGGTTTTTATTTACATAAATAAAAGTATATACAGTTTATAAAATACTTAATTAACTAAGACTACAAACATATACACTTAAATCAAAAACTACTCACTTACTTAACCTAAAGATTAACCTTAAGATTTTTATTTTACTTTTAGATAAAAAAAGTTTTTTTTTTTGTCAAAAGTTAAATAAAAATGTAATCGTAAATCTCTTTGCATTTTTTCCCTCATATTTCAATATTTTTAACGAACCCATTGGTTTTCCATTTTCTCTAACATTAAATTCAAAATTCAAAAACTAAGAATAAAAAGATTGCATTGACATCCAACGTGGCAATGCTGCCAGCGTTCTGGGCACGTTTCCCGTTGACATCGATGTGGACGAATTTTTTGATGCACAATGAGCTTTTTTCCTCCTTTTTTAGGATATGCAATTGTATATATGTTGATAAACTACCTCATAGCAAGAATTAATAGAAAAAAAAACCCTTTTACAAAAATACAACCGACTTCAAAATAAAAACACTACAAAATGAAAAACAACTTCAATTTCGGAAGTCGGTGTTCTTGTTTTGGTTTCTTCGTTTTTGGCCACCGAGTTATTTTTCACTTTGTAGTGTTTTTATTTTGAAGTTGGTTGTATTTTTGTAAAAGGGTTTTTTATTTTTCACTTTTTAGTTGTGGGTACATAACGGACCAATTCTCCAAAGTGAAGCCAGAATAGATTAACTCATAAACAAGAAGCTTAAAACAAAAACGGTGGAATTAGAGTAAACCAGGGTGAACTGTTCACACTTGTGTACCCCTTTAGAGCGTGCTAGTGTGATGTTATGTTATGAAATAATGTTAACAATAAACAGACATCCGATTGCAGCTATCCCGAGTGATTTGCCGTTATTTATTGAAGAGTTCTGATGTATATCTCCGAAGTTCTTCATCAGATTAAATTTAAATGCGACCACACGACAAGCACCAGCTTTCAAATAAAAAAAGAATCATCAAAATCGGTTCACCCAGTAACAAGTTCTGAGGTAACACACAGAAAAAAAAAAAATACAGTCGAATTGAAAACCTCCTCCTTTTTTGCGAAGTCGGTTAAAATAAAAATACAGCCGAATTGATAACCTCCTCCTTTTTGCGAAGTCGGCTAAAAATAGAAAAGGGCTTGTGTTCATGTTTGTAAAGGCAAAACCTATACTGTTTTGCCCACACCCTGTACACTATGGAGCTTACAACATTCTTGCATGGCTATATCTTATCAGCGCGTTAGGTACGCACATTGATTAAATGGCTGCATCATGTACACTTTATCATTTGGATAATATTACAAAAAAAATAAGATTAGATGTTATTGTACTTTTTAAAGAACATTAGATATGCAACTACACCACTAACGATAGTAATTTGTTGTGCGTGTTCTTCAAGGAGCCTCTTTTATTTAGAATTGATAAGCCAACCCTTTTTTTATCGGAAACGCACCATTAAGTAATCATGACATTATTATAATCATGGTGAATGCAAAAAAATAAAAATAAAACAGATGAAGAATAAAAAACCGGCCAAGTGCGAGTCGGACTCGCGTACGAAGGATTCCGTACCATTATCGCCAAAAACGGCAGAAAAATCTCGTTTGTTGTATGGGAGCCCCACTTAAATATTTATTTTATTATGTTTTTAGTATTTGTTGTTATAGCGGCAATACATCATCTGTGAAAATTTCAACTGCCTAGCTATCACGGTTCATGAGATACAGTCTGGTGACAGACGGACAGACAGACAGACGGATCGTGGATCGTTAGTAATAGGGTCCCGTTTTTACCCTTTGGGTACGGAACCCTAAAAACTAAGCAACTTTCGACCACGTTCTGCAAAATTTGTTAAAGCAAATTATAGCTCAAAAAAGTGACATAATATTATGACCTTGTAACTACGTGATTTAAATTGTATTTGACGCTACTATATTATTTTGTTCAACGAATATTGTATTTTTCCCAGCCAGTCAGTAAATAACCATAATTTTCTTCATTTCGTAAATAACCATGAATATTATAATTACTAATTATTACAAGACACAGATAATTTTCATGTTAAAAATGTAGGTCGACCATGTTTTCTTATTTCTTTTATGAATCTACGCAATACCTAGACTTGGCTTACGCGTGTCTGTCTGATCCTTCCCCCGTCCTACCCCGTCAGACACTTCCCTTCAGACAGACATTTTCCTTAGGAGACTGTCCATAATTAGCTATTTATTTATATTGAAGGGAAATAAAAAATACGCCATAATTTTTCTTCGAATCAAATACGAAAATAAGCTTGTACGAGTACCAAAAATTGGGTCATTCTAAATTGTTATTCAATTATTAACTGATATTTTTCCTTGATTAATTTTTGCAAAATTAGTTAAAGAAATAAAAATGAACATTTTGAAGACAAACTGTCAGAATAAAAATAAAAAACAAGAAGGAAAACATGATAATCTTATATAAAAAAAATGAAAAATAATTTGGTCATTTAATCGATGTTTAAAATGGCACGCTTTCAGATTAAAGACGTCATATTTAGTTCAAAATGTATGCAATAATAAGTAACAATTATAATCTAATAATCTGTTGCCTTTTCGTAGATATGTTTTGTTTACACAAAAGAAAATTATACGACGGGCTATAAAAATGTAACGCGACTATTAACAACAATGACGATTAGCGGTGAAGTTAGAAATTAACTTCGGAAAACATAATAAATATAGTGTAGGATTATTTATTTATGTTCAATGAAAATGTAATAAGAAGTCAGACAAATTTAGATAATTTATTTATTACAAAAAATACATATTTCTAAACTATTTCTACACAACAATAATAACAAGAAATAAGGTAGCTTAAGTCAAAGTCAAGTTAAAGTCAAAAGTAAGTAAAGATATTTTAACAACAAGAAATAAAAAAAAATAGGACATTCACAAGTATTAGATAACTTATTAAGAGGAAACGGGGACAGAGAGCTCTGACTGAATTTCCTTAGTGAAAAGTCATAATTCTAGGTTTGGCTCTCGTCTATTTCCTCCTCCAATATTGGACCAATTTAAAAGATATTCCATAAACTGAAAATGAAAGATATATTCTATGCCCCTATGTTTTCTTTTTTGATGATACATTATCTTAAGAAGCACTAGAACCTTCAAAAAATGCTCAAAATTGCGCTGTCAACAGTGGCTTGGTGTACAAATTTGACAAATATAAATGAAAAGAGGAAAACATAGGGGCATAGTATATATCTTACTTTATCAGTATATGGAATATCTTTTAAATTGGTCCAATATTGGAGGAGGAAATAGACGAGAGCCAAACCTAGAATTATGACCTTCTACTAAGGAAATTCAGTCGGCGCTCGCTGCCCGTATTTCATCTCAAGATCACAAGGAAAGAAAACATAGATGCACCATCTTTGGGTTCCACCTGATGTAAAATCCATGAACCTGAGCATAGTCGCCCCCTCTTCCCTTTTCCACACCCGCATTCCCCTCTATCCACGATACTGATTGGCTGACGCGCCTAATTTGACAGGTGACATTTTGGCCCTTTTGTTACCTTGAATTATTTTACGTTGTGCAACAATATATCTTTGTCTTATTAAAAACATTACACCTCTTCAAAACTTAAGTGTATAAATATGTAAGCCTAATCTAAATTTTAAACAATTTATACAAAATACAGGCCTTAATGTCACAGAATGCATAATAATAAAAATATTTTAGCCCCTAGGGTAAAATTAGATCTCAAAGTCATCTAGTGATATTAACGCATAAAAACGCATTATCAAAAATGTAATTAACATAGTAAAACAAGTTTATACCGGATATATGAAACAGCATAATCTAGTACATAATACGATGAAAAATATTTAAACACATTGAATTAAAAACAATTCAAATTTTGAAAAGACCTATGCAGTTTCCAACGTTCATCGTTTATAAACAAAGCATTTAAGTTCAAAATGTGTTCCAATTTTAAATTGGAAATAATTTTGAAAAGCGGGTGCGTACGGAATTAACTTGGGCCGTTGTTGTACCGGTACCTATACATCTGGGTAAATATTGGCGCATGCGTAAATGTGCGTACGGCGTTCAATGTCAAACTCTTGCATCTTGCTTAGTAAATAGGTAGTTTTGGTCTAAAATCATTCAATATTCATTGTTCTATTGATTTTTCAAGATACCCTTGAATAGCTCTTAATCTATCAATGTATTTTGACCGTTCTAAACATTGGTTTCATACAAAACCCAATTAATCATTGTTCAGTTACATAAAAAATGCACAATGTAACTTTAAAGTTTTTTTCTAGAACATAAGTAATAAAAAAAAGAGATATATAAAATGCATACGTGTGATTCACGTATTAGGTTCATTTTCTCGGAAATCACATTTTATCAGCATTTTTGATAATTTCACGCCTAACGTTTGATTGCAAAATGCGCAGTTCTGGTATATTATATTTTTCCGCATTTAATATTTATCTTTGTTATCAAGCTTTTAGGCGTTGATAACAATTATGGTTTATATTAGAGAAACTGCAGTTTTATTAAAAAAAACCCAACGAAATAAAGATAATAATATCTTTTGAATATGGGTCATTTTTAGAATAACCCACTTTTTGTATCATATACAGTGTATTTTTATGTATAAGTAAGTACTTTATATTTAGTACATAATACGATTCATGAAATCAATATGAAGAGGTCCATAATGTAGAAATGCAAGCTGCATTGGTAGCAGCGACAGAGGGCGCTGTCTACTAAAGGTAGTTTACCATAGAAATAATTTTAATTTAAAATGCGTTCCATTATAATTCTAATAAAACTTATTAGAATTATAATGGAACGCATTTTTAATTATTATAAAACAACTTTATAACTTTAATAATTCTTTTTTTAACTATAATAATTCATAAAACAACACCGGTAATGTTTTTAATTATTTACGCCAACTATTTGGTAGAAAAAAATGCATTTTCAGGTAGGTCAACGGGAGTTTTATTTTTTAAACTACCTACTTACCTAATTAAAATTAAGTTTTTTTATCAAAAAATTATTTGTCGTGCTAAAATGAATATGACAGTCAAACGTGGCATAGTTTAATACTAATTAGCTAATAACACACAATTAATTATATAATAAAAATAAGGAAGTGAAAAATAAAACTAAACAAAGGTAGGTGCACAATCTACTCAATATGCGCATTTAAATAAACATTTAAAAGAACAATGCGTCTTCATATCTACTTTATTTGCATTTTTTTCTGTGACACAAAACGCTATTTCGACGCAAATTAAGTCAAAAAGCAGATACAATGCAAAATGTATGATGTAAATCGACTTACCTGGTAACCAAACTATATTTCAAAGGCCATTTCCACATTTAACACTTAATAATGACTATAGAAATAAGAATATTTACGAATACTTTCATTATTTTAAACCAATATATATATAACAATGACGACATCCAAGCAAACACGAAAAAATCTAAACACCAAAACAGCTGACCCGTAAAATTAACAACACGACTAACTCCTGCTCTACGCTTTTGAAAAAGAGACCAAATAGGAAAATAAAACAATAAAAATTTAAGACTTCTGGTACAAACGTGTCAAGTAACCTATTTTCAAAACCGTAGAACACTAGGACGTCACAAATGCAGTCGGCGAGTGTACTCACGTGTGCTCAACGTGTTCAGAGTGCCATCGACGTGGAGGTAGTTAGCTAGAGGTAGCTGGTCCGCTTGGCCTCGGACGGCCTGGATGCAGCGACGCCGCGGACGCGCGGTATCGAGGAAGTAAGTCCCGGCGAACTGTCAACGGCACGGAAATCGGGCGGCGGCGAGCACCGAGGACCCAGCACGCATGCGCCGCGCGCCCGTCAACAGCGCCCCTGCAGCCAACGTGGCCCCCTGGCCCCATCCCACCAACCTACCCTTTAAATCGAACGTCATATCCCGCACACCGTTCGCACCACCCACCCCCCGTGTAATTTCTGAAAAGCGCTGACTACCCGCGCCGACCCTAAAAAATGCATTGCGTAACGGTTTTATAAATTCTCGTGAATGTTTGCCCAATCAATTATCCACCTGCTTCGAGCGAGGACACAATGTACCCACTAATGGTCCCTCCGATCATATATTTAAACTGAAACACTTTTAAATAAAACTAGCACAAACCAAACAGTTTTTGGTTAATCGTATCAATGTTAACCGTACGATGTTTCGAGCGCTTTGCTCTCGTTCACATTTCCTGGTGTATTAATCGCAAAATTAATGATAAAACTTCAAAGCAATTTGGTATCGATTATGTACATAACTGCATGCGTAATTTGGTTAGGTCCCATTTCGGATCCTCTGTTTGGCGTTTTAAATCACAGATTATTGATATGGGATCCTTTTCAATATCATCAGGGTCATATAATTCGCTGGGCGTCCGCGTTTTTCACTCGGTTCACACATGTGTCGTCTGCTGAAAATCAATTTACTTTCTAAAATATTATGATAGCTAAATACCGCGAATCACTATGGAAACAGTTGTTTAGCATAAACACAACATTTGTTTAGCAAACTAAACCAACCTAGGTGAGTAATATGCTCGAGATAGTTGCTAGGTTTGTGTTTACCTTACCTTTACTCTTTGCTTACTTTACCTTACTACTGGGTACGCTTTGCTTTCCTGTTCCACATATTCTATAGTCGATCTAGGGAAATTTATCTTTATTTATTTTGCCTCATTTTTTTCCAGTTTCTTGTCTCTTCTGGAATGAGTGATAGACACTGTTGTTTCCTTGTTTACTGCGCTCGCTCTTGAAAAACAAATTAATAGAACTCGATGAAGATCGAGTTCAAGTTCTGCTAAGTACACCTCTGTCAGACGTGTTCCTACATTTGTAAAAACTGGTCATTATTCTATATTCAGACGTGTTCCTACATTTTGACGCATGTTAGTAGCTCTTACTGCGTGTGTTATGACTTATTTCAACCTTGTTCTTTACAGATTATACCAGGATATATAAGAAAAATCCTTCATACAAAGGTGTTATTGATAGTTACACTATACGGATCTCTCAATTGCACTTCAACCAAATACCTGGTATCCCTTTCCCGCCTCTTCGACAGACTATTCAAAGCCCAATCTCCCAAGCAGTGAAACACTGACTCATTCTACAGAGATTGCTCGGAATCTGAAGCGAATATATACAAGTACACACTGTTGAAGCACATACACAAGAATATATAGAACGTTGCCCTATCACTATTTATTGTTAGGTATGAGTGAGTCGAGGTGGTTCCTGGTTTGCATCCGTCTTATTCTTCTCTCTTATCACTACAAATCTATTTGAAAACAGCTCTTGTTATAGTACTAAATATATCAGTCAGAAAAGTGATAGGTTGAATTGACTACCCTATTTAGATCTGGACAAAATGTAACTCCCATATATTTTCCGTGGTATGCTAAACAAAGGTTAAGATTCCCATTGGTGCTATAAAAGCGAAAAAGAGATTATACCATTCATATAAAATTAGTTGCGCAGTAATTGAGTTGTGGATGGCAGGTGGCAATAGACCGGTGTTAAATTCTGTAAAGCAACATGAAAAGATCTGAAAATATAGATGCCCAGTTGCCCATTGCTTATCACAGGCCTCTTTTTTCATGTGCCTATTCTCACGTGTCTGTGTCTGCGTCAACGGCAAGAATGTCACCTATAGATGATTTGTAGTAGGCAACTCAAGTGCAGCAGACATTAAAAATATCGAAATATTGCCATCACCAATAATTTTGTAAACGGCGTATAATTGATAGCCTCACGTTTGACCACTATCTCAACTGATGGTAAGCGATATTGTGATTGACAATGGAGCACGCTTGCCTAGATGTACCTTATTCACTCTTGACTTAAAGACTCCCAGGTTCTAGCTATCAGTAAATACATACTCCGGCAGGGCTTTCCACTCCTTAGTTGTACGCACAATAAAAGTATACCCAAACCGCTTTGTGCGTATGGTTGGGATGTTTACCATATACCGATGACGCATTGCCGTACGTTTTGAAGTCCGATGATGGAACGGGCTAGGCGGAATCAAATTGTGCAGTTCCATCGCACACTTCCCAAAATGTAACCGTTAAAAAACCGACAGGCTGGCAACGCGGCGACGTTTTCAGGAAACAAAAAACGAGAATGTCGAATTCGATTCACACCCTATCAGGGGCCTATACATTGGGCGCGGTGGTCGATGCGGTCGGTCTTCTTTTGTTTTATTTTGGTTGGTAGAAGGGCCGGCCGTCGAGAGGGTACGTTAGACGTACTTCAGGATTTCCACATGTGAAGATTAAACGTGTACTGTAATACTTGTACATTATTAGTACTTCTAGTACCAGTTAATACCACAAAGGCGTGGATAAGGCGGTTTTAGAATGACTGACTGAAAGACCAAAGAATCAAAGTCAAATGATTTATTTAAATTAGACCATTATGCAGGATTAGACAGGACACACCGATAGACTAGGCATGACTTAAGAAGTGCCTAACATCTAGGATAGATACCTCTGGGGATCGCGACGAAACGCATAAGCAATTCATCGAGCGCCCCGGCCAAAAGTAACTGCAGAACACCGTGTGGTTTTAGTCAGTCAGTCTTACAGACCCCTTTGATGGCCCCAAGACGGAGGATATCCATGATGATAACTATACGTCAAAAAACCAGCCAAGTGCGCACATTTAGGTTTCCGTACCAAACCCCAAAATCAAATTGGTTGTAATAAGAAAAAACAAGCAAAGTGCGAGTCGGAATCGTGCACCGAGAGTTCCGTAGAAACCTCAGCTTAAAGGTATTATAGACCTGAGTATTTGATATGAATTTCAATTTAATACCTCTACGCGTTCATGAGGAAAGGGGTAGTATGTTTAAAATTATTAAAAATATTGTTATTATATGATGTAACTGATTAAGGTTTTCGCAATTATTCCTTTATCTTATTACCTATCTTCTTTATCCTATTAGTTCACGGGAAGTACCCTGTAGGTTTTGATTCCCTTGCGAGTGTAGAAAATTTGCGGCATAAACGGCTGTATCTTTTGATTGCGTTGGTTTCGAAGTTTTATTTTTTTACAGCTTTAAGGGACAGTAGACTTGAGTATTTGATATAAATTTCAGCTTGATACCTCCACGCGTTCCTGAGAAAAAGGGTCTTTACAGACTGATAGACGGACGGACAACAAAGTGATCCTATAAGGGTTCCGTTTTTCCTTCCGAGGTACGGAACCCTAAAAATGAGGCAATTTCAAAGAAAACTGATTTATCAATATATTGGTATTTGATAGTAAAATGTATTTAGTAATAAACATTTTCACCAAATTTAATGTTCATAGGTCAATAGAACGTTAAACAATTGTTCGGATATTTTTTTTCTGGAATATCCGACTCTGGTGGCTTCTCATTCCTTTGATTTCTAATATTTTTTTGAACAAAAAAACAGTAATTATGTAGATAACGAGCTCCAAAGAACGTTACTACTCGATGGTAGGATCAATTTTTTATTTTGCTTCTCCCTTTTTCTGTATGAGAGGCTCCTTAAAACAATTATAAATGTTTGGCAATTGTAGTGACTTTATATCAACAAGATGCTTATACTGTGAAATTTGAAGACTGTAGCTCCAACCGTTTGGCTGTAAAACCTGTGTAACAGACGATGGACAGACTGTCAGACGGACAGACAGACGGACATACAGACGGACAGACTGACGGACAGACAGACAGACAAGTGAGTGACAGCAATTGGGCTTCAGGTACGGAACCCTAGAAAGGATCGATACCTATGAGAAATACTATTCTGGACAAAGGAAATCTCGTAGTTTTTAACTGACACTAACATCCCAATTTCCACTAAATCATACCATTATAATATTATACCTTTCGACTTGAACTACGATAAAGTTCTCTCCGTGCCAATATGTCTAAAACAAATCCTTAGACTTTGTGGGTTTTGTGACAAAATCTTAATTAAGTTTTGCATACTATTGAATGCACAACCTCATAAACAAATTTAATGGGATTGTAGAGTGAATGAAATATGGAAATGAGTTGTTCATAGTGTGGAATGGGTTGACAATGTGTCGTTATTGATTCGGGGGTAACTAGTAGTTACAAATAGACGTGTCAATTATATATTCGGTTTGCTTCTTAGGGTGTTTGCTTTCTTTGGGTGGTGTTACGTCACAAAAAAATATGTGTATGTTTAGTGTTGATACACTATTTAATAATTTCCGAGTGTTGTACGTGACTAAAACAAATGATGAAGTTGAGAAATAGTTACAAAAAACAATTGAAATTAGTAAGCATTAATTATATATATATTGTAAATATTCGTATGCCACTTTCAGTAGTAATGTGTCTGTTGACTATTCCTATATCTAATATTTTTGTTTATATTCAAAATCTAAATCATGTTTATTTTTCTTCCACAAATAAAAAACTTATCAACTAAATAACGATATGCCACATAGTTATTTACGAGAGATTGGAGCCTAAGCTAAGCCGTAACCAGTATTTCAGGACACCAGAGACTACACTTTTAGATAATAAACCTGGCAAACATTTAATATCTTGTGAATGTTTTCACCAAAATACTCGATAAAAAATAAAGTATTTTTAACACACCAACTTACAAATTACAATAATTACTAAACTGACAGCTTCTTCGATTAAAAATCTCTCTTCTCTCTTTTTTGAAAAACGTTGCCCCAACTAGGAATTTTACAAATTTATGGGTACGTTTACAAACATTTAAATAAAACATTACAATACTAAATTGACTGTTTTTATAGTACTACTAATAGAAAAGGTTTCAAGAATTAATTCTGAAGCTTAAAAACTTAAGAATTTTAAGACCTACAATTTCAGTAAACTCGCACATCATACAGTCATCCACATATTAATAAATACACCACACACTACACTAAATATTCACACCTTGATATTAATGCCGCGTAGACAAAGGACCTACTCCCGAGCCGTCCAGTGAATCGAGGTCACCATGGCTGGCCAAAAAATAATGCAGCAACTGTGCTCTTTTCCGAAATAGAATCCGCTCCGATAAGTAGGTCGAACGATGCGTCCACGTTTCGATACGTTCGTTTTTTTTTTCTATATTTGTTTTGACAGCTACACTGTGCGAAATCTAGGCACTTCATAATGTAAATTAGATGGTTTTTGTGTAATCTAAAAATGTTTTTGTTGAAGAAATTGAAGTTTTGATTGAGATTTTCTGCTGAAATACAAAGAAAGCTATAACGGCTTTATTCTTTCAAGCCCATTACTTCTAGAAATTTAACCAACAAGGAGATTTCGTAGCCAAATATGTATATACTCACGTTTCCCATGGTCTATCCAAGGAAAAAAGGCATGAGTTTATTGTAGAAACTATAGAACTTCACCTGTTAGTTGAACATTTACTTACGTATTATATTGATAAATAATGGAAGAATAAGTGTGTATGTCCGAAAGCGAGAAGGGTAAACGAAATTGTTACTATTGTGGATAGAACTTGGATGAGATTGGCGCAAAAGCATGGAAATGAGAAATGAGAGGCCTTTGATCAGCAGAGGGCGTCAAGCTTTGGATGATAATTATGAATGCCTTGCAGTGTTCTTATAACTTAGTTTCCAGAACCGTAAAGGTCACAATTTCGAAGCTAATTTAAAATTGGCAACACAGAATTCTCGCACTCATTATTATTTCACCATACGCACTTTATTTTGCAAATTGACCACAGTGCGCCTATAAAATTTAATAACGGATTTTTATGGCTTTGGCTAACACCTTTTTGGGCGCAATTTTGAGAGTTTACATTTTTTTAAATAGTTGTTGGTTCATTAGTACTGTTGCAACATTTTTATGTAAAAATGGAATAATTGTTTTCACGCACATTTACAGTATTGGTTCAAACGAGTTCTACTTCGACTTGAAGTCTAGGTTGTTGAGTAACAGATTTGTTTTCTAAGGCTGTGAAATTAGATTTAGAAGGCATAGGTATTGCAATATGAATTATGAATACATAAATACCGAAATTTGTTGGCCGTTCCCACAATAGGGATTTTTTTAAATATTAATATTTGTATGTCGAAAGCTATCAATTAACCCTTATCTCTAAATGCAATAATGTATTACACGTGTAAGTGGCAGAGCTTACGCTTTTTTTTTTTCAAATAATCATTGCCCACAATATATCTCCTAGATCGTCTATAACAATAACAAATGACGTCATCGCATCATCCTTATATACTACCCCATCCCAACTTTCAAGGGTGCAGTTACTCCAACCCCCTTACGCTTCGACCTATATATATAACTTTCCTCAAATGAAAATACACTACCCATTCAGCAGTGCTTCCAACTGTTATGCAACTTACTACAGTTAAAGCTTTACCTAGTTATACTTAGAACTGTAAGAACCTTGCACCCCATTTACCCATTCAGCGGTGTTTCCAATTAATATTAAACCTACTTCAAGCACAAGTTCACCTAGATCGTCTATAACTAGGCCATTAGGTTATCTGCAACCCTGCCTTTTAACGGCACATTTTCTCCAACCTTCTTTTGCTTCGGCCTACCAATATTACTTAAGTACTTAAAATAAAGATAATGCATCCGTTCAGCTGTATTCTTCTTCAACAAGTATAAAATTAATAACTGCTCTTAATATTTTATCTCGATTGTCCATAACTGTTACATTACCTACATCATCAACGTCCTCCTTCCGTACTACCCACCCCAACTTTTCATGTTGTACCCCCGTAACACCGGGGTTCTTTCTTTTCTTTCTTTTTCTTTTTAAAAAAGATAAATAAAACGTAGCTCCACACCAGGAATTTCTTCCTGTATCGTGGGTGCGTTTACAAACATATAAACTCACATACACAACACCCAGAACATTTATCGTCGTCGGTATGGTTGGTGTAAGTATAAGGATCGAACTACAAAATAATATATATTTAATTCAGCCAGTGCTTCCATTTATCTTGGAACTTACGGCGGAAAATATTGTTTTATTTTACTTACAAATACTAGAAGTGTAATAATCTTGCCCCACACTCCACCTTACTAGGGTGCAATTACTCCAACAATCTTTTACTTTAATGCAAATGAAAATGCAGTACCCATTCAGCTGAGTTTCCAATTCGAAGAAGAAGTGTAATTTATATTTATTTAGTAAGAAGTGCGAAGGGCACTTCTTACTATAAATATTATTTACTTAAAAATTACAATATTGTATCTATGCAGCATTACTTCCACGAAATTTACATCAGTTCATCTATATCGACGATATCTAGAGTATAAGGTCAGTCCAGCCCAGGCCCAGTCCTCTATCCCACCATTCAAGGATGCAGTTGCTCCAACCGCCCTGACCCTTCGACCTAGAAATATTACTTGTCTAAACTGAAAATACCGTATCCATTGAGCTGTATTCTTCTTCAACAAGTGCAAAATTAAACACTGCGCTAAATATTTTATCATGCCGTAAATTGTCTGTAAGTAACCTTCCTCATGGCACTTCGCAATTCAATTTATTGTCACACTGATAAGCGATTTCAAAAAAGCAAAATAGCAAGTATGTTCACATGGAGGCAATGTGATGCAATTCGATCGATTTGCACATGAAATTTTCTTAGAAAATACGTGTGCGATATCGCTTATCAACGCAATTTAATTGCATCAATTGCATCCCTTGCTATTACAATACCTACGTCATCACCATGCTCCCACCATATTACCCCATGCCGCCTTT
The DNA here is from genome assembly GCA_964057195.1 of Orthosia cruda. Taxonomy (NCBI): domain Eukaryota; kingdom Metazoa; phylum Arthropoda; class Insecta; order Lepidoptera; family Noctuidae; genus Orthosia; species Orthosia cruda. The sequence continues at coordinate 5,083,816 of OZ059850.1, read as the reverse complement.
CAAGTTACCCTTTTAACACCACTCTACAAACTTATATGCAGTTCGAAGCGTGATTCTTTCAACTGCATTTATGTATGTATTTCTTACTTGCTTGCATTCGGCTAATGCTTCACAATTATTAACCGCTTGAGCGCTAAAAGCAACATGTGGAACTTGACGCCATTGTTTTACTATTGTGTCTGCTAATTAGCACTCCGGAAACTGTATACAAACAACAGCTCACCTAAATAGTGTATAACTAGACCATTAAGTCATCTGCATCCTCCTATACCCCTACCCCACCTTTCAAGAGTACAATTACCCCTTCATAGGTTTAATGCTCTAAGCTTCATACTTCCCACTATGAATATTACTATAAATTTTCTATGTTTTATTTTTTATAATAATATACCCGGGCGATGATGTGCTCGACAGTGAAGCACGCAGTAGTAAACTATTCAGTCTTGGCTTAAAGACCCCCGTCCTGGCATGAGCGCTACAAGCGACAGTTATCAATAAAATAAAATTGTATCCATTCAGCTGTATTTTTCTCCTACACCTGTAAAATGAATTACTGCCCTCAATATTTCATATACATTGTCTTTCACTGTTGCATTATCTACGTCATCAGCATCCTCCCAGCAAACCATCTCTTCCCACCTTTCGAGAGTGCAGTTACTCAAAACCATTTCGCTTCCAGCTACTTAAATCTTATTATATGTAGCGTTATTACTAACTTGGCTTAAATAAAAAAAAATGGATATATGCCGCGGTGTTTTCACGAATTTTACAACAGTTCACCTAGATGGATGATAACTAGACTATTAGGTCATCTACATCCTCCTGATCACTTTCCAGGATGAAGTTACTCTAACCTGACGCTTAGACCTATAAATATTACCTGCCACACCCATTCAGCAAGTGCTGCCAATTATTGTGAAACTTGAACTAGTAATACTAGAACTGTAACAACCTTACACCTGACCCCGCCTTTCTAGGGTGCAATTACTTGAACCCCTTATTAAAGACTGACAAATAAAAAAAAATCTTTCAATGTGCGTCGGTACAGCTAAGGAGCGGAATTGCCGGAGATGGTTGGATCTGTGTTTGTCACCCACACCATCGTACCACCAGGTGAGATGGTGGTCAAAGTAGAGTCTATAAAAAATGTACCCATCTAACCTAGCAATGTTAAAATCAATCACTGCCCTCAATATTTCACCTAGAAACCCTACCTACGTCATCCGCATGCCCCTAGCATACCCCCCCCCCCACCCGTTTCAAGGGTGCATTTACTCCAACTCCCCCTACGCTACGAGCTATAAATATTATGTATGCAGCCATTGCACCGTCTATGAGTCACATTTACTACGGATCCCCCCTTTAAGGCGTTAGGGTGGAACTATAAATAGATATACGTTAGAGCTTGTACTTCCTTGCTAGTCTATGCGACTGTATTTGAACGTTTTATTAATAGTATTTGTGACCTAGACCGTCGAGAAAAAAATTGCTTTAATTGTTATGACTGTCTATTGTTGATTATTTTTCAGTACATAGAGAAGGTTATCAGTAAACTGAGAGCAGATTTTGTATTTTTCCAGGTAGAACCAGACTGAAATATTACTTCATGATTCAACTGATGCAACCTTTTGTTTGTTATACTCGATGGAAACATAAATGTTAGCATTGGTCAACTGGATCACCACCGTCTGAACTTTCTGTTTAGAAGGAGTGACAATCTTCGCATCATAGTCATTTATTGCTAAAGGATCTCAACAAGTCATATCGTCGTCATCATCAGTTCAGGTCGAAAGACGTCCGCTGCAGGACACAGCCCTCCCCAAGCGTCACCACATCGATCGGTACGATGCATCCTGCATCATAATACTCATGATTTACAGTTGTATATTACAAGTTGATGGTTGTAGATCGCGCAAAACATCTCCAACTTACAGGTGCTCTATCTCTGGAAACTATAAGCGATTTCATATACCTGGGCGCCAATATCTGTAACACAGGGTCCAGCGAAAAAGATATTAGGAGACGAATAGGGATGGCCAAAAATGTTATGCCCCAACTGAAGAGAATATGGAGAGACTGAAACATTTCACGTAAGACCAAAATGAAACTAGTCAACTTCCTGGTGTTTTCCATCCTAGGTCCGAAACGTGGACTATAAATAGGGCCGATCGTAACCGCATAGATGCTTTTGAGATGTGGCACTGGATAAAGATGTTACAAATCTCGTGGACAACCTTTCGTACCAATGACTATCCTCCACAAGCTGAACACAAAGATCAGACTGATCACGATCAGTCTTCGTAGAAATTTGGAGTTCATCGGTCACATTGCCAGAAAGGATAGAAATAACCTCGAACAGCTGATGGTGAGTGGCAGAATCGAAGGGAAATGTCCTAGAAGCCGCAGTCCAATCTGATGATTAGACCAAGTCCGCAAATCATTGAACTCCAAACTGTTGCTGTGATGATCTTCACGACGCAAAAGACAGGCACAGATAGCGCCAACTGGTGAAGGAAAATTTGTTTCCACGACCGGAGAATCACGGGCCTCAGTAATGAGGAACACAACGCGAGAAGGAGGATAACAAGTACCTAATATAAAAATAAAGTCAGTAAACCAGAAAAGGGCGGGTCATCTAATCAGAGACAATGACATGATGATTTACAAGAGAGGGCAAAAGGAGGACAGGATGCCCAATACAAAGGTGCGATGACGATCTTAAGGAGAAAGCGGAGACAATGTGGAAGAGAGAATCCCATGACCGGGAACTGTAGAAGAATATGGGGGAAGCTTATGCTATAGTAAAACAATCTTCGGAAATCGATGACTGAATAACTAGAGTAACTAAAGACTAGACTGATATAACTAGAGTGAGAAAGTAACAAAGAATGTAAGATTATAAAAAAACTAAAAATATCTGGATGAGAGTAGTCTAGTATTGAACTTAGCGTGTGATTCCTCTTAACATTCATTTAATAGTTGCATAATGCAGTGCCAATGTTCGCAATAACTCGGCTACGAACTCATTTGACACCGACGCAAAAGTTAAAAATACACAAAATTTTCTCAACGAAAAATGCATTCTGACGACATCCGCGTCTAAATTGTGCACAGCTGTTGTATTTGTAGTATGTGGGTAAGAACTCAATGATTTTACTAATGCAGAGGAAATCATTCGGTTTGTAAATGTTTTATGTTGTAGTCGCATTTTTCAGGTCTCATAGTAATCAAGCTTGCTTTTATCTAATTATATTGGGGTCACTTTTCCGTCTAACAGAATGCAATTGCTGATACCAGGTCATTGGATCGCCAATAATTAGCCGTGGTTAGCCTAAAAATGGTTTGATGCAAGCCACCACCAAGAGAGTTCCACTACCCATACCCATACCGCTAGGCGACCACTGAAAATCAGCGCCGTGGTGTGGATCCCCCACTGCACAGCATAATGCTGATCCTTCTAGCCATAATCACGACATGCTTCTTTCTCTTCTTTCAATCTTTCTCACCCTATTTATTTTCTGTTATAAACAAAATGTAGTTAGTATATTATTGATATTATTGTTTGATTTACTTCTCGTCTTTACTAACTTAATTTAAGTACTACTAATACTATTGTTAAGGGTTTAGCATAAGCATGTTCTTATATTGTATGTCGTTTTGTGACAAATAAACACTTTTTCTTTCTTTCATACACTTTGACTTCTCTCATGCATGCCTCATTGTTCATGCACGCGGATTTCATACTCTTCAACTAGTGTCGGTTTTGCAATTATTTTTTGACCAGAAACTGAGTTGCAATAGGCCTGCGTTTCAATCAGTCTCCCGATTCATAAAAATGCATTAATGTTGTCCTCATTCGACCATATAACCGTGTCAAGACAAATGAAAACACAAAATGCATGCATAATGACTTAAAAACAAAACCATCGAAAAATTCACACAAACAAACGGAAGATGTGTCTTCAATAAGTTTATGTAAAGAAGTTCGAATGGGGTCACAAATGTGTGTTGGCCCACTGTTCGCTGCAAGGAACTGTTGTGTAAATGCAACATATACTAACACAAACGCGGTGTTTTAATGTCACTTTCTTTTGCCGTTATTCAAATTGGACAGGGCTGGCACTTCTATTGTCTTTATTGAAGTAGTTAGAGTTCGTAGTAATATCAACTAATGCATATGTCATCAGCTGCCTGGCTTTATGCCGTGGTAGCCCAGTGGCAAAAACCTCGCCTCTCGTGTTTGAAGTCGTGGGTTCATATCCAAGCAAGTACCAATGTGACTTTTTCAATTTCATTGATTATTTTTCGTATGAGGATGTGTCAGATTTGAATAAGCCGCCTCTGGGAACCCCACAGGCCTCTGACTTGGCTATTTCAGACTTACATTAACTATATAAGTCCAGGTTGTCTCACGATGTTTACTTTCACCGTTGCCTGTGACGTCCAAGGGATTTGAACTCACGACCTCGAGCACGAAAGCCACCACGACACTTACTTATATACCTAGTTACTAAGTCCCATATTGTTTCGTTCTTACTGGCAAACGCACATGATTTTCCTGCCTCAGAGTTCTGAGCTCCCAACCAAGATGAAAGACCGATTCATGCAGTTCTATTTGGTGACCAACTTGCTACCAAATGCATAAGAAAATGTAGGCATGTGTGGATGTACAACGTTATCCGTTCGGACTTCTTCATCCTGTCAGCCTCAGTGGGCCAAGACCCTCGTTATCGATCAACACTGACACGTGTCTCGCTGTAATCAATATATCATAACGAATCTAACAGTCTATAAATAAATGCAAGTAATAATAAATTCCTAATCGACAATCAAATCTGGAAAACGTACTTGTCAAAGCTTTCGTGGAACTGGATTTTAGTACAGCATTACAGGTGGTTACTGTTATAATTAACAAGTGATTTTTTTATTGTTAGGTCGACTGATGATTTGGAGGAAGCAAAGACGATCTATGTAGGATTCGACCTTCGAATCTTCAGAAATCGTAGTTAATCCTTATTTAAATCTGCCTGCCATCCAGAAAACCATCGCCAAAGTGTGTCTTTTATCATTTTCTCACGCTCTTAGAGCTTTCAATGAACCAATGCTTTCTGTTGAATAAAACAAAATGCGCAACCTCGACAGAACAGCAGCATCCTGCCCTCTGTGCCCCAAAACATGCAGCCCAAATGACCTACGCGCCGTCATCGACGATTCCGTGGGAGAAGCAAAGTTTTGGGCCAAACAAATCTGAATGACTGTCGAGACTGCAACACAAAGAAGATGCAGACCAAACCAAAGCGGTATTTTTGTCTCCTCCCAGGAAGAAAATAATAGGTTCGAACCCCTGATAAATAAGCAGAGTTGGGTGAATAAGGTGTACAACAATGCACCAACTATAGCCTATTTCAGAAATGGCAAATAGTTATCGCGCTTCCTACAATTAATCATACTAAAGTCACTGAAGTACAACTTGATAAACTTGAGCGACTTCAAAATGTTTGTATAAGGTTCATATTCGGTTTGCGCAAATATGACCATGTTTCTGAATTCCGCCAAAAACTCAAGTGGTTGCCAATTCGCCTTCGCCGGAATGCTCATATTCTATCCCTCCTGTATAATATACTATTTTTCCCGTCTACCCCTCTTTACCTCAAAAACCGATTTCAGTTTTTATGTGACTCACACACGAAAGTTCTTAGGTCATCGGATAACATGAAACTTAAAATGCCAATGCATTCCACTATCTTCCTAGACAAATCTTTTACTGTCCAGGCCGCTCGTCTATGGAATGCATTGCCTGTGACAATAAAACGCGCGCAATCACTACCGTTCTTTAAAAGACTGGTAAAGGAGCACTACCTGTCACTGTGATCTTGTTCTTGTTGGAGCTATATTGTTTTCTTGCCTGTATAAATGTATGTATGTATTTATGTATCTATTTTAGTATTTTATATTTAGTGCTTCCTATGTTTGTAACTTATTTAATTTTAAAACTGCACCAAGTGCAACCCCATGTCGTGTCCTGGCTATCTCTCTCCATTCTGGGTTGCCTGGAAGAGATCGCAGAACGCGATAAGGCCGCCTGTTGTATGTTTGTTGTTATTTTAAGGTTTCCGTGTGTTATGTTTTTATCTTGGTGTACAATAAAGTATATAATAAATAAATAATAAATAAAGTCTAAACCACTCACAACACTAAGTCAGCCGCGTGCACAACGCAGCCATTTAATTCGGAAGATAAGGACGCTTACAAAAACCTAACAAAAAACTGCCTAGGCGATCAGCGAAGCATTTATTCCGATTTCGATGCACTATTCGCCAGTGCCTTGAACCCTATGACACGAGCGAAGGTTAAGGAGTAAAGTGACGTCATCCAACTGGTTCATAGCTTTGTTTAGTTTCCTAGTACTAGGTTCTTTTGTTTTGTTTGCAGCTAACTGGTGGAGGGGCCGAGGTTTAAGAATAGAAATCTCCTAAGAATCGAGGGGAGATTGTTGGCTTTTTTGATGAGACAACGCTTTGATGGGGAATTTCTATTAGCCTATTTTCCTAAGATATGCAAGCCATTAAAATCTTGCTGCGTGTTTTAAATAAATGTGATGTCTTGTCTTATGTGCATATAATGAGACTACAGATCCGAAAGAGACCGTGATGAGCAGTACAAGCGGCGGTTTCCAAAACATGCGCCTACATTTTCCGTTTCGCATTTTTACCTTATGTAAATTATTAGTAAATAAAAGTTTTGTTAGTATTACAAATTACTTAAAAACTATGTTAGTAAGACACTTAGACACGACATTTTATTTATATTGTTAGTACACACAATACTTACAAACTTTGTTAGTAACAAACTTGTTTATGTTGTTAGTACATCCTACTTATAAGCTATGTTAGTAACAAAACAATCAATTCATGTATCTGTTGCGCTTACCTGACGCACCGGGCAAATGCGCGTGTAAATGTACCCAGTGCGCCATGATGGCGCAACACGGTTTATCTTCAGAATGCTGTTGGGGCTTCCACACACTCTGCGCATCATGAACGCTATCCTTTTTCATAGGATGGTATTGAAACCATCCACACGTGTTTCGACAAACATCCCTGACGCGCTGCAGTAACGCGGGAGCCAACTTCCTGAAGGTGTTATTGTACTCTGATGGCCTTGTATACCCTTTGCGTATACCGAACCCATAGGGTGCACGTGTACTCCGATTGACTAAAGACCTTGAATAGAATTGATTTAATAAAGGGCAGAAATATGGTAGTATACTAAACTGTAAGGTAAATTTACTGAAATACAGTCAGGCGTTTGTCAACACAAATGTGGGTTGACAAAGTCAGGGACTGCTCAACTGGTGTGTAATTGTAAGCGAATGAACAAATATCTGGTTATATCATTTACCTGTTAGGTCAAGGATTTTAAAACTCTTATCTTCCATGCCATTCTGTTGTTCTGCGTCAACTCACCAACATAATTTTCGAAGTAATTATGTACTGCTAATTAGGTATCTACATCCCTTGAAAAAATATGTGTTTCTTTGTGAGATTTTATGTCTAAAGTCTGGAGTGTTGCAAAATGACTTTCATGTTTGAGAATTTCTTACGGGTAAAATAAATAAAACATTTAGTGATGCTGCGTGGTTTTAAGTGCGTGCGTGTGGCTTCTGGATAAAACAACGCATCTGTCAGAGGCTGATCCAGTGGAGATAAATCTAAAACAGCCTCATGCTTTGAGACAGCTAAGCTCAAGCATAGCTTTATAATTGCTAAGCTCAAGCATAGCTTTATAATTGCTAAGCTCAAGCATAGCTTTATAATTGCTAAGCTCAAGCATAACTTTATAATTGCTAAGCTCAAGAATAGCTTTATAATTGCTAAGCTCAAGCATAGCTTTATAATTGCTAACCTCAAGAATAGCTTTATAATTGTTAAGCTCAAGCATAGCTTTATAATTGCTTAGTTCAAGAATAGCTTTATAATTGCCAAGCTCAAGCATAGCTTTATAATTGCTAGGCTAAATCAGCTCCATAATAATCAACATTTCAGCCGAAAGTCCTCTAAGTGTCGACATATCAAAAAAAGACGGAAATATGTAGTTTGCCTTCAAAAAAGTACGAAACATGCATTCACAGACAAATTTTACATTTTCCTCGGACTACTACTCTACAATAGACTAAACATAACAGCAAACATTTATTCCCTAAATTATTGTAACTGTAAGAAAATTCTCAAAGAAACTCTACAATGTATGTCCTATGGAGACACAGAGAAGTTATTACTTGTACTAAAATAGGTATTGTGCGAATTTTTATATTTTAGTTTCTAAGATGTTAGAAAATAAGAATTTTATTATATTATTTACACCCTTAAAAAAATTACCTAAGACTACCTTATAATTGACTTATTTATTTATTATTATTATTATTTATTATATACTTTATTGTACACCACTGAAATAATTACAGGACAAAACATTTATAAAGATAAGTGTACAATGGGCGGTCTTATCGCACAGGGCAATCTCTTACAGTCAACCTTAGACTAACCTTAACCTAACCTTAGACCTTAGACTTATATTTGATTTTTGTGATTATTTAACATATGTACTCTTTTCGCCTGAAACACAGGATTACCTAGTTCAGGCACATACCACGTGTGAAATTGACTTTGACTATGATTTAAGCAAAAATTGAAATTTTTGTTTTACCTAATGATTTTTAAATAAACTTATTATTATTATATCTACCAGTTCGGAGCATCTCGCATCCAACGGGTTCCCGCTGCTTACACCAGGTCATCGGTCTTCCTAGCAGGAGGCCTCCCAACGCTGCATCTGCGGGCACGTGGTCACCACTTCAGAACCCATCGACCATTCAGCGAGCATTGATCACTGCCAATTAAAACAAATTCAAGGTTTCGGACAGTTTACATAGCAACCAATACCTTAAATATAGTTTTCCTGTTAACGTAAAGGAACGAACGACAATTATTTCCGTTTTGATTAGGTAAATGTAATTTTACTTTAACCTAATTAAAACGGAACTTTACAATTTATGATGTCATTTTCATAGGCTACACGTGAATGACCAATTCATTGACGTCTAGTGTAGAACATTTTTTGAATATAAATACCACAATGAATACCTATTTATAAAAATAGATAGGTACAGTTAAGTAGGCCGTATGTTAGTATATTATAGTCACTAGTGTCTCTTGAACTGGCCTAGTGACTAGCGTAGCTGAGTTAGGAGTTTTATCAGAACACGAGGCCAGCTTAAACAGGTATTTTTACCACTGACTCGCGCTCTTTAACCGACTTTCCAATAATGAGGTTCTGCGATCGACTTTATGTTAGTTATTTTTTGTTTATCTTCACCGATTTCTCCGTCAATGTTTCATTATGTTTCAAAGAGTATGTTCCCAAATTGGTCCCGTTCAAACTTGGTGAAGATCTAATGAAGAACTTCGGCGATATTCAACAGAACTCTTCAATGAAAAATCTTTTTAACTAAAAATTAAACCGAGTTCCAAAGCAAAACACTACAAAGCCAAAAATAATTTTCTTTTACGAAGACTTCGTAAAAGACGTCTTTTTTGCCTATTGTTTTAAAGTCGGTTTATTTTTTTTGTTACAAATGTTTATTATTTTACTCTATTTATGTTTGGTAGGTATCTCACATTTCTATAAATATCATTTATTGACAAAGTAAATTACACGACGATTACAAAAAGCCCAAACACGATTAGGAAACATTGTTTTATTTCGGAGTTTCAGTGCCTACCTTCCGGCTTCATCATTAAATCAGTTCGATGGTACTATTTTCATAAGTACAAATTATTATTAGTATTTGCTTCATCATAGTCGGTTAACTATTCGAGATATCTTATACCCGTGACGTATCACTAAGGCGTTCCAGTGACCCTCTGTGGTCTTCTTCATCAGTTCCACTTCACCATATGATACTTTCTGAGTGCAAATGCAATTTGATGAAAATACCAAAATCACTATACGTATGCCTATAATATTTGAAGAATTCCCTCGATTTCTCCAGGATCACATCATCAGATCCTCACATCTGATGACTATGGGACCACCTAGGAAGAAAACGAAGAATTTTCCAAATCGGTCCAGGCTTCTTTCAGTAATTGGGGCATTTAAAAAAAAGACCAATTGTGAACCACTTCTTTTTTTGAAGTCGGCTAATGACAGCAAATCTCTCGGGATTGCTGCAATAACATTTATTTTTATTATCTATATCATTTCATAACATAACATCACGTCAGTACGCTCTAAAGGGATACGCAGAGGTGTACAGTTCACCTTGATACACTCTCATTTCAATGGTTATGTTCAAGTTTCATGATATTCGGGTAATCTATTCTAGCATTATAGGTACCTTACTATAGAACTTGCCGATTAGATGCCACAACTAATAAGTGAACAACAAAAAACTTTTTTATGAAAAAATACAACCGACTTACAAATAAAAACACCATAAAGTGAAAAATAATTATATTTCGGAAGTCTGTGTCAAATAACGAAGAAAATAATATAGGAACACCGACTTCAAAAAAAAAGTAATTTTTCAATCGGATGTATATTTTTGTAAAAAGTTTTTTCTTTTTCACTTATTAGTTGTGGCATCTAATCGGCAAGTTCTATAGTAAGGTACCTATAATGCCAGAATAGATTACCCGAATATCATGAAACTTGAACATAACCAGTGAAATGAGAGTGTACCAAGGTGAACTGTACACATTTGCGTACCCCTTTAGAGTGTACTGGCGTGTTGTTATGTTATGTTTTTTTTTTGTTTCTGTATTTCTACTTAGTCACTCATCATCAGTGATTAGCCCGTTGATTACTTCAAGCGGCAGTGAGCAGGGCTCTTTGCTCGCGGAATGGACGGTGAATGGGACTGATAAGTTCTGAAGTGGCGACCGCGTACTGGAAAACGCAGCGTTAGAAGGCCTTCCACAAAGAGAACCGATGACAAGATGAAGATGACAAGCTGGTAGCTTGATGCACTTGAATCGATAGAAAAACGGGCCAAGAGGCTCATTGGCAATGAGAAACTGGTCGAGTCAAGGCTCCAGAGCCTTGAACATCGTCGCCGAGTTGTCAGCCTGTCGGTTCTTTATCGGTTACATTTCGGGGAGCGTGCTTCGGAACTGCACAATTTGATTCCGCCTAGGCCGTTCCATCATCGGACTACAAGAAAAACGGCGATGCTTCATCGGTATATGGTGGACATCCCACCTATACGCACAAAGCGTTTTGGGAATACTTTTATTGTGCGAACAGCTAAGGAGTGGAATTCCCTACCAGAGTGTATTTCCTGATAGCTACAACCTGGGAGTTTTTAAGTCAATAGTGAATAGGTTACTTGTAGGCAAGCGTGATCCACCGTCGACCACATTATCGCTTACCATCAGGTGACATAGTGGTCAAACGCGAGCCTATCAATAATAATTTAAAAAAAAAGTTTGCGAGAAATCGTTGGATGCGAGACGAACAGGACCGGTCGACATGACAACACTTGGGGGAGACCTATATGATCCAGTAATGGACGTCTTTCAGATGAGATAACAATAATTCAACGGTGAATCCTAAAATAGTACATTGTGTATTAAGGGCGGTAAGTAAGGAATTACGATCGAGACTCTAGTAGAAGCCCGAAGTCGAAGACTGAGGGCTTTCTGAGTCGAGGTTCGTAATTCCCGTACCGCCCGTGATACATACAATGTTTTTCATCACATTTGCGAGTAATAATTATGAATTATAGCTTTAATACACAAGTCAGCACAGCTGTTATTACGAAATACGTGAACTTTTTTTTAAGCGGTTGGCGAATTTTTGCCCATACCCAGATTATACAGTGTTTCGTTCAGAAACTTTAATAGCAAATACTTACGTAGGTATACAGCCATGACGGAGTGTAAAAAGAATTAAATAATTTCGACGTTTTCATACTATAACTATTAAAATCGATTATTAAGAACATTAGTTGAGTATTTAAGTAACATGTAGAGAGATTGTAAAGAAATTCCTGTTTAGATAACATTTTAAGACATTTTTTCAATTGCGTGTAAACTCCTTGCTTGAACTTGCATGACCTGTGTGCTGTGCCATAAATTAAAAAAATATTACTTACCGCCCTAGGGTTTCATGACAAAAAGAAAGCCCGAGGGTTTTATATGGGGCATTACGGCCAAGTTAACCAGTATGTTTAGATACTTTGTACGTGCAAGTGTGATGAAAAGGTTATTTTATTCCAGCCTATAAAAAAAACATCGATTCATGAGTTTTTCATGGGCTTTATTAGATACAGGTAGAAGCATTGATCTTCATAAATCAGTTTATCTAAGACAACCTACTCATTCAAAACTGCAAAAAGAGATTCTGATAAGTTATTTTTAAACCTAACTGCAAGACGACACGTCAAAGTTTAATAGTCAACTGAGACTGCAACTATATACAAGCTCGTTACACTGAGCCATTTAAGTTTAAGTGCCCACCTACATCAGAGCTTGTTTATTTTTAACGTCAAACATTTGGAGAGAAGTGATCTTTCTTTGTGTTAAACTTGCAACTATCTACAATTATTCTTTTAAACACAGGTGACTTGGTGACCTATCTAGAAGAACAGTACTGCACCCACTAACTAGATTATTAGTGGGTGCAGTACTGTAAATGAACTTGGAACGTGGAACGTGAAAAAGGACTACATACATTCCATTGTTAAGTGAGATAGGCATTAAAGGTCTAGATTAAGATCTTTAATGCCTATCTCACTTAACCATGCAATGTCCTTTTTCACGTTCCAAGTTCACGTTTCTTTTTTTAATTATTGTTATTAAGACGACGACAGTCGCCAACGACCGAGGTGACAAAACGCAAACACGCTTCACACCCGCGCGACCCATAATTCAGTATTTTTTTATACTTTCCCTATGTCTTAAAAAAAGATCTTAGATGAAAATATAGATAATTAAATTGTTTTTGAGATGATGAAAATTTTATTTTAAATATTATTTGTGTGATTTGCGTTTTATTATCCGTGTTAGACATAGTTTTACAAATTAATTACACTATGTTTTTTTTCTTCAACCTATATTGTCCCACTGCTGGGCAAAGGTCTCCCCCATAGCTTTCCACTCTTCCCTATTATGTGCCATCTCCTGCCAATCTCCCGTAAACGCCTCCAAGTCGTCACGCTATCGTTTCCTAGGCTTCTCCCGACGACGACGCCCACCATCCACACTATGTTATATGAATAAAACGTAACATGTTAATAGACCAAATTATTAAAAAAATGGTCTTATGTAACATATATTTTTTCCAAAAAAATACGACTAGCCGTTTAAACGTGATTCTCGTTTTAAACCGACTTCCCAAAAAGGAGAAGGTTCTATGTTCGACATTATGTTTGTTTTCTTTTTTTTTTGTGTATGTTCACCGATATCTCCGTCAATTGTGAACCAATTTCAAAAAATATTGTTTTGTTTGGCAAAGTATGTTTCGAAATTGGTCCCATTTTAATTTGGTGAAGATCTGATGAAGAACTTCGGAGATATACAACAGAATTCTTCAATAAATAACGGCATATCTCTAGGGACTGCTGCAATCGCATGTCTGTTTATTGTTTATACCATTTCATAACATAACATCACGCCAGTAAGCTCTTAAGGGGTACGCAGTTCTCTAATTTCACCGGTTATGTTCAAGTTTCATGAAATCTATTCTGGCGTTATAGTTACCTTACTAACTTGCCTATTAAGTAGGTACAACTAAAAAGTGAAAAATAAAAATACTTTTTTGCAAAAAAATACTACCGACTTCCAAATACAAAACTACAAAGTGAAAAATAATTTTATTTTTTGATCTCGGTGTCCATAACGTAAAAAATGGTACCTAGGAAAGACACCGACTTCAAAAAATAAAATTATTTTTCACTTTGTAATTTTGTATTTGGAAGTCGGTAGTATTTTTTTGAAAAAAAGTTTTTTTTATAAAATCAGATACTGAGGGCTATCTGCGCCTTTAGTTTTCACGCCGCGTATACTAGGATGAATTGCATCCTATGTCCATCACTCTAATTGTGTAGCTGCTTTGACAGTTCGAAGCACAACCGTACCATTTCATTTTGACAGCTCAATAGTATACATTGCGTGTTTTACGCTGTAGAGTAGACGGATCAAAAAAGCAATGAATATAAGCAAAGCAATACTGAATAATTTGATTTGATTTGAAAGCAATTTTTGTAATCGGATCAGTACTTTTAAAGATTACCCATAGGATAGGATAGATGGACCATCTTTTCCGCACTTAGACTCCCATTTGGTCCATTGTGTGTGCAGGTCTCCTCTCTGTGAGAGAATGGGCCGTAATCCACTACGCGGGCCCATTGCGGGTTGGTGGATATTACATGTCTTCGAATTTTTTGTTCTAAGACCCGATGTTTTTCCTTCGCCGTTTTGAGAGCTGTGGTGATGCTGCCTGGGTTCGAACCTACGAACCTACAAACTTGTAAGTCGCGACCGTTACCACTGGGCCACCACTGCTTTCAAGATTACCGGATACCCCCCAGATAACAAACAAACTAGAAAATGTAACAGACATACATTCAGTCAAAAAAGTTTCGGGAATGGATGATATTTTTTATGGTTCCAATTTGAATGCTAGAACGAGTCAATTCCGAACCAACATTCATGAAACGCATTGTTAGTGGTGATAAGACGTGGGTTTACGAGTTTGACATGCAAACTAGTCAACAAGTTTCGCAGCCTTCAGCCTTCCAACTGAACCGAAACCGAAAAAAACACGCCAAAATCGATCAAAAGTCAAAGTCATGTTGACTGTTTTCTTTGATTATTGCGGTTTCCGCACTCGGAATTCTTGCCGGAAGGTCAAACGGTAAATAAAGAATATTATTTGAGCTTTATGCGGCGTTTAAGAGAGCAAATTAGACGAAAAAGGCCAGATTTGTGGCAAGAAAATTCTTGGATCTTGCACCACGATAATGCGCCTTCACACAACGCCATCATTGTAAACGAATTTTTGACCAAAAACTCAACAAATACCATCGAGAAACCACCTTATTCACCAGATGTGGCTCCAGCCGACTTCTTTCTTTTTCCTAAACTCTAATTACCATTTCGTGGCACCCGTTTTCATTCGGTAGATGACATAAAGGAGAATTCGCGACGAGAACTGAACTCTATTCCGGAAAAAGCGTTTAATTATTTTTTTGATGGTTGGATTATATGTTGGCGTAAGTGTATCGTTTCTCAAGGATATATATACATTCTTTGAAGGTGATAAAATAAATTTGGAGGACTAACTAACATTTTGTGTAATATTGATCTTTTCCCGGTACTTTCTTGCCAGAGTAGTACGTACAGACACCCTTTTGTTTAATAATATTAGGATGGACGTATGGATGCACTTATTGCATTCACTTAATATACTCTCAACGTAATAGGGAAGTCCTCACTCCATGGAAATTGAA
This sequence comes from Orthosia cruda, assembly GCA_964057195.1. Lineage (NCBI taxonomy): Eukaryota > Metazoa > Arthropoda > Insecta > Lepidoptera > Noctuidae > Orthosia > Orthosia cruda. The sequence goes on along the minus strand of OZ059850.1, from coordinate 5,068,305 downwards.
CCTATTACGAGTTATTGGAGCTGCGGTGAAGCAGTGAGTAACGTGCTTGGGAAAATAGATACAGTGTTGGTGTTCAAAAATGCTGGAAATAAAAGGACTTTTTTGAACAGATGATTTTCCTTCAATAAGGGCACGGTCCCATTGAGATCTATAATCTAGTAGTTATGTAGTTCAAGAAGCGCTACACTGCTACTATAGAACGAGATCTCATTGCAAAAATCTGCATTCATTGGTTTTTTATTCTTTTTTAACCGACTTCCCAAAAAGGAGGAGGTTCTATGTTCGACTTAAAATTTGTTTTTTTTTTTATGTTTTTTTTTTTTTTTGTATGATCACCGATATCTCCGTCAATTGTGGACCGATTTAGAAAATTCTTTTTTTGTTTGAAAATGTATGTTTTGAAATTGGTCCCATTTTTTTTTGGATTTTTTGGTGGAGATCTGATGAAGAGCTTTGGAGATATACAACAGAACTCTTCAATAAACAACGGCAATCTCCCGGGATTGCTGCAATTGCATATCTGTTTATTGTTTATACCATTTCATAACAAAACATCACGCCAGTATGCTCTTAAGGGGTACGCAGATCTCTCATTTCACCGGTTAAGTTCAAGTTTCATGAAATCAATTTTGGCGTTATAGTTACCTTACTAACTTGCCTATTAGGTAGGTACAACTAAAAAGTAAAAATAAAAAAAGTCGGTAGTATTTTTTTGCAAAAAAGTTTTTTTATTTTTTGTGAAAGATATTTGATAGAACAATAGATTACAGCAAGGTTTGGGTTAATTGGCAATATCTAGTCGCAATTAGTTTACTATTTGCAATTATATTTAAGGATTGGAAAGAAGAAGGGGAGGCCTTTGCCCTGCAGTGGGACAGAATAGGCTAAAATATATATATATATTTAAGCAGTGGGATCTTAGGCTATTGGATCTACTCGTACATGGTAAGTCGGAAATGACAACGTGTAATTTAAAGTAGAAGTTCTATAGTTTGGAATTAGAGAAAAATTACTTAATAATAACTATCAGCTAATAAATATCTATGGGATGGCGCTTTTAGGGTCTTAAACATTACAGAAATTCGTAATACTCTATTGAATCGCGCTGTAGTTCAAATAGGGTACCAGAAAATATTAAAATGTTTTTTTTTAATATTTGTTGTGCGCTTTTGTTAACTGTTTATCTGTAAGTGATTGTTACACTTTATTCAGATTTTTTGCTTCTGTTAATTTGCTTATACCAGTGTATACTATTGTTGGTGAACCAAATAATAAATAAATAAATAAACTGTCCTAATTTTGTAAATCTCTCAATTATGGGTTAAGCTCGCCTGTGTACATAAGTTTTCCTTTTGTATTTTAAATATATATTTTGTGTACAATAAAGAATATGAATATGAAACACGTATTTTTCTTTTGCCACTTAAACAAAAAATTACAACGATACAGTGCGTTGAAATTTCGTATCATGTCACAATTTGCTACTCTTTATACTGACAAAGTGACATCACAAACTCCCACTCCTGAACTTTGAAGCGCTTTATCTTATTTTTTTTATTTGATAAAGCAAAAATACGCGTCCAATATTATTTGATAATCACACTGACGGACTAAATAGAATTATCACATTAATCTATCCCTATTTAAGACCTCTGCAGCATTTATAAACCTGCGTTGGCTAAAAAAGCCTGGAAAACATCGCATTTCATACCTGTCAAAAGATTCAAAATAATACTTCCTGCAACTAAACGGAATACAAATAACAATAGCTAACCACTACGAATATTTTTTTTACAAAAGCACCTTACGCATTATTAAAGGCTTCCATACACAAAACGTGACAATGCGAAAGTGTGTGTTTTGTTTTCAAAAATTGTTCTAATCCGTTAAACTTTTATGTGATAATGCGTTGTTTTATAGAAATTGTTCTAATCCGTTCAACTGTGAAAATGCGTCGTCGTTAGTCGCATTTTCGTATCGCAACTGTTTGTGGGAGCCTTAAATCCATGTTCTGCATACATGATCAGAGCCTAACTCAATTGGGGTGCGAGAAGCGACCCCAAACGCAGGTATCTTTGCCCCATTTTGGCACAGTGCGTGCCCAAATAATCGCTGCATTAACTACCAAAGAGGTTCGGGCTAAAACTTTATGCCCAATGACTCCCTCACTGAAATAGAACAATAACTAGGTACTTTTAAATTCAAAGCCGGCTTTGTATAGCGTTTCTTGCATGTTAATGTACGCACATTGAGTGCAAGGCGCTTTCTAGGCATTCTAGAAGAATGAGTAATGGCCATGGAGGTTGTTGCATGCCTGTAAACTTATAACAAACTGTGAAATGAGAAAATTATCTTATTCAGATAAAAAGAGAGAGAACTAATATCCGGAACCCTTCGATCAAGAGTATTGTTGCCGGAACCACTGCAACTGTTTGCAAAATTCTTTCAACATTTTAAAGGTAAGATGTGGCATACACTAAAATTAATGTAAATAAATATGGCAGCACTTTCAATGTTTACATCTATTCATTATTAGATCTGCACCAGCAGTGCACGGACGTCCGATTGAGTGTTGTCCACTTACTGATAAACCTGGTTGTTTTATTATAAACCCAAACCCTAATTAGTGTTACTAGTGAACACCACATTTACAATCGGCCAAAGCTTTATCTGATCACCGTAAGGACTATTTTGGCTTGCAGGGCTCGCCCGCTAAATTAATGACATACTCATCAACCAATAGTATCGCAGCATCGGGTGACTGTTTCTCTAGTACCTGTCAGCCCCTTGTTTTTGTAATTAAAAAAAGACGGCAAAAAAATCAAACAAGTCATTTGGCTATGGTCGACGCAAAAAGGGCAGACGCAGCTGTGGTCATCTTGTGCACGGTTTTCAAAGTGATCAGATGTAGCTTTGGCCCATAGTACATTACTCCGGATGGACAAAGAACATAATTGCATAACCCGGAACAGCCCAAAGCAGGCTGTTGACAACCACAAAAAAGTGTATTCATAATTCATCTATGTAAGTGCAATCCTATTTTCCTTTTACAATTAATTAAAAATGGGTGTTTATAAAAAAAGGGAAATAAAGATAAGTAAGTAGTAAGTATTTCCGAAATAAAACGACCAAAGAAAAAATAATTGTTAGAAACACTGCCAGGTGCCAGCACGTTTTAATATTCCCATTCGAAAATAGAAGCAAATGGGAATTTACAAAAAAAAAATAAGATAAGAACACCTACCTAAACAGTATTGTTATATAAACTTTGTTACTAGAAAGTTAGTACTATTTATTTTAGTACGTAAAAAGCTAGAAATCAGCTCTTTAAAACTAACCGGATATGACCAAAATTCGCCCAACGGGTCTACGCAATACAGAAGTCTAGAAAACTGATCAAAATTGTCTGCAAAAAGAAAACATGCAAACCAAGACATAAGAAAGTTGTAGCATATTTGAAAATAAACAGCAAAGAACAAGTTCCATACAGTCCATTCAAAATAATATTCACGTTTCAAATAGCCCGAACAAAGCTAACGTTATCTATGCGTTGCGTGCATGTAAAGGTGCGGAGCGAGGGTCGCGGGCGCGGGGGCCCAAGGCTTCGGTGCGCAAATACCCGCTGCATACAATGACTGCCAAACATCGCATCCCGGACAAAAACCGCGGCACGTGTAAGGACAGGGTCGAATTTGAGACGCCATTTTTAATGCAGTTTTGATGTTAATGCAAGATTAATATTTTTGTATTTTGTAATTTCAGTTCGATTACAAAATCAAACCAGCACCAGTGTACCATATGGCATTTTTTTTATGTGTGCGCATTTTGGTTAAATAGATTAGTTAAGTTGCTTATTTTTTGTGATTAAAAATTGTTTTGATGGCGATATCTAAAGTGGTGGAAATTTTATTAAGACATTTTGTGTAAGTTCATTACTTAAAAAGTTTAACCATGATAACATAGGTTATTTAATTTAAATAGAATCTCTATTAAATACTACCACAACAAATATGAAATTTTCTTGTTTTATTTTTGTATAAATGCATCTATTTTTGAACATAAATTTTATTTTAGTTAAATTCAACCAGAAATATAACGCACATTTGCCAAAGACAAAAATGTGTAAAAACTTGTTGACATTTTATGCGACATAACCTTGGTTTTAACTTGCTAAAAATAAACCTAAGATATGCTTTATTATACAGGTACTTACATTAGGCGTTAAATAACATATTAATCTTTAAACACACACTAGTTAAGCGGGTTTAACACATTGGCTAGTACTTTTTTTATTGTGCATATTTCATAATGCATCAACAACAGTTCTTATTATTATTACGAAAGACATAATCTAGCATTTTGTTTTTTTTATTATTCTTATCGTCCCAGCAACCCACGACAAGAGCCGCCAAAGTAAAATAGGTCATATTGTGGTGCCCCGACTTTTGAACCAAGCATACTTAAATTACTTACCGAGTCGGTTTATTTCATAACAAAATAATAAAAAGTTCATAGAATTATATTTTGTTTTGAAATTAAAGCTAAAGCGTTTTTAAAATCATTTTTTAACCGACTGCCCGAAAAGGAGGAGGTTCTATGTTCGACTTTGTTTGTATTTTTTTTTTGTTGTTCACCGATAACTCCGTCAATTGTGGACCGATTTCGAAAATTCTTTTTTTGTTTGAAAAATTATGTTTCAAAGTTGGCCCCATTTTAATTTGGTGAAGAACTTCGTAGATATACAACAGAACTCTTCAATAAATAACGGTAAATCTCTCGGGATTGCTGCAATCGCATGTCTGTCTATTTTTTATACCATTTCATTACATAACATCACGCCAAGAAAATATATTTTGAAAGGTAGATACCAGTTCCAGTTGACATTCACTACAGATTGCGCCTTTTAGAAATACCAAATGCTTCGAATCCTAATTGCTACAATCTCCATTTGCTACAAATTCTTATTGCTACGATATCCATTAAAAGCTACGGTTTGTAAGAACTTCCACTTGCTACGAAATCTAAATGATAGTTGCGATATTCAATCTCTACAAATTCTAATTGCTACGATATTCATTTGCTACAAAGTCTTTTTGCTACGATATATAATTGGAACAAATTCTTATTGTCACGAATCCATATTTGCTACAGATTTCACTTACAAGTTATTCCAATTGCTACAATAATTCGTTGCTACGATTTCTTATAGCTACAATAATTCGTTGCTACGAATTCTTATTGCTACGATATCCTTTAATTTGTTTCTGATTTTCTTGTTGCAAATTCCAGTTGCTACAAATTCTATACTCGCTTAAACCAAAATTTTATTTTAGTGTGGCCTCAAACCACTTCAAAACCTGTCCCCACTGCCATAGTTTGAGTAAATCTCAATAGTAAAATAATCTTTACTAAGCATCTAAATAGCCCATGTGCACGTGCATAGTACCCTACCCACGAATTATTTTTTTTTCTTGCGAAAACCTTGTCTATCTCAATACGGCTAGTTTTGGTACTATTTTAGATATTGGCACTTATATCTAGGCGTTTATCGTAACGTCGTAATAATCTATTCATCAAATAAATCACACAAATAAAAATTATACCCGTTTTGAGCAATCATCCAAAATTCCGGTTCTATGGCAAACGTTTTTAAAACTTGGCACGTTCACTTTTCGTCTATTCTTAATCATGTTGGCGAGAAATCAATGGGCTGGTTTGGTTTGACACGCAGCCCTGGCACACACCTTACGAGGCAGTGAAGTAATCCACAAAAAAAAAAAAAAAACAATGTAATTCCAAATGCGTAGTAGGTATTAAATAAATTCGTGCAGTGCGGGCCTGTAATCGCATTGTACGCTAACGTCATTCACGCACACACAGGCACGCACCGCCGAATTTTGTGGATGTATTTTTCTAGGCGTCTTGTATGTGTGCGCCGCAACGCCTGTGGCGATGAGAAGGAGTGATGCAAAGTACTACAAGTGCGAGAGGGAGGCGACCAACTAGTTATATAACGCATTATTTTTATAATTAACAAACAAAAATTGAGAGATACGGCGGTGCGACCCTGAGCGCGGCCACTGATCCCGCCGAACGAAAATTTGCACAGATCGAATGTGGGCGACCTCGGCCGTAGTTGCACGCGGTTCTCTCACACACACATACACACGGTAGTTTAGCACACACACAAATTAGGGAAAATTCTCGATTTCCGTGTGTGAAATTGTTCAGGGTTACTAGGAAAGTGTTATGCATTTTGATTGTGCTGTTTAAATATTCATAACAGAATTCATTCATAAATATGCAGAAGGGGTTCTAGTACTTGAATACTAATAAAAGTTTATTTTCAGCAATCATAAATATTTACTCATTTAAACTGCAATGTCAGGTTTACATAAGCCTTAGAGCATTGTATTCAAAAACAAAACAATTAAATGTTTACGTAGATAACTGTTGACAAAATAATATAAATGTTACTTTTCGGTAATTGCCTTTACGAGTAACCGTGAGATGTTATAAAACAAAAATAAATCACCTACTTTGCCTACCGTGTATTATGTTATAAATTTTAACAGTCAATACATGAACTCGTAAAAATTTAAGTACTTCTCATATCCGCGGTTTGTAGATACCTATATAGATAGGTAGGTACTGCGTAACGCGTTAAACATTGTAAGGCCAAGGTTTTTAACGCACTGAGACGGAAACCTGACGTTAACGCAGCGTCAACGCAGCGTTGATAATGTACCTAATGGAATCAGTGACGCCATATTGGCCTTGACTACTGTAGAGTTTAAGGCCACGTCGACCATTCGAGGCCGCCGTTTGTAGTTTTTGAAAAAGGAATCCTTCGTTTGAAATGTTTTTTTCTAAGAATGTTAAAAGTGGCAATGACTTTAGGAGGAAAATTAGATAGATGTTTTTCTTTTGCGTTGTCTATGTTGTTTAGGACGGTGCAACGAGCTAGACATTAATTTGGATACATGCCTATTGAGATAATGATAAAGTCAAGAACTTTTTATTCATCAGTTGATTGCAACATTAGCAATATTTCAGATACCTTTATAACATATAAGTATTATTTAAACAGAGACTGCCTGGACATGAAAAAATACCAATTAATGAAATGAAAATGCAGTCAAAATTACTCAAAATGGATTACAAAACTGCTTATTATAATAATATAACGATGTGAACGAATTTTTTGATGCACAATAAGCTCTTTTCCGTCTCCCCTTTGTATTTGTATATAGGTTTTTTTTTAGAATATTCAATTGTATATATGTTTCAATAAAAAAATGAGTAACTATTTTAATAATTACATTACAAGTTACACATACACACGCAGGTTGTATATTATTATTGTATAATATACACAGTACATTGATACAGTTGGTCTCATCATTATATTTAAATACACTTGACCTTGCATTTTATGACTATAATATTACCAACCAAGGCCTGTTCAAGACATAAGGTCATACTATATCAAGGCCTTTTAAACTTGAGTTTTAAAATAAATATATTTAAATGACTTGAGGAAGTTTTAATGTAACTAATCTTAGTAACCGTTTGATTATACGGAAATTAATTATTAATTTAATATGCTTTAAATAATCATCACGGATTATCGATATTATGGTGGTATGAAGAAATAACATTGTTATTTACAAAAATAATAGGTAGGGAAGTAATGTTTACGCCAATATGTATTTAAAATCAAATATACAAGTTCCTTTCTACCAAAGCTTGATTTAGACCAAGACTTTCAGGCGATATTTTGTAACATTTAAAAATTATTTTGGAACAAAGCAGATTCAGAATCTTAGCTTATCAGTAGGGTTGCCATCCGTCCGGGTTTCCCCTGATTTGTCCTAGATTAGAATGCGTCCGGGAAGCGTCCGGTCGGGGTTTTGAATATAGTCCGGGTTTTAAAGTCTTCAAATCACCAACGGCAATTTTTCGACGTCAACTGTTGACCGATTTAGAAAATTCTATTTTATTTGGCAGGGTATGTTCCCGAATTGGTCCCATTTAAATTTGGTGAAGATCTGATGAAGAAATTTGTAGATATTCAACGGAACTCTTCAAAAATTATGGCAAGTCACCTGGGATTGCATGTCTGTTTATTGTAAACTAGCTTCTGCCAGCTGCTTCGCCCGCGTCCAAAATGTTTTATTATCCCAAGGGAATATTATACCTGAATAAAAAATAGCCTATGTGCTATTCCTGATTATAATCCATCTGTCTGCCAAATTTCATCTAGATCCGTTTGGCCGCGTGATTGAGTAACAAACATACATCCAAATTTGCAGAAATTGAAATACCACTAACTAGGAGCCACAACAAAATATAAACTTTTTACAAAAAAATACAACCGACTCCCAATTAAAAACACTACCAAGAGGAAAAACCTACAATCGTTTCAAAATAAAACTTCAAATTTTGGAATTCGGTGTCAAAAAACGAAGAAACGAAACGATATGTTTAAATGTCCGGGTTGTAAGGTTTAAATCCGTGGTTTTAACGCTCCTTGTCCGGGTTGACAGATTTTGAGATGGCAACCCTAAGCTTATGGGAAAATAACCAATACTTGCATTATACAAATCCTAACTGTATTCCTATTTAGTATTTACTAGCTCCCTCAGGGATTCTTCTAATAAGTCTTTACTAGTGCCGTTTCAGGAGTCAGCCATCTTAGATTTGAGAGGACGTCTTGAACAAAATTGTTGTCAAACTTAGATGTGTTAGTTGTAATATTATGAATAGTTAGTTTCTGCTAGAATCTAGTTTCTTGTTTTGTAAATATTTGGGTAATGAAGACGCTTTAGTTAATGAAATTTAATTGAGATTTGATAGCAAATGCTCCTATGTAAGTTAATTTTAGACTGAAGTAACTCTCTCAATTAATCGAAATCCCATATGATAATGAAATGAATCCATTTTGAATTTCAGTCCATAAAGGTCAAAAGGACAAAGTTAAATTCTATCATCGTTTACAAATATCAAAAATTCAAAATGGCAAGAAAGTACAAATGGGTATTATTGACACGAGACATATCGCCAGCGTCAGTCATAAAAAACTGTTTTTAACCCCCGACGGAAAAAGAGGGGTGTTATAAGTTTGAGGTGTGTTGCTGTGTATCTGTGTATCTGTGTATCTGTGTATCTGTGTATCTGTGTATCTGTGTATCTGTGTGTCTGTGTATCTGTGTATCTGTGTGTCTGTCTGTGGCATCATAGCGCCTCAACGGATGAACCGATTTTGATTTAGTTTTTTTTGTTGGAAAGGTGATTGTGTCGAGAGTGTTCTTAGCTATGTTTAAAAAAAACGGTTCAGCCGTTCAAAAGTTATGGGCGTTTTACTGTTTGAATCGGGATGTTTTCGCAAGATAAATGTGTCGGGGGTTTTTTAAATTTTTAAATTTTACTTGTCTTTCTGTCCTTCGGAAAAGTTGTCAGTCGGATTTCTTTTCCGGTGCAGACCGGACTCTCTCAATCTCAATCAACTTGGAAGTATATAGATATAGAGTTGTTAATACTCTTTTAAATTAATATTTTTTTTTTAAATGGGAGGAAAGCTGCTAAAGGAAAATAGTTTTACAGGTCTATATACTTCCAACAGAAATCAAAACAAAAAAACAATAAAGCACTTAATTCTGAATTCAAATTATTACAAACGTTAAATCTAATGATTGATGCACATGAAAAATAGCATTCGTTTCTATTCGGAAATGCGATGATTGCCGAGGGACATTAGTTCAGTAGACAGTTTCAATTTATTGTAAAGTTCTAGAATCGCCAACACCTAATCGACAAGCATGGTAATCAAACCTCATTCCTTCTACAGCTATGCACTTTTACGACAATTTTTTTACGGTTCAAGCGGTGCGGTTGTGGAATGCTTTGCCCTTGTCAATAAGGCGTGCTCAATCTCTGCCCATTTTTAAAACTATGGTAAAGAATCACTACCTCTCTCTTTAATAGTTGTTTTTCTTGATTTCTATGTTTTGTTCCATACTTATAACTGTATATATTTGTCTATATAATATATATGTATTTATTTTCTATATAAATAGTACACCAAAGACTACCTACAGTACTATCTTTCCTTTATTTTTAAAATCCATCCAAAGGTTGTCTTGAAAAGATCGCTTTTAGCGATAAGGCCGCCTATTGTGTAACCCAGTGTAATGTTTTCTTCATCTATACTTTCTGCAACTTATATGGTGTACATAATAAAGAGTATTCTATTCTATTCTATTCTATTATAAAAACAAGAGTACTATTCTCAAAAAATTAGCTTGAAAACAATGACATCACTTTGAAGTGAGCTGCAAAAACCTAGTATCCAGAGCAACAATAGTTCAATCCAAGCTCACTGCACAAGTTACATACAACGAGATTTTCACAGAACAAACCAGTTGATAGCAGTTCAAACTAGTGTATAAGGTCGAAGATGCATACAAGTACATAGTTCTACGTCGTAGTTACATGGTACCGTAGACTGGTTCTGATTGGAAAATGACAGGAAGACGGAGCATCTTGAAGTAGCATCCAACCACTTAAGGACGGTGCAGCAATTTTTCTATAGAGGATTATTGGTAAGGAAAAACTGTCTGGGAAAATATTCTAGCCTGAACTAGTTGTGTGCTCTTTAGAGATAGATAAGGAGAGTGAGCCTAAAAAAAGAGGGATGAATAATTTGAGGAATGTTTTGAAAGACAAGGGATTTAGTGATGATAGGGCGGTGGATAGGTCGCAATGGAAGCAGAAAACGTGCTGCACCGACTCCAGTTGACATTGGAAAAGGACAAAAAGAAGATGAGAGCTTTTTAAGTCAGAGAGCAGAATTTGAAGAGAATGAAGCCACTAAAAAGTTACATATGTACGAGTAGATAATTTCAATCCTTTTCCCATGGAGGTAGACAGAAACTACAGACCACCACAAGATCTGCCAAAGATCCTTACAAAATCTTTTTGCGGTCATACCCGCATTCTGGCTGTGTGTACTAGGCATTCTAATCATTCTGAAGAACATCGTTGATAAGGTCAGCATCTAGGTAAGTTAAATCAATAGTTAATCAAGTCTAGTTTAATCAATATAGCAACTAAATGACGATCACTCACTTGAACAGCTTGAACTTGAACATTAACTGACTCATGCATCTAACGCATGACTACCAACTCAGTATTGCAAGAGATAAAAACGCAAAAATAAACCAACCCACACACGAAGAAGTACCTACTTATGTTCGTTTTCACCAACACTAAGTTAGTCGACACCTAAATAAAAGCTCATTGATGGATTCTCAACGCTCGGTTCAATGCTGAGAGTTGAAAATCCAACAGTGCAATATTTAGGCATTCATGTGTATGAAAAATTGTATGAACTTGATCATGGCCGTGAACTAGCTCGCACGCTGCGTGACGTCATCGACAAACAAAACAACGAACAAATTGCATAACATTAAGTGTATCGAGTGCGAGGCAGAGTGGCGTAAGTGTGGGTTGATTTATTTTTGTTTTTGCATGCACCTTGAGAAGCAGATTTTCTTTTAAATATTTTTGCGTCAACGCTTCTAAATCTAAACTAATGTCATAAAGACGTAAAATTCTTTACTTTTAACCCCCGACGGAAAAAGAGTGGTTATAAGTTTAACGTGTGTTGCTGTGTATCTGTGTGGCTGTTTGTGGCATCATAGCTCTTAAACGGATGAACCGATTTTGTTTTATTTTTTTGTTTAAAAGGTGATTTTGTCAAGAGTGTTATTAGCTATGTTTGAAATAAATCGGTTCAGCCGTTCAAAAGTTACGAGCGTTTTACTGTTTGAATCAGGGTGTTTTCGCAAGATAAATGTGTCGGAGGTTTTTAAATCTTGAAATTTTACTTGTTACAAGATTATCTCTGGTAGGTACTGTTGCCCTGCCATGACTGACAAAGCTATCATGCAGCGATTGTAAAAAATGGACAAAGCTATTCGACTTGATTATGTCATGGACCAAGTGATTAATCAAGTCACTATGTATAATGCTCGGGCAATATGTATCAAGTCAAGTCAAATCGGCAAAGAAATGAATACTGATTTAAACTTCATTTTTATCACATTGTCTGGTCATTATGAATATTGCTACGTAACTGTTGAGCAATTCGATATGGTACATTAGTATGGTATTTATTTTAACCTACCCTACCCTATGTCCGTTTCCTGGCTCTAAGCTACCTCCTCACCAATTTTCGGCCATATCGGTAAAGCCGTTCTTGAGTTATAAATAGTGTAACTAACACGACTTTCTTTTATATATTTAGATATTCGGTCTGCAAGAAATGTCTGCGAAAAAAATATTTTCACTGCAAAATTATATTATTTGGTCTGCAGGATTATTAGGACTTACTTATACAGGACTCTATAGAGTCGGTTAGTATAAAATAATATTTGTAAGTGGTGTCACTATTTTTAACAAATTAGTCCAAGAGCAAGGGTAGGTTCGAAGGGGATGACGGGAGCTGAAATGAACGAGCATAGCGAGCGAACTCAGCTTCCATCATCACCTTCATGTTAGGTTACTTTAGACCCTGCAGAAATAAATAGGAGCCCCGCATAGCGGTCTCCGTCGACTTTTTTGCTTAAATGGTAATCATACTTACCTAGCATACTGATTTATAATTAAAATCAATGTCAACATTAAAATTATTTAATAAAACACATATTTTTATTACCCTGCCCATTCAGAAAGCCCGGTCAATTTAATTATTTCATTACTACTTAATTAATTGCCTACTCCTATTGGGCATTTTTCAAATTGTCTGGGCATTATGAATAATGCCGTATCAATCACTTGGACCATAATGACGTGACCATTTATTTTTTGCATCAGAGCGGGAAATCCGCAGGATAAAAAATATATTGTTTTAGTATTTGATAGCGTTTATTAGACGATTTTTTATTTTATTTTATTCGTTTTAGGCTCGCGTTTTACCACTATCTAAGTTTTAGGTCCACTTCCTCAAAAAACTTAACTCAGGGTTACTTGCTAACACAAGGTTTAATTGACAATATTGTATGACAATTGACAACCTGTCAATTTAACCGCGTGTCACGTCTGCCTTGTAAATATCTTTCGTTAGTCATTCATCCTCTTAACATGGCCAAACCATCTTAACATTTTCTTTGATTATTAACTAGTTAAGTACTAAATGTTTCTGCGACATGTTTGTTTTATTTATTACTAGCTGTCCCACGCGGCTTGGCTCCCTTCAACTGGCTACCTATCTACCCAACTACCCTACCTACCCTACATACATTTTTTTAACCCCCGACGGAAAAAGAGGGGTGTTATAAGTTTGAGGTGTGTTGCTGAGTATCTGAGTGTCTGTTTGTGGCACCATAGCGCCTCAACGGATGAACCGATTTTGATTTAGTTTTTTTTGTTTGAAAGGTGATTGTATCGAGAGTGTTCTTAGCTATGTTTGAATAAAATCGGTTCAGCCGTTCAAAAGTTATGCGCGCTTTACTGTTTAGATCGTGATGTTTTCGCAAGATAAATGTGTCGGCGGTTTTTTTTTTATCTTGAAATTTTACTTGTTTATAACAATATGTTATGTTAGGTTTATTTTTTCGGTAGTGATCAATAGAATCAACCATTTTCTTAATTTCTGTAAATATACCTAGCTGAAAAAAATATTGTTGCGTATCTTAATCCGTTTACGCAGTGCACGCGACGGAAGCTCTCAAGAAGAAATAATTTAGCCAGTTTTTGCAACATTTTTCATTTATGCTCCGCTCCTATTGGTTGTAGCGTGATGTTATATAGCCTATAACCTTCCTCGATAAATGGACTATCCAACGCAAAAAGATTTTTCCAATTCCAACAAGTAGTTCCTGAGATTAGCGCGTTCAAACAAACAAACAAGCAAACTTTAGCTTTATAATATAATTATTATTTATTATAGATTAGTAGTTCCTGAGATTAGTGCATTCAAACAAACTCTTCATCTTTATAATATTAGTATAGATTAGTCACGCATGCCATTGTTTTATATCTAAATGGGGTTTGTGGCAGGGAAAACCTACATAAAATGTATCGCACGCATTTACGCATTTACAAGAAATACAACAGTTCTATCACGTATACTGTTAGTCTGAATCAAAGAACATGTCATTTACCTACTTACCTATTTAGACTATTAAGAGGAAAGATTTGTATTTTTGTATGTAACGAATAAACTTAAAAACTAAAGGACCGATTTCAAAAAATCTTTCACCGTTGAGAAGTTACACTATCCCCGGGTGACATAGGCTACTTTTATCCCTGTATTCCCACGGAAACGGGAACTACGCGGGTAAAACCGCGAGGCATCCGCTGGTTTTAAATAAAATTAATAGGAATAGGTTAAAAAATATCTTTCCATAGCTGGGACTCGAACTCGTAACCTTAAGTGTAGTAGGAGGCCACCACTTTTATCGTTAGGCTATTCATACGGGCAATAGTGGCAGCGAAATTACGAGCCACATTGCACGCACGTCAACGTCATTATTATTCACATTAGTAGTATGTCTAGAGACCTAAAATATCATAATTTTTTTTTTAGTCTCGTCCCTAATAGGTCTGCCTATTTGGCAATAAAACGTGATAATGGTTTTTCAACTGTTGTAGTTAAAAAACCAGCAAGGTAAGACATTGATTCACACAATCGATCGCATCTCCTTTTATTTTGTCAATTCGACAGTATTCATTGCATGTTTCACAGTGTTGAGCAGAAGATTTTTTTAAAATTAGGTAGAGCAGCAATTGATAAGGCATTACATTCAGTTGTTGGAACTGGTAAGTGTGTTACGCATGGTGCAGAAAATCATCAAAACAAAGCTTCACCTTTTTAAAGCACATTATTAGAAGTTTTTATTTAGTTTTATCTGTTCTGCCCTCCTAGCCAGTAGGTAGGTAGTTTTTCTTCAATCGTTAACGCCTTCCATTTGTATGGTCTTACCACGTGACTTAACGTTCAGATGTGTGTCATTCCCATACATTGATTCCTTTTCTACTAGCTTTATCGATTGTAGATTGACAACTTGGCTACAGGTGCTGGAGTCTGTGTGTTAACAAAGCTTGCAAGTTAAATTTGACTAACTTCCCAGTTTTGATTAAGCTAAAATTATGCACACACATTTGTTTCTCGTGATAAAGCATTTTTAATAAAATAAAAGCTTTTAAAAAAACATAATTCCAAATATAAAAACTTGTTAATTTGTCACCTCCACTACTTTGAATTAGCGTCGTCAATTCAAAACTTCCTAGTTGTATGCCATTAAGATAATTTGATTGTTTGGTATCAACTGACTGTGCCTTGTTTTAATGATTAATTAAACATTCGTAATTGTTTGTAAACAATACTATACCTGTATGTAACTTGCATGTATAAATAATGTTCAGGAAATAGGACCTACGTAATATTGGGTCAAGGATTGAGCTATTTATTGGCGTCATTGCAATTTTGAACTGTATTAATTAAAATCCTGCAATGTCACAAGACCCATTGTTAATTCTGCTCTATGATCTCCACAACTAAAATGTAGGTATACCAGTCACAGCGGATTTTTGTGTCTCTGAAGTTGGCACTGCAAACCAGTGCGCAAGAAACAGCTTTGTCATCGAGTACCTATACTGCATACGGTAAGCAAGCTTGGAAACATGCTGGTCCTGCTCCATAGGGCAATCTTTAGTGTAGACAAAATAAAATTTGTTAATTTATATTCATAGTTATTGTATTCAATTTTTTTTATAAAAATGACTCACACACTGTTTCGTTGTTGTTGAATTAGGTATTTTACCTACGTTTGCAATATTTGTAAGTATGTGAGAACCATGTTCCTATTTATCAAATCAATTAATTTACCTGTTAATGCTTTTAATACTTCATACCTGTACGTAGTATAGTGTGTAGTGCTATTCTAGGTGCATGGTCCTCACATATATGAATTTATTCATGTTGTATATACTTATGTAAATATTTTAAAACACCTATTTTTTTAGTAAGTATGGAGTTTCTTGTGCATTCTTCTCCATAACAAGCTACTTTGCCGAATGCACGGAAGAATCAACTTTTATTACTTGTAAATTTTAATTTTGTTGGACGTTCAAAAGTGCCGCTTATTGGCCTAGTTGAATTAATTTAGTTTATTTGACTTTGACAAGATAGGGCGATGCGACATACTTAAGCGAGTGAAAGAGGCACAACAATGCACAATGCTATCTTCACCTTCAACATTGACAGAAAAATAGCTACTGCGCAGGGTTTTGCAGCCAACTTCAGAGACACAAAGATCCACTGTCAGTATTATAGTTTGTTGTATTTATTTTTTGAGGGTTCGGTACCCGATGGGTCCAAACGGAACCCTATGGCTGTCACTCACACAATGTACTATCTGTAACCATACCTATGTTTTACAAAATAAATTATTGGTTGATGTGTCCGTCCGTCTGTCCCTCGTCTGTCGCACAGGTTTTACAGCCAAACGGTCGGAGCTACAGTCTTCTAATTCAGAGTATAAGCATCTTGTTGACCCAAAGCCATACAAATTGTCAATTTGTTTTTAAATATTTTTATTTACTACTAGAGGACGCCTCGCGATTTCACCCGCGTAGTTCCCGTTCCCGTGGGAATACAGGTATAAAAAGTAGCCTATGTCACCCGGGGATAAAGTAGCTTCCCAACGGTGAAAGAATTTTTGAAATCGGTCCAGTAGTTTTGGAGCCTATTCGGTACAAACAAACAAACAAACAAAAAAATCTTTCCTCTTTATAATATTGGTATAGATACATCCAAAAAGAGGGGGCGCGAAAGCCCTTGACCTACCCCACCGAATGGGGTATCTTTGTTTAGAGCTCGTTGAGCAGATAAATATTGTATTTTTTTATTTAAAAATTAATGGAAAACAAAGGAATGCGAAGCCACCAAAGTCAGCTTTTTTATCCGACCGCCGAAGGAGTGTAATGTGTTTATCAGTCTATGTATGTATGTTCCTATATGGCGTTCTAGAGACCAAACGCGTTGGCCGATTCTAATGATTCAATCAATATTTTAAGTCAATCGATTTGTCTTAACGCTGCGCGTGTCACTGGCTACATTAAAATTGGAAAATAAAAAAATATATTGTGGGGCACCAAATTCGTTTTTTCTTACAACCCCATCGTGTGGGGTATCAAAATAAAGAGTTTCAAAAATATATAACATTAATATGTTTAAATGTACCTAAAACAAAAAAAAAGCCTAATAAAAAAAGGTAATAAAAAAAAACAGAAAACCCGACTGCTTAAAAAACGAACTAAAAAGACGTACACAAGAAGAAAATCATGCTGTGCAGTCGGAGGATACATCAGGTTTAGGTCAGCCAGCTCGCGAAGATGTCATCTTTTTAGTTCGCTTTTTAAGCAGTCGGTTTTTTTGTTATTTTTAATAAACTTTTTTTTTTTTTTTTTTATTTACCTTCCCATTTAGGCTTACGTACTAAACCGCAAACTCAAATTCGTTGTAATAGGAACAAATAGGAAATTTTAAAGTAAAATCTGATTTATCAATGTGGTGTTTATCAGTAAAATATACGTTATAATAATTAATAAAGATTATCACAAAATTTCAAGTTCATGTATCAGTGGGAAGTTAAAAAAAAATCAAAAAAAAATTTTGTGACAGACGACGGACAGACAGACCTAAAAAGATACTGAGAAATAAAATGTAAAAGTTTCGTTCTTTGTCTATCCAATATCGTCTTGTAAAAGGGCGTTCAGAAACATCTTGGCATAGAAACAAGTTTTAAAAACATGCAAATTGTACCAGGTGTTGGTAAAAAAACTACATCGAACTAGTGTTGTAACGTTTTTGTTAAAGTTTTTTTTATACGTTAAAATTATGTGTTTTATTTATAGTTCTTGGTATTTAATTTATAAAATACGTTTTGAAGGTTGCGTTCTTTTGTTGAAATTCATTGATTATTTAGTTTTTTGATTGAAATAGAATTCTCTAAGGTTTCACACATTTATTTTATTCAGATTTATTTAGATTAATTTTATTCATTGCCTACAATCTCTCTTGCGTGATCGAATCAAAAAATGTAGAGATCCGCAAGAGAACCAGGGTTACCGACATAGCCCGAAGAATAACCAAACTTAAGTGGCAGTGGGCAGGGCACATTGCTTGCAGAACGGATGGCACGGGGGCAGAAAGGTACTGGAGTGGCGACCGCGAACCGGAAGACGTTGCGTTGGAAGGCCTCCCACCAGGTGGACCGATGACCTGGTGAAGGTTGCAGAGATACGCTGGTTGCGAGACGCACGGACCGGTCAAAGTGGCGACGCTTGGGGCTTATGTCCAGCAGTGGACGTCTTTCGATTGATATGATGATGATTGCCAAAAAAATGATAGTTGGTCCGTGTAAACGAAGTTGTCACTATTGTATCTATTGAGATGACGGCAATTAGAGATGGGTAAAAGAAGTATGCTTCGCGGATCTGAATAAGGAGCAGGAAGAGGATGATATCCCTTTTTACCCGATTGCAAGGAAAGGGTTATGTTTTTTACCCAACTGCAAGGAAAGGGTTATGTTTTTCGCACGTATCTTGTATACATAAATACATAGATGTAGGGTTCCGTACCAAAGAAAAAGTCTTTTTAGGGTGCCGTACCCAAAGGGTAAAAACGGGACCCTATTACTAAGACTCCGCGGTCCGTCTGTCTGTCTGTCTGTCACCAGGCTGTATCTCAAGAACCGTGATAGCTAGAGAGTTGAAATTTTCACAGATGATGTATTTCTGTTGCCACTATAACAACAAATGCCATATTGTGGTAGTCCCAATTTTTTTCTTCCATACCCGTCCTTTGGGTTATCAAAATGAAGGATTTAAATAGGCGGTTACATCATTTGAAAAAAAAAATATAAATTAAAAAGTTAATTTTATAATCAAATACCCGAGTGCTTAAGAAAGAAACTAAAAAGATGTAAACAAGAGGAAAATCATGTTGTGCAGTCGGAGGATCAGGAGGTCAGCCAGCTCGCGAATAAGTAATCCCGACTGCACAGCATGGTTTTCTTCATGTTTACATTTTTTATTGTACCAGTCGGTGTTTTGATAACTTTTTTTAAGATAACTTTTACATTAGCTAGTATAATATTATTCCCAGACTCACCTTATACCTAGAATCTAGATAACAACACACCTATTTATCTCTCAATGTTCTAATAACAACAGATAAACAAACCCACTTACAACAAAGATCTAATCTAGATATTAGCACATACAATCTAAGTGCTAAAATCCGGAATACATTTTCTCTCCTCCTTTGAAACTCACCGCCTAGATGAGTATCAAAGAGTACTTGTTACAGATAATTTCGGTGGTCACTGGACCGTCAAAATTGACCCATTACGAGACGGCTCAGAAATAGTACAAACAAATTCATTTTAGGGTTCCGTACCTCAAAAGGTAAATAAAGGAACCCTTATAAGATCGCTCTCTTGTCTGTCTGTCCGTCTTTGCGTGTGTTGCCACCGATTTTCTCAGGAACGGGTCGATCTAGCAAGTTGAATTTATACCAGATACTAGTCCCTATTAGGTGTATAAAAATCAAGGTCCTGAATCAACACGATAAAAATATATGGGCAAATTTAGATTTTCGCGTATTTTTATTTTTATTTTCCGGAATGTTCCCTTTACTTGTACTGTAAGACCTTGCCTGTAAACCTATAGGTTTTGGGTCGAAAACCTATATGGTGGATCTCGTTGACCTAGTTACCTAATTATGTTGGTGAATGTAGGCGTTTGTAATGAACCCTCGGTGCGCGAGTCCGACTCGCTCTTGCCCGGTTTTTTTGTATATTCAACCTTAGTAAATAGTACGTTTTAGTCGTGATGTTTTTAAATTACACCTGTAATTTAGTAGTAGAATATAGGTAGTATTGATTTAGCGTAACCCATAATCATGGCCGAAAGTGCTTAAAAGATTTAATGTTTGCAGATTATTTTGTTTGCGTTTTGTGAATTAATACCCATGTCTTGTAACCGTGACTTTTAAGGCCTGCACAGACGAGGGACTTTTGTCCGCAGAGGACATACAATTGTCCCTGAAGACAATGTGCTGCAATGGCTACCTTTCCGAATAAAAAAAAATCTCAAGTTTTCCATTATGTTTTTAACATCAGAGAAGGAATTAGTTTTAGTTCCGCGGACAAAAGTCCCTTTAGTTTTTGGCAATCTTACGACCTGACCCTGGAGAGATCCAGATTTTCATAATTTACACACACTTCGTCACTCCGGCAGAACATTTGCCCCCTGGGCAAAAGTGCAGTGGTCGCTGTAGAGAAAACCTGGCCAAATAGAATCACATTGACACATCTCAAATACACTGCCAGTGTTTACGCAGGACCTCTTTGTCTACTCTTCGTGCCCAGCCGCCTGCAGCTATCTGGATCTGAACGTGGCGAATATCAGAGCTGTCCAGTAGCTAGGTCGGACAAAATACTAATATTTGAGACATGATTTATTTGATACGAAAATAAAAAGATATTTTAGGTACTACATTTTGTAATCGTATTCATTTGATTTCATTACAATTTACCATCATTCCCAACTACCACGTAGGTTTACATTTAACCCATCGACAAGCCAGTTTTCGTGCAATCAACAATAACTAAACACATCAGGCGCCACCTTCCCCGTCTTCATTAGCAGTCTCCAGGGGGTCCACAGATCTTACGACCGAATGACCACTCCAAACTCAAACCGACATAAACTATAGGTGAACAACTGCAAACACATCCCTCCGACTATGCACGGCCATCTTGCTTCTTGTCCGTTTTTGGGTCAAAAAAAATCAGAAACACAATGCGTATCGATATGAATTAGGTCCTCTTTGCTGAGGATCTGGACAAACGGTCATTCTGCCAGCAATATGACATCATCAGCCTACAGCAGTCCATTGCCGGACATAAGCATCTTCAATTGCACATAATTTAATCAGTTCTACGGCTAATATAGCCGTCCCATTGCCATTTCAGCTTGCTTATTCAGTGAGCTATGTCAACAACTTTGGTTTTGCCGCATCAACTCGTTTTGGATTCGATCCCTTAGAGAGACTCCAAGCATAGCCCTTACCATAGCATAAACTGATAGACCAGTCGTATCGTGAGTGTCCACGTCTCGGCCCCGTATATAATAACAGGTAAGACGCACTGGTGAAAGACTTTGGTATTTAGGTTATGTGGAAATGTCACCGATAACGATTGTCAAAAGTCAAAAATATGTGAGACTGACGCATGTAAATCCTGCATTACATTACCGGGAATCTGGAATTTCGAATCGCTAGTGAACAGGTTACTTTTGGTAATAGTGCATCATCAAGCTTATACATCGCATACCATCAGGTGAGACACCGTTCAAATCGCATACCTTGATGAGAAAACACAAGCCATTATTTAAATATCCATATTAAATTAGAATAATTATCTAGCCTCTTAATGTCTACTCATAACAATCAGTAGAGGATCCCATTGTCCAAAGGTCACATATTTAGTAGTCTTGTTATACTTTGATTACTCGCCTTCAATATCGGAGTCCCCTTCTTGCACGCACGAAGGCTTGAAGTACACGCGACTTTCAAAGAAAACCCGATCATTTTGACGACGTGAACGATCGCTTTCCTTATCTTGGGTGCAAACCAGTAAATTCAATTTGAACTTGTGGAGAACTGGAGTAAAAAGTATTTTTTTCTTGGGATACTATCTGTAAAAGAAATACTGCCTATAAATAACAGAACATAATATATCTTATCTGTAAATAAAAGGCTATTATGTAGGGCAATTCACACTGTATAAGTTTATAAGCATACACAGGAAGAAGTGGTGGTCCACTGAAAACGGCCCTGACTTACGTGTCGGGTCGTGTATTTAAACCCAGGCAGACACATTACTTCGAGTAAATTATTTCACCACTTCTCTAAAAACGGTGAAGGGAAACATCGTGAGGAAACCGGCATGAATCAAAAATTCAAAGTTGTGCATTAAGGCCCATTAACTCTCTTAGACGAGACCCGTGTCCAAGCAGTTGGGGAACGTTAAATGGCTGATTTAAGGCCTATCCACATATATCAGGGCCGTGGCCGGGACGTGACAGGGCCGAGCTCAATCATTGAGGCTTCGTCACTGGCCCGGGCACGGACGTGTGTGAACGAGTTCATATAAAAAGTACACAACGATTTTTTTTGAGCCCCTGACGGGGCACAGTCCGTCCACGTCCCGGGTATGGCCCTGATATGAGTGGATAGACCTTCATGCTAAGTCTGGAAACATCTATATTAAATATTATATTTTGCACTGATGGCATTAAAAACACTGAGAGTCAGCGAAGTGCAATCAGCATGAATCTTATCTTATCTTGTGGAGGCGTCGAGAAATAACTCAGACAGACCCATTGGGATCTATTGTAGTCCCCTAGATAACATACTCATCCCCAATCTCGTAGAAAACTCTTTTCATGAGTTTTACATCGAGACTAGGAGATATGAGCCTATTGCGACTTCTGGTTTTGGATATCCAACCCCTAGGAGACTCATTCGCTTACCAGCCAGTGCATCGCATGTACACAGAAGGTGCTCCATGCGTTCCGAATGTTCCCCACACAACCTGCACTTGGGTGTCGCGGTTAGATCCATCTTCATGAGCATGTCGATGGTTCCAAAGTGCCCGGTAAAGGCACCAAGCAGGTAGCGGATTTGCCCCCTGCTCATATTCCAAATGCATTCCCGGGCTTTGAACGTAGAGCTTAGAAATTTCTTGGAGTGTTGTAGACAGGTATTAGACAGCCAAATCAACATGAAAAATAATGTTTAGTCATTTATGTTATACTAGCTACTAACAGATGGCTGAAGCCGCGTGAGAATTTTCCCAAGAGAACATACTTGCGTGATAAAAAGTATACTTAGTCCTAATTCAGGATATGGATATACATTTGCCAAGTTTAATCGAAATCCGATTAGACGTGAAAAAGTAAGAAACAGGCACACAGACAGTTTGTTTCAAATAAATCAAGAAAAATTCTCTCTTATAACCTTACCTACCAACCTCATTTTAGTACATAGCTACCTACCTAAATACATACTTGTAATGTAGGCTCCGTTAATTAATCTTTGCTCACACCACGTAAATACTCCGCCTTACCATCAGTCAAAGAGATGGATTTAGCTTTTATATCTAAGAAATTGTTGTAGGCATCTCGCGTTCTTTTTGATATTTTTTCCTAGCCAATTCTCTCCCTCTCTTGAGCAAAGACAAGTAGTACTATTTCTCTAAGGGTACAGCAGCCTTCGGCACAGCACTGTGCTCAAGGCTGTGCTGTATCCTTAGAAAATCGCACCAGGGGCCCTACCATGAGCTCTTAGATCAAGGTTATTTCTATTGTGCGTAAGGATAGATGTATAGAAGTCATGTACATCTGTCCCCAGGAGACTCTGTAAACTCTTTTGAGATTTCAAAGATACCAAAGAACCAACCTTAATATAACTACTTATGCGTAGAATAGTGGTCAGATTAGCAGTAAAATCGAAGATTTTTTTTGTCAATTAACGAGTTTATGTTCGAATTAGGGAAAATTTAATAGGTAGACAGGTAGAATAGAATAGAATATACTTTATTGTACACCATAAAAGTTACACATCTCTTTTACAAAAAAAAACAAAATACAGTTATTTTTAAAAAATAGCACGCCGAATGACGTAACAAAAATATGTGAATTGACTACTGAGTTTATTCATATTTTTTTCCCTAATCCTTAAAATAGGTAGCCATACAATAGCAAAAGTAATTATAACAATAAATATAAATTTTGTCAAAACAAATGGACGCCCAACGCGTGAACCACATTTACAGGCAAAAAAAACTAAATTAATTGTTATGATAACACTAAAAATACCAATAAGGAACTAGAGTTAACCCTAAAACAGCAATGCAACAAGTTACTGGTATGTCAAATTTGTACACAACTATAACAAGGGAAATTTAACCTTGCAGAAGAGGCTGTAGAGTTTGATTTTCGTTGATTTGTAGTTTAAGGAAAGATGAGCGCATAGATTACGTAATGGAGTCGATTCAGCATTCATGGTCACGGCTATGTATGCTTAAAAGGTCAACATCTAACTTCTAAAGCAAAGATTGTATCATTTACGTTTGCAGCCATCTTGGATTTTACCGCTCAACGTTTGAATTTTTTTTTAAGAACTCGTGGTCAAAACAATAGGCCGAGACGTTTGTTTGGTTGGAATCCGAATGTCATTTGTTTTTGTTTGAAAGTCCTTTTGTGTATTGTGTACAAGACCAATGGAATTTGCCGTAGGCGATATATCGATCATACAAACTTTCATGACCTATGCAACCTAGTAACGCTTTATTTTTTTCTTCTCCTTTTGTTTAAAAACAATGATTCGCACACTGTTCCATTGTTTTTGAATTAGGTAATTTACCTGTTTGCAATATTTGTAAGTATGTGAGAACCATGTTCCTATTTATCAAGTGAAGGAATTTACCATTTAGAGCTTGTAATACTTTATACCTATATGTAGTAAGTATAGTAGTTCTGGATGCATCGTTCGCACGTATATGAATTTATTAATGTTTGTACTTATGTAAATATTGTAAAAACTTATTTTTTTAAAAGAGTAATTATGGAGTTTCTTGTGCGTTCTTCTCCATAACGAGCTACTTTTCCGAATGCACGGTCGAATCAATTTTTATTACTTGTAAATAATTGTTAACGTTCAAAAATGCCGCATAATGGCCCAGTTGAAATAAATACACTTGACTTTGACTTTGAACCATCTTATGGATCTATTTACAAAAATTCTACCTTAATGCTTACTTTTGTTTCATGGGGAACTCTTGTGTGAAATTTTATAGTTTTTGACCCCACTGTTTAGGCAGTCTGTTATTGAATGAAGTTAAAAATAATACTAATCAGATGAATGGAATTAGGTACACGCCTACCTATAGGTATACATTTATGGTCGCGCTACGATCAAGCTTGTTTCCAATGTCAAGTTTTAAACACATACAAATAACATTTTATAATAATATGAATACAGATTAATAGGATAACTAAACAACAATGCTCAATATACCTCATCTTGTCGAAAAAAAACATGCTACAATAAATTGTTAAACTGATTTTTCACCAAACTTTACAATTTCGTAGTAATGACAGAAAGGATATAGCAACACAATATACTGAATCTAGCTAAACAGAGTATTTTTACCCGACTGCCGAAGGTGGGTAATGTGTTTATCAGTATATGTATGTATGAATGTTTCTTCCTATGTGGCGTTCTAGAGACCAAACGCGTTGTCCGATTTTGATGAATCTTACGTCAATCGATACGTCTTAACCTCGAGTGTCACTGGCTACATTACAATTAGAAAATAGAAAATTAGCGGATTTGTTGGTGCCAAATAAAGGGTTTTAAGAGGTTATTTAAGAAATATATAACACTTATATGTTTAAATGTAACCAATTCGAAAAAAAAGTAAACTAAAAAATCCCGAGAGAAGCGAACTAAAAAAGGTAAACAAGAAGAAAATCATGGCAAGCTTCGGAGGATACATCTGGTTTTGGTCAGCCAGCCCGCGAATATGTATCCTCCGACTGCACAGCATGATTTTCTTCTTGTTCATCTCTTTTTAGTTCGCTTCTTACGCAGTCGGGTTTTTTTAATTTTTCAATAAACTTTTTCGTATCTTACTAATATTATAAATGCGAAAGTTTGAATGGACGTGTGTATGTTTGTTACTCAATCACGCTAAAACGGATGAACGAATTTGGATGAAATTTGGCACAGAGATAGATAGTCTGGAATAGCACAAAAGCTACTTTGTATCCCACTATAATATTCCATCGGGAAAATTAACCACTTTACACGCGGGCGTAGCCGCAAGCAGAAGCTAGTCTTTAATTATCTTACAGGGGGTGAAAATACTAATGATTATGAACAACTTGTACCAACCCAGAAATTCTGAAAAAGCAACTGTTTCACTTGTCGAGTAATTTGGACATAAATGTTTTTATAACCTATTTGGTAGTATTTCCTCTGGTAAAATTGTCTATATTCATGAGTACATTCACCGCCTGGATTTCCAATGAATTAAAAGAACATACTTTACTACAGTACAGATAGATACAGTTGATACGTCACAAATTTTGCGAAATGGTAAGTATAAACTAAACATTCCATATTTTTCTTCGTGACTGGAACAACTTGTAATAATGTGTACCTTGCCTTTGTTTTTGTTTTATAATAATTATATTCATAATGATAGTAATGCTGTATATCTTTCTTCTCTTTTTGTTTAAGATATTGACTCGCACACTGTTCGCATTGTTGTTTAATTAAGTAATTTACCTATATTTGTAAGTATGTGAGTACCATGTTCCTATTTATCAAATGTAGGAATTTACCTGTTAGTGCTTGTAATACTTTATCCTTATACGTAATATAGTAGTGCTGGGTGCATCGTCCTCACATATATGAATATATGTATGTAAATGTTGTAAAACACTTTTTTTAAAGAGTAAGTGTGGAGTTTCTTGTCCATTCTTCTCCATAACAAGCTACTTTTCCGAATCAATTATTATGCCGCTTAATAGCCTAGTTGATTTTTTTGTCTTTGTTTACACTTATATATCTCTCTCTCCGTCTTTCTGACAGATTTCCTTATTTTCTTCTTTCTATATCGTTCTATCTTCGACATCCTTGCCGGAAACATTGCTTATCACATGTCCTTGTACTTTTCGGCTAAAAGTTTTCTTATTTTTATGAAAAAATAAAAGGTAACTCAGAAAATGAGGGTATTGTGATGCAATTCTGTTAAGGTTAATAAGGTTATAATTTAAGAATTGATAGATTCAAGTAGATACTAGGTAAGAGTTACTGCAATTATAAAATCCAATAAATAGCTAATGATGCCAAGAAAATTGGTAATCTTGAACAAAAAGAGGCAAAATAATATTATAATAGTTCAAGACAAACTATCGTATTACCTAGTTACTGGGTTGTGGAGACAGTTCCTCCATGTAAAATACTGAGCACCTTAATCTGAGTACACTGGAAGTCGACTCCCAACATAGAAAAAAGTTAATAAAATCAAAAAACCCGACTGCTTAAGAAGCGAACTAAAAAGATGTTAACAAGAAGAAAATCATGCTGTGCAGTCGGAGGATACATAAACACGAGCTGGCTGACCAAATCCATATGTATCCTCCTACTTCACAGCATGATTTTCTTCTGAAGCAGTCGGATATTTGATTTTATAATCTTTTTCTTATTTATAACTTTTTAGACAGGATTTTTTTAACGAATTACTTTTAAACATAGAAGTGGTATATATTATTGTAATCACCACTAAAAACCCTTAATTTTGATACTCCACTCGATGGGATTGAAAAAATAAATGGGACCCCACAATAACATGGCAACCAAAAACCGCCATATTTGTTTTTTACGTCAATTATCTAAGAACACTTGCGTCCAAAACCTAATCTAAAGATATCTTAGTTATATAAATCCGTTTAGTGATTTGATATTTTTTACATACAAGATATGCGCCCTGCAGTCGGGTAAAAAGGATAGTCAGATTTTTATTTCATTTATTCAATTAATCTCTGTGCTTACAGTGTCACCCGAAACCTACAAAGAGTCAACATTACTTAGACAACACAGACACATACAAAAATAATAAATTAAACAAACTAAGTAAGACAACATTAAAATTCATAAATAAATTCAATTTCAAAATAGCCATTCCATAATCAAATAACACCTAACAATTGTTCAAGGCTATGAATGACCAAAAAAATATGTCACGTAGAAAATGCATAGTGCTTAAAATACTTCCAAAAATAATGTCGCTTTATCAACTCACCAAATCACACATGCGTACTTAAACAAGAACCTTTAATAATTAGTTGTTAGCAGTCCGGAAGAACGTTACTTATTTATATATTCATAACGCTTAGAACAAAGAGGTCTAAGAATATATTCAAAAATATCGACAAGGTCAGCAGTAAAAGCAGGTTTAAATTGTGTATTTAACAAAATAAAAAATCAATTGTATGAAGTGTTTAACAAAGATTTAATATGGAAAAATAGCATTATGTTATGCTTATCTAAATGGGAAGCCTGTAAATGTGACAACCGGTCTGGCTTTAAAAAAGCCTTTAAAATAAAAATAGACTCAAATCTACTCCGAAAAATGAAAATGCAACCTTTTTGCTGTGTTTCTTAAAATAGAACTGCGACAAGTGCTGAAAATGACTTTTTTGCAAAGCAAATTCAGTTCTATAACCGCATTATTTAGTTTTTAGAAATATGGACCAGACCGTGCAACAATGAAGTTTAAGTCATTCGAGGCCTTTATTATTAAAGCACACAGAATTCTATTGAAAGCGAGTGTTGGTAGAATAGCAGAACTCCATAACAAAGAGAGCGCAATCTAAATCGTTCAAAGCTTTCGATAAATCAGATGGAACGAAAACAAACAAAGCCAACATACATTTTTAGACCGCATTGGGTAAATAACCTAATATTTTTAATATGTCGTAATAAATTTATTACAGGCAATAACCTACTAAAATTAAATATAAACTTATTAAAAAAAATACAATTAAAAATAAAAGTGAAACTATAAAAAACAAAAGAATAAATCAACTTGAAAAAGAACGCACTGTCAATTCAAAATTCGAACGAATAAAATACAAACTCTATTTTCAAATAGTGTGACGATAACTAACAAGATGGATGCCACACTCTCAGTTTGAACATTTTGATTCACGTAATCAATAATTCCGTGTTAAATTCGAGACCTGGTAAGTCTCGTCGTTTCTATAGTAACCATCCCTTTGCTCCGAAATCACAGGCCATCCCACCGCCGTCTAAATTTAAAGGGAATCGGGAATCAGGTAATATACACACATAATATACCAACCTAAATATTGAGGTATGAATATGTGATTTTATCTCCTATTTAGACATAATATTCTAGTTTTAGTTTTACAACACTGCGTAGTTGTGAAAAACTGCGCATTCAAGTTAGAATATTTTATTTATAACTAAAGTTACGCAGTGTTTAAAAGTGTATTCACCTCAAAATGCTACGAAATAAAAACTGCATAATAAATTTACCTACAAGCAAATTAACGTAAAATCATCCACACGTAACATTCATTACAAATTCATAGGCAAGATTTTACATAACAAATTAAATTAATGTTAACCAAGAATAACCTATAGATTATTACGGCTCGTATAAAAGGTACATTCGTGAAAGCTCTTCAGCTATGTATGATTTTGCAGCCAGGCAGCTTATTTATTCTAGATTGATGATAGTATTTGCTGAACATAAAGCGAATGTATGTTTGCCCGGTACCAGGATCATCATGGTGATGAGAATAGCACCCTAGGATAGCAAAAACTGCTTCTGCTAGCAATTACAACAAGCACTCTCAAAAATATAGATTCAACGTCTACGCAGATGTATGCGCGTTGTTATAAAAGCGAAAAAATATCAAGATTAGATTAGATTAAGACGGGCTGGTGTCCGCAACTCCACGTCTAAGCGCGTATTTTGCGTACGGGAAAAAATATCAAATATAGCAAAATAAATTTAAAAACTAACGAAAATTAAATACAGTTGCAAACCTGCACATACATATTATGTTTCTTATATAAAATTCAAAGAATTCGCGATTAATATGCTATCGCATATTTTAAAACTGAATTAGGTATGTCATCGCTGAGCTAAAACATACTAATTGTACGCTCTGAAAAGTGACGCCAATATCAATATTTTAATAGATCTGTACTTTCTTCATTTAAATAATTTATATCATCAGTTTTCATTCTTTACTAATTTCTCATATAAATTCATACAGTCGTTGACTAATTGGCCAACGTAATTTTTATATAAAATTTGGTGGTCACTTTTTTCATCCGTAGCAGCATTTTTTTATCCACAGCACTGACCCAATTCTGGGCAAAGACTCCCCAATTCCTCCTCAAAGAAACCATCTAAGACGCCGCCCTGTATTGCTGGCTTCAAAACAACAACAACATCATCAGCCTTTTAATGTTCCTATTGCTGGGACCCAGGCCTCCTCTCCGTGAGAGCAGCTGCCAGCTTGCTTATTTATGGTTTTTATAATACAACATTTCATCATTATCAAATCACTTGAGTATCATAAGTATTGTCTTATTTAGAAATATAATCGTAGGTTGCGTTCTGTAGTTTCTGCGTACCTTCATGTGCAGTAGGCGTAAGTTTATGTATGTGTATGTAATATTTAGCTTACTTTACCTTCATCTATGTTTTTCAATACAACGAAAATCTCCTGAAAAAAAATCCTCGCCCGACATTACCGCAATACAAAAGCACGCACCATATAATCAGCTAGAAAAATAATAGCGTGTGTCGTGTAGCGTATACTAAGTGTGTTTCCTTTGAAGATAAGCATTCATGAATGGGTTTTCTAAATGTCATGCACCTGCTTGTTAATACGAACATAGGAAACAAAAGGTAGTTTTGTTGTACCTAGTGAATAGATTCAGATCTACGAAATTAGAGGATTACGGGAGTAATTGGGAGAGACTAAATCTGTCAAGAGTAGATTAATATGATGAATATCATAACAGATGTGTTTTGAATATTGTTTTCAGGCTATAGAATAGAAAAGTTCACAAAAATATATATTTAGTCCGTCAGATATTAGACACGTAAAAATTACGACAATACAGTGCGTTGAAATATCGTGTCACGTAACGGTGGGCTAAACTTTATACTGACAAATTGACGTCACAAGCTCCCACTCCAGAACTTTGATTCGCTTTCTCTTTATAAATTTTTATTTCTATACCAATATTATAAAGAGGAAAGATTTTTTTGTTTGTTTGTTTGATTGTTTGTTTGTTTGTACCGAATAGGCTCCAAAACTACTGGACTGATTTCAAAAATTCTTTCACCGTTGGGAAGCTACTCTATCCCCGGGTGACATAGGCTACTTTTTATCCCTGTATTCCCACGGAAACGGGAACTACGCGAGTGAAACCGCGAGGCGTCCTCTAGTATTTGATAAAGCAAAAAATGTGGGTCCAATATTATTTGATAATCTCACTGACGGACTAAATAGAATTATCATTTTTCTAACCAAGAAGCATCCCCATTTGTACATAGAACAGTTTTATTTTCTAGTTGTATGCCAGACAACCGGGTATCTGCAATATGCCAGGAGCTTGACCTAAGCCTTTTGGACATGTTATGCGTTCACCTAAGCATTTTCTGGAAAGGCTCATCATATTAGGCCAAGAAAAACACGCTTCAGGCAAGGACAGATGCAACTAAGAAGGCTGCTTGTTGAATACAAGCCAGCGGATCCCAAACTAGGAGGCAGCACTGGGGCCCATGAGCAATGCTGGGACTCCTGGATCCTACAAGGTCTATACCCACGAAACCGCGATACGCGGCAGCGGTAACTAGGGGTATGTCCTTTGGGATACCGATCCCCATATAGGTGGAAAGTGATACAAGCATGCACAACTTACATTTGTCCTCATTGTGGACTTCTGGTCTCGTTCAATCCCGTGCCAGGTCAGGGGTTATAGGGAGAAAATATATATAATAAATTTGGGATAACTGACCTAATCTAGACCCGTTTCCAACAAAAATACTTCAATGTGTGCGAAAATAATACACAAACAAATGCACGGGCGACACTCTGTACCACTCGCGGATCGCAAACACAATTTCGGATAACGATTGGCTGGGTATTTATCAATTACATCAAAACCAGATCAAGACCAACATTTTATTCCGTCTCGCGCTATCAATCACATTTTTACAAGTAAGTGTCAACTGTCAACTCAACCAACAACTGTCAATATCGATGACAGCGAGTTGACCAGTGTTGCATCAAAATAACAAATAAAGGACGAGACCTCTCTTGGTTTCGGCTAGAAGTAGCATATACCGATAAATCCACACTTCAGAAGACCGCAAAATATTGAGAAACATCGTAAGCAGTCGCGATCTTCAGCAGTGAGGGAAGGTCGAAGAATACGATGGCAGCTATGCAGACAATGTAAAAAGTATAATAATTGATATGACTACTACAGAAAAACAAGAAACGTTGCGGCCAACATGTTTTTAAAAGCTTTTGGCTGCTTTATCAAGGTGTTGGCTTTAAACCAAACACGGGTAACATATTTTAAAATCTTTTCTACAGATCACAGTTCTAATCAGTAACGCGTTGTCAAGGAAATCAAGGATAAGTTCACACAGTGAAATGTAAATATCCTATCTACATTTACATGTTAAACCTATCAATGCCACATTCGACAGTTCGACACTGCCTTAATTATCTGCCGATCAATAGTTCCTTTAATTGACGACATCAAAGTTGAACGAATTAACCATTTACGACTAGTGTTGGGACTGTATCTTACATTTTGTATCTAAATGAGCATAAAAAATACGCATAAAAAAATATATAAATATTGTCAAAAAATTCAAAGGCATGTGACATCCACCAACCCGCACTGGGCCCGCTTGAAGGCTCCGATTCCCTTGAGTAGCTGATTTTAAAATGAGAATACGTCTAAATGGCTAGTGTTAATTTTTTGGAAAAATATATTTGTTATATAAGACCATTTTCTTAATAATTTGGTCTGAGAAAATTTTGATTTTATTCGTATAGTTTAGTGTAATTAATTTGTAAAGTAATGTCTAAAACGGACACGACACACACGACAATCGCAACAAAATCTCTGGGCGTTTTTTAATGAAATTGACACCATCTCAAAGACAATTTAATTATCTACATTTTGGTCTGAGCCTTTTTTGTTTCAAAGTCAAAGAATTATAAAGAAAGTACAAAAACTACAAAATTTTGGATCGCGCGGGTGTGAAACGAGAGCGTGTTTTGTTTCCTCAAGGTCTTTGGCGTTGGTTGTCGTCTTAAGGCCCATTCCCTCTCTCACAGGGCCTGTGTCCCAGCAGTGGGAACATTAATACGCTGATGATGATATGTATACCAGTATTTTAGATGGAGCGACTGTCTATCTTACCTTCACAAATCTGTACAATAGTCACAGCGGATTTTTGTGTCTCTGAAGTTAGGTCCTGCGAAACATTTCGCAAGACACAGTTTTTGTTTGTATGTACTGCATAGAGAAAGAAGAAAAGAAAGAACAAAAAAATTGCACCAAAACGACATAATTATAAAACTTTACATTAAAAGAACGAGAACAGTGGTAATAGATTTTGCAAACTAAACCCTTAAATTATGTAAGTAAAGGAGAGTTAAAAAGGACAAAGAAATAAATTTGCATATTAATAAAAGCAGATGCATGTCTTGGTTATGGCAAGAAGATTTCCACTCAGCATAATGCTGTGCTGTGCTGTGGCGACCCACAGCACGGCACTGATTTTCAGTGGTCGCCTAGGTCGTGACGCACGAAAACCCGTACCGGTACTACGTAGAGTAAGTGAGATAGGACGATGCGACAAACGTAAGCGAGTGAAAGAGGCAGTTATGCAATGCTGTCTTCACCTTCAACATGACACAAAAATAGTTACTGCGCAGGGTCTTCAAGCCAACTTCAGAGAACAAAGATCCCTTGGTAGGACTGGTGTCAACATTTTCTTCTGACCACCCGAGAACTACATTATGGCAGCAGTGCTTTCCTAGTCACGGAGGTGTCTTGGTATGTATTAAATGGTCTCAAGGCTGGGTATGGGACCCAGCCTTGAAGAACGACACATGCGACTGGAACTGGAAGACCGGTGACCGAAAAGTTAATAGAAATGTGGAGCATGTCGTGAGGGATGTTTTGTGTATGAATGTGGATGGTTATGGAGGAGCGCCATAAAACTATGGATGGAATTCAAGAACGATGAAATGGCTAAAAAAGAGGGCGTCTATTGAAATAACGGCAAAAAGAGAAGTAAGTACAACATTTAAAAAAAATGATATTTATTTCATCTCAAACATTGTGTCTTACATAAACTGAGGCAGCCCCAGTAAGTTACAATAGTACTTGTATCGGAGCTGTATCACTGTTCGCTTAACTGGTATGAACATAAATGAGAAGACGATTTGAGAAGACATCCTGCGCCAACCTCCATGATGAGAACTTTGATTACATATTTCTTTTTCTTTGTTTTAACAGTAGGGTGAGGTAATAAAATCATCAATAACTTAAACGAAATATAAATAAGTAAGGTAAAACTTTTTTATAAAACAAGCTTTTTGAACTGAAAGGGTACTAAACGTAATATCTCTTGTCTATACACATCCAATCAGTCAAATTCCGATATCGCTATCTGCCAGCTCCGTAGTAACATCCCCCCGATAGTTGCCCGCACTGTCAAGGCGAGGGGGCTCAGTAGCCGTGGCTTGGTCTCCCACGTCAGGGCTTTTACCGATTAAGCCGACGACGTAGCGGCCAACAAGCAGGTTGTGGTGCCGCTTGGTAACAGAGGCGACATCGAAACTGAGGCGGGCCGCGATATCGTATGGAGCGTCCCAGGTCCCATACGATATCGCGGCTGAGGGTTGGACGCCGCGGCGGGAGAGGAGTGCCGGTATTACGGTGCGCCGCTCTTCCTACCTTCCGCAGCCTGGACGGGGTCGCCACCGCCTGATGGCGGACGCGGTGGGGCCGCTGGGGAGGTCCCTATCCCCTGATACCGAAAAGTGGTAGGTGGCGGGGCCACTGACCTAACCCGTCGCAGGGGGATCAAGGGTGCCATGCACGGGGTCGCCTAGCACCCATGTGCTGGTTTGGTCCCTGGGGCGTTCACGGCGTACAATGTGTTCTGGTGAGCCGGTAATGGGGGGTACACCCCAGAGGAGGGTCCGGCGACGGACAGCCGCAGCGGGTTCACGGTGAGTGCTAACACGTGCCCGTGTTCCCGCCATAAGCGGCATAATAGGACACCGTGGAGTTTTAGTGGATCCGAGTCATAGCTGCGCTATCTCCCCGTGGTAGCGAAGTATGCATGAGCATTTCCCCAAGAAAAATAAAAAAAGCTCCGTAGTATCATATTATTTCAATGTATCCAAAGTTACATTAGTAGTTAAGTACGCTGTACAAGTTTCAGCTTTATCGGATCGAATCGAATTGTAAAAACACATGAAAATCTAATTAAGTCATAAAAACAAAAGGCCACCGTTCTGGCGATCGTCGTATCTTAGAGCTAAAAGTTAAGCTGCTGCCAATCCTCTTCATCAACATCTCAAGCGTTCACTTCTGGACATAGATCTCCACCTAACCATAGCGACCAGTCCAGCGGTTCCCGCTACTAGCATAGTCCCTTGACCTCCCTCTGTTTATGTTTTTTACATGAACCAAACGTAGTTATTATTTTACAGATGTTTTATTTCCTGCAAGGCCAAACACAAAAAAAAAAAAACTATAAATTCCCCAATGCAAATAAATTATGAAGATTTGCCACAAAACGGGTAAAACTGTATAAATATTGTTAATTGTGGTTGATAATGGTAATGCATTATTACTTAATATAAAAAAATAGAAAAACCGTCACAAAACTATGGTTACATTACAATATATTAGAATATAGTTTATTTATTTATTTAAAACTTTATGCACAAGTACAAAGGCGGACTTAATGCCTTAGGCATTTTATACCAGTCGACCTTAGGGTGGTGCAGAGATTAAATAAGGCAGGTGCAACTAAATGAAAGGATAAATTAAGAAAAAAACATATATAAAAAAAATATATACAAATATATACTTAGTTTAATATTAGAATTACTTATATAAGGGTGATGACATAAACTCACACATGTATTCGTAGGTAGGTACATTCAGCGCAGCCTAAACAGCATTCTGACGAGGAAACTTAATCACTATATTCTATTTACGCGACTGCCGAAGGGGTACCCCCCTAAGTGGTGCCGAAGGGGTACGTGTTTATCAGTCTATGTATGTATGTATGTTTGTTCCTATTGGCGTTCTAGAGACCAAACGTGTTGACCGATTTTGATGATTCTTACGTCAATCGATTCGTCTTAACCTTGCTAACATCACTGACTACATTAAAATTGTAAAATAGAAAAATGACTGATTTTGGGCTCCATATTGTAGGGGCTTTTTTTGTTCCGAACCCATCGTGTGGGGTATCAAAATGAAGGATTTTAAGGTGATTTCAAAAATATATAACACTTTTTTGTTTAAATATACCTAATTCGAAAAAACACTTCACTAAAAAATTCAAAAAACCCGACTGCTTAAGAAGCGATCTAAAAAAAACGTAAACAAGAAGAAAATCATGCTGTGCAGTAGGAGGATAAATGTATCCTGTAACCAAATGTGGTTTCGGTCAGCCAGCTCGCGACTATGTATCCTAAAAGGACTTTTTATTTTTTCTGCCAGCGGTTTCGCCTGCGTGAAAAGCGTTTTATTATCCTAAGGGAAAGTTATACTTAATTATTTCATCACACTGCTCACAAAACGGAGAAGGAAACTATCGTGAGGAAATTGGCATGTCCTAGAACCAAAAATTCTAAGACATGTGACTTCCAGCAAAACGCACTGGGCTCACGTGATGGATTACGGCCCATTCCCTCTCACAGTGAGGAGGCCTTTGTCCCATCCCAGCAGTGGGAACATTATAAGGCTGATGATGAGGTACCGAAACTGTCGTACTTAGCACTTCTCCATCACATTTTATTCAAAGTGTGGAACTCTAACTCTCTTTGTCAGCTTCTGTGTTCTCTACCACCTAAATCCAGTCACCAGTCTTCAAAGCAAGAGTGATACTCAGAAGATGTCATATCTTCTGGGCACCTCTTCAATCGCTTTCCATCGAGGACAGGAGCTGCTTTAGCTTATCAATCTGCCTAGCTTTACTGTAAAAGCCTATAAGTTTTAACGGTAAAACCTAGGATTTACCGTTAAAACCTAAGATTTACCTAGTTTTACCGGTAAAAGTCCGAAATGATATATTATCAACATTAATTTCGGGTTTTCACCAGTACTCACACGGGTAAATTTTAGGTTTTACGTCGAATACGTATCTCTAAGTAGTCTGTGGTCGAATACTTGTAAATGGCGAAAAATTGTGATGTCTATTACCCACTATGATATGAACAATAATAAATACTGGTTGATTAGTTTCACCAAAGTCGGTATTATATTTAAAAGACGATTTCTTTTAAAAAACAGAGTACAGGATATGTTTTAAAATCGTGTATATACGTTTTTTTTTTTTCAAATCTTCTCAATTTACCCTTCATTGTTCTTATTTACATCGAAAATCCTAAGACCTGTGATTTCTGGTAAAAGCCCGAAATTAGTGATTATTGTAGAACTTTCGGCTTTTTACCGTTGAGACTTGGTAAATCTTAGGTTTTACCGGTAAATCCTAGGTTTTACCGTAGTTCGACCTTTTACAGTAACATGATATATCTGACTGTCAGTAACTGGATAACATGATACCCCTTGGCAAGACTAATGTCAGTTTTACTGACTTTTGACTACCCGAAACGACTGTTAAAGATCTACAAATAACCGAATATCGTGCTGCTTCAGCTTATCTACACTAATATTTGAAAGAGGAAAGATTTGTATGTAAGTTTATTTGTAATGGATTAACTCAAAAGCTACTTAACCGTTTTTGAAAATTCTTTCACCAGCAGAAATCTACATTATTCCTGAGTAAGATAAGCTATGTACAACGGGCCCTGTGGGGTTTGCCACGTGAGCGAAGCCGCGGGGAAAAGCTATTCATGAAATAAAAAGAATAAAATCAACATGACACAAATAAACGGTTCAAAAGACTAGATCAGTAGGTACGTTATTCAATTATATTGCACTATTAGCGTAATGGTCTCGGCAGAAGAGCCCCCCTCTTGCGGAGGCGGTGCGCAGTTCAGAGGCCCGGCGCGCACAAATAGCAAGCTGCGACTTGGCATACACTGTACTTCTAGTGCAGGGAGGTACTTGAATTGTTTGGGATAGATATTTATCTATTTCATTTACTTTTTCGTTATTTTTTTTCTCTCCCATTGTGTAGGTGAGGGCCGCGGAAGTACGATGGATGATGGATGAATGAGAAAAGTGCATGATCGGTCGATGTGACTACGCTTGGGGGACATCTATGTCCAGCGGTGGACGGATTTTGGCTGAAATGGTGATAATGATTGATGATGTGTGCTGCAGTTAAAAATTAGCGTCAGGTGTATCCTGTATTACCATTTGGTATAAGAAGTTTTAATTATTTTAAGGTGTTTTTGTTTTTAATGCCAAGAAACACATTTTTCTTACTTTCATGATAAACTGTGAGATCTGAAACAAAATACATAAGTACAATAGGTAGAGTAAACATTACTGAAATATTACCCTTATTTAAATTTTTGTTTTGTCAAAATTAAGTGGAATATATTCGTAACACAAAGATGCTAGACGTAGAGCTTACAAATGCCATCATGTTTTGTGTGTCACAGCCTCACAGGACTGTCTAACGGAAATTCTGCTCAAATTTGAATTCAGAGAACAGCCTCAAGGTTTTAAAAAGGTGTTTTTCTCAGAAAACGGTCCGGAATACTCAACATTTTGACTCTGAGAACTTGAACCAACAACAACCATGAAAAGATGTTTATGCTTGCAATTTGATTGTTTAGGTCTATTTTGAAGGTATGGAATAGCCATATTTTAAAGTGTATTTTATTGTTATTTTATGCAAGAAATTCTGACTTCACTATAATTCAAATAAATTTAAAAATAAATAGAATATAAAAATAGAAACCTTAACCCCCTTATTAATAAACACGGAATAAAGTTAAACCAGGAATAACAAAGGAATAACCATACATTTTCATAGGTTTATACTTGGTATAACTTTATTCTGTGTTTATTAATAAGGGGTTTAAGGTTTTGATGCACTACGTGAAAAAATATTCATGACATTTTATTCAAATATAAAAAAAATAATTAATTTTATTTAAGATCTGTGACGATATTCATCAATTATCTTATTTTTATTCATAGATCTTTTGTAAGATCTATGAATAAAAATAACATAATTGAACATAACGATCAAATTATAAAATTTTGTCAAGTTTTCCAAACACATGTTTATATATAAATAGTCTATAAGCACTATACCATAATACCAAAAAAAAAATTGCACTAATTTATTTTGGTAGATTAATCTACCAAAATAAATTAGTGCAATTTTTTTTTTGTTTCTGTATCTAATTTTAGTTGTCCCCTATTTTACAAAAGCGCAGACGTGTGTTCGAAATTTAAATATCATTGGCAAATTCCAAATTCAAAAATGAAATGCAGCATTTATCCGAAAAACAATAAATTGGACAGCCCTACTGGACAGTGACCGTATCTACCGGCCTTGATAACAGTTGTTTACTAGAACTCTTCCGGCTGCTACAATCTTTGTATATCTATACTGCCTATATCTCTAATATCTATCGATCCATCTTCGACAGCTACCAAAATAACAACTAGTGCAGCAATACAAATAAATGTATTTTTTTATTACGTTGCCGCTGTGAGATTATTTCTATTTAATCCTAGAGATAACAAAACAATAGTTTTTTAATTGGTTTTGAGAAATCCACTGATAGGCATTCGTTTATTTTTACGTAAAAATTACTCACATTGATAAATAAATTACTCTGCTCCTTAATAAAATATACATCTCAGCTTTTAAATTTAAAAAAAAGTTATCTAACAGCTTTCAATCTGCCTGGTCGGCTTCCAGTCTTCCCGTATTCAGCAGAGTACCAGTGTTTTACATGGAGCGACTGCCTATCTGACCTCCACAACCCAGTAACTGGGTAACAGGGCACCCCTTGGCAAGACTGGTGTCAGATCTCAAGCTTCTGACTACCCATAACGACTGTCAAAGATCTTCAAATGACAGCCAAGCTAGCCAGTTATCTAACAGCATTATTTTCTGTAAATAGACACAGTCCAGAATGTTCTGATTCCAAACTTTTGAGGAACAACTTTGCTTCCTACTTTCCTTTGTCTAAAATACTTGTAACATAAAAAAACGCCCAATTACGCACATAACTTCAGTATAAACATTTATTCATATTTATGTTATTAAACAAAATTACACCCCACACAGTACAAACACCCTAAAATATCACGGAATCAGAGCTCAGATCCAGGGCTGTACCTGACATCATTCGGTGGCCTTCAGGTAAAGATTTAGCCGCCATTGAGGGCGAATTGAAAAGAGCCCATAATAAGCGACGCGGGGGAGGGTGGCAGGGGTGTCACTATCGCAACGAGCCCTCGCGAGCGATCGCCATGGCTACGGGGCCCGGAGCGCGTCGAGTGCGGCCCTGGGTAGCCTTGCAATGGTGTGGGGAGGGCAATAGCCCCGTCTACTTGCAAGCGCAGAATAACATGGCTCAGAAGGTTCATGCATTAAGACAGACAGTGCTCTGAACAGCAGGTACTGCGGTAGTATTGAATGGGGAAAGTGAATCGATATCACACTTTGAGTTTTATCTGTGCCCCTCTTCATCTATACTTCTATAATAATATTATAAAGAGGAAAGAATTGTATGTTTGTATTTTTGTATGTAACGAATAAACTTAAAAACTCCTGGACCGATTTCAAAAATTCTTTCTCCGTTGGTTTAAAGTGTAGCTTAACACTATCCCCGGGTGACATAAGCTACTTTTTATCCCCGTATTGCCACGGGAACGTATCTAATAATTTCCTCTTCATACAACATTGCGTGCCAACTTTCGATTTTGCTTGATTGTTGTTTGAATTTAAGAAAGATTGCCAGCTGCAGTTAATACTAAGACAGCAGTCAAGCTAAGCTAGGCGTGTTTCGTCTCATATACTTGTAGTTTGACAATCGTGTGATAGAGACAGGAATTATATTAAACCAAAGTTCATGCTTTTATTTACCTGTTAATTGCCTGAGTTACACTTTGTCTATTACAATGGGTATAAAATTCAACATCTGTATCAATCATATCACACACTTTTTGAGTCGACTTCCGTTGTAAATCTCATGTATATATTTCACACACATCATGAGTTAACTTCGCTCATAAACTTTTCAAGTCTCGTCATTTGCCGCAAAGCTTAGAATTTCAAGTGTTGAATCAAATTGGTCCTTCTGTTCCCAACTACTTAGTACCACTTGTCGCTATCAATTTGTGCTCGCCAGCGTTTCTGGCGACGTTCTAAACAACGCGTTTTCCGCTAATGTATACTAGATGTATTTTTTTTGTTACTTTTTTCAAGGTCGTCGGCTATTTTTCTTGCAGTGCATTTTTGCTCGGACTTTTCGTGAGTCTGTGGGTTTTATGCGTTCTTTAGCGAAACGTTTCGTTTATTAAGTGTTTGGTTTCAATTTGAGCGTGGGAATCGGCCGGTTTTGTGTAAATTTTGATTGATAAATAGTTAAATCATGTTTTAGGTTTTATATTCATGCAAAATATGATTACTGCAGCAGTTTTTTTCTGTTTTTGTTGTTTTTGAAGCAAACGAATATTGACACAGTATTAATTTTAGCTGATAAAAAACACCTATTAACAAAAAAATACTTAAATATCGGCCTCACTTAAATTCCCTTTTAAATTACTAATCAAGGGTAGGTAAGAATATCCTATAACTAATAATAACGTCTAATTATTTACAACAGAAGTTATTATTCGCGTGTTACAAAACCTCAGAGTCTATATCTAGGCGGCGATGAAACCCCCACAACGGCTCCTAGGAAGCCCTATAACAATCTTTGAATATTACATTCACGCTATTCTCACCCTTACTGCTTCATCGTAGAATATATTATCGCTCGTAATGGAAAAGCGGGGAATATCAGATTATTGTACTTGTACGCAATAAAGTTGAGTTAACACGACCAGTTTGAAAAGTTACGCATACATTGCCGGCTGGCGAAGACTCTATTTTTCGTTCCACCTTACTAAACGCGCGATGTTTGTTGGTTCCAAAGATAATATAGCTTATATCAGAATCGTTTTCAGTGTCATAATAGGAACAAAACTGGACTGGCGTGAGTTTCAGTGCGTGTCTCGAGTCAGTTTCCCTCAATATCAGACTAGGCGGCCTCAATTTTCAACGCTTATGCCTCTATAAGTTATTCCGCCCTGCATACGATGTGTAGGCCTTTGAATTTTCTTTTTATTAAAACCTAGTTTTTTGGAGCAATAAATCGTTTGACGTTTTTGCTTTATCATGTCGGGGAGGCGAACATTGAAAGGTTTGCGAAAAAAGATGATTTTTCTTTAAGTATTCTTTCTTGCGACGCTTGAACATGGTATTGAATTTTGCATAACAACGAATAGTAAAATCATTATTCTGGCTCGTGGAAACATTGATTTCGAGAAGCAATTACCAATGCAAAATAGAATTATTAAAATAATGTATAATTAATTTAAAATTCACGAAAATTTATATGCTTCACTGAATTGGAAAATATAAAATTAAAACCGAAAATTCCGAACAAAGATAATATCACAGCACTACCCTAAAGAACTGCGGAAGCGTTCAAATATCTAGAGCGACAAACATCGACATAAAATGCGACGCAGGCCCCAACCCTACAAACCAAAAAAAAATAAGTTCATGTTTTTGGCGGCTGCTTTATCGGCGGCACATTTCAGTCTATGCGCCGCTCTGGGGGTGAAACTGGCGCGACAGGCCGCCCCCTCCCCACACCAGAGCTAGGCCCCACCCCAATCCCAGTAGCCTAAAGCCTGATGGTGCTGTATTTGACAAAATGCTCTAGTTACAATCGCAGAGCCTAACTGAACGCACGAACCTTTGACCTTTGAAAATCTAAATGCTTTCGCAATTTTTTTGTCTCCAAAGTGATGACTAAAGATGGCATGATTTATCAAACTGACGAGCTAGGAACAAAGTCATTTCAAAGATATTTTCCTCGACATCCTAAATTTATGTCTGCGTTTAATTTAATTTCCAAGATCTAAGAAAAATAGGCTGGGAAAGCTGTTTTCTGCA
This sequence comes from Orthosia cruda, assembly GCA_964057195.1. Taxonomy (NCBI): domain Eukaryota; kingdom Metazoa; phylum Arthropoda; class Insecta; order Lepidoptera; family Noctuidae; genus Orthosia; species Orthosia cruda. Next base: position 5,025,223 of record OZ059850.1, on the reverse strand, counting down.
CAATTTTGGATATTAAATGGCGGAATTAGTTGGTGAATTCGTCTTCATCACCCATCCCTCTAGTCCCACTATTGTACAAGAATGACGCATAGGTACAGATGCCTTCATTAAGGTACCACTCACTCACACATTCTTGATACCTTATTAAATCGGATAACCAATACAAACATCCACATCAAGCCTTTGCTATAATTGATATTCCGATCGCCCTTCCAGAACAGTCAAAGGCAGCTGATCTCATAATAATGCCATCAGACCCTGTTCAGGTCCTGAATTCACCTGAATTACCTACCTAAAAAGACAACAACTTATTCAAGGATGGTAAGCTATCCACAGCCATACACCAAGATGCACTGTTCCTTGGAAAATCGATCGATAGAATCCGTCCGCGCATTTGTTCTGTAGTCTAAACTCTGTCATGAATTTCTAATAACGATAGATCATTCGTATTTTAAGAGACAGTTACATTTTTTTACAAAATTCGTGGTAATTCGTGCATAATTTAGTCTGGGATATGAATAAAACATGGCGGGAGGAGTGCGTGATCTTGGCATTGACACGGCGAGATATTGCAGCCGAGCGTAAACAAAAGAGGAAAGAGAATTATAAAAGAATGTTGATATTTTCACTGTAATTGTGAATGGTTGAGTCGCGGACTGAAGGACCAACGATAAAACTTTTCTGCATTTAATTGTTGGTTGGTACATCTGTGCAACATTTATGAAAGTACTATAGCTTCTGCCAGCGGCTTCGCCTACATGAAATTCGATAATTATCCCGAGGGAACCTATTCCCGGGATAAAAGTATCCTATGTGCTAACTATAATCTATCTCTGTGCCAAATTTCATCGAGAACCGTCCAGCCGTTTGAGCGTGAAGGAGTAACAAACATACAAATACACAAACACACTCACTCACAATGTTTCAACATTATAATATTAGTGTAGCAGGAGCATTGGTGGCCCAGTGGTAACGGCCGCGACTTACAAGTTGTAGGTCGTGGGTTCCAACCCAGGCAGACGCAGGACTTATAAGTAGATTATTTCATCACCACTGCTCTCAAAAATTTGAAGGAAAATATTGTGAGGAAATCGACATGTCCTAGAACCAAAAACAAGTGACATTCACCAAACCACACTGGGCCTGTGTGGTGGATTACCCCCATTCCCTCTCACAGAGAGGAAGGCCTGTGTCTCAGCAGTGGGAACATTAAAAGGCTGATGATGAAGATGATTAGTGTGATTGAAGTTCAAATCAAGCAAAAAATGATGCCTTTAACAGACTAACTTTTATGCACTGCTTAACGGTTTTCGGTGCGTTAAATTTTGTTCAAATAAAATAAAATGTACATATTTCCATCGACGCTGAATGTCAATTCAGTTTCGTAGAAATAAAAGAAAATAATAAGAGAATAATGCAGCAGGTTAGAACTGTTGAAGTAAAGATACAATATTAACAAAGGATTAAGGGCCTACATACGCTTTAGTGCCGTAAAACGGTAACTTTCTAAAGCATACTCCTCAGTAACAGCTAGGTTAAAAGGATTGAAAAATATATATATATGTATTATTGATTCATGTACATAATTATGAACACAAGGTTTTTTCGTGTAACTTTTAAATAGTTTTGCTTTAAAAAAAAATTAACACAACGATATTTTTTCGCAACTTTTGGAAACTCCTCCAAAATGACTTGGATGTTTAAAAATATTTTTATACAGAAAAATTGATGGCTGGAATTTCTTCATACCTAACATAGCATATGTAAATCAAATAATATTTTGCAAACAAAACTGTTCAAAAGGAGGTTCAATTTTGATATTTTGGCATCGAGCGGGCGCACGGCCAGTACTGCGTTACATTGGGGCGTATATATCGCCTTAACAAGCCAGCAGATAGATGAGCTACCAAACGACCTTGCCGCTATACGCTCTAACGTGGAATGAACCACACAAAGGACCAGAAAATCATAGATAGAATAAAAGTACCACCTGGAGCTTCGACCTCACTTTTTATTTCAGCCGATGCCTCACACATTACCATAAGACATTACAAACGCGCGTGTTTTGCAACGTGCATGCAAGACAACAATATTTATGCTTGCATAAAAGTCTAAGGCAATTTCGTTATTTTTGTATATTCATGAGTCATACTCTTTCAGTCGGGGAGTTGTGTACAACTTTTGTTTTCACTACTCACCCCTTTAATAACTACGTTGTTAATGAAATATATTATTTTAATTGTATAGTTGCTGATGACGCACTTTTATAGCATGCAAGGGTTAAATTGTGTGTTTTGGTAGGCCATAATAGTGATGGCGCTACGGTCGACAGGATGGAATGGGAGAAGAATATTTTTGTGCAGATCTCATGTACTGAATGATGGTAGGTGATCGGCTTTTTTAAACATCATAGTTGGGCGTGCAGCCCATGTTGACAATGATTGCCTGGAAAACTGTATGAAATCATGTATTCATGGCGCCATTGGCCTTCCTACGCTTCTGTCTACTCTCGGCCTTCATTCCATCAGTGATATAATCAATCTGTCGGTACCATTATTGGTGGGCGATCCTTTGCCCTAACTTTCTTTCAGTGCGATCACACCTACGGCATTTCCCTTTATTAACCGACTTCCCAAAAAGGAGGAGGTTCTATGTTCGACTTTAAGTTTTTTTTTTTTTTTTGTGTATGTTCACCGATTACTCCGTCAATTGTGGACCGATTTTGAAAATTCTTTTATTGTTTGAAAAAGTATGTTCCGAAATTGGTCCCATTTTAATTTGGTGAAGAGCTGATGAAGAACTTCGGAGATATACAACAGAACTCTTCAATAAATAACGGCAAATCTCTCGGGATTGCTGCAATCGCATGTCTGTTTGTTGTTTATAACATTTCATAACATAACATCACGCCAGTTCACTCTTAAGGGGTAAGCAGATCTCGTATTTCACCGGTTATGTTCAAGTTTCATGAAATCTATTCTGGCGAAATAGTTCCCTTACTAACTTGCCTATTAGGTACGTAGTTACGTACAACTAAAAAGTGAAAAATAAAAAAACATTTTGCAAAAAAATATTACCGACTTCCAAATACAAAACTACAAAGTGAAAAATAACTTAATTTTTTGAAGTCGGTGTCCATAACGCAAAAAAATGGTACCTACGAAAGACACCGAATAACTTTTACGTGGTAACTCGTGTTTTTGCCTGGATATCGTCCTCCTGCCCAAATTTTCAGATAGGAGCAATCATACAAATCGAGGCCTGCCTCTAGGTGGAGCAACGACCTGGTCAAGACTGCGGGCGTCCGGTGGATGCGAAACGCATAGGACCGATCAGTGTGGCGACGCTTGGTGGCGGCCTATGTCCAGCAGTGAACATCTTTCGGCTGAAATGATGATGATGATCCAAATCAAAGCTTTCGTTAGTATACTTTGTGGCAATCTTAAAGTGGACCCCGGTCCAAAGGGTTCCTATCTTAAACTATTCAGAAATATTCTCGGTATTCTGTCAACACTATTAAGTTTTCGTCTTAAGTCAAAAACCCTGGTATATTCCCCTTTATTTCTTTAGCTCTGTAAGCCCTAGAATAGTTGCCCAATTATTCTTCAAGTATTAACTTGTGTTTAAGATATCTGAACCTTAACACGTGGCCATTGTGTTATCTCAAGGCAATGGGGTTAACCTTTGAAAGAAATTTCCTTTTGTTCGCTGCAAAAACGCGGGCTCTGAAAATTCGACCTATTACTAAAACTCCGCGATCCGTCTGACTGTCTGTCTGTCTGTCACCAGGCTGTATTCTATGAACCGCGATACATAGACAGTTGAAATTTTCACAGAAAATGTATTTCTGTTGCCGCTATAACAACAAATACTAAAAACAAAATAAAATAAATATTTAAGCGGGGCTCCCTTAGAACAAACGTGATGTTTTGCCGTTTTATGCGATAATGGTACGGAACCCTTCGTGCGCGAGTCCGACTCGCACTTGGCCGGTTTTTATTAGTTTTGCATTTACCTATATTTGGTAACCAACTTTTCCTATAGCTTCGCTTCCTTGGCTTACAGTAACCGTGGACTTTTTTCGGGATAAAAAGTAGCCTATGATACTCAACGAGGTAGAGTAGCTTTCCATCGGTGAAAGAGTTTTTATAATCTTATCTCTGCATCTAGTAATTATCTTCTACAATCAAAAAAAAAAATACCTGAGATAGTGTTTATAACTATTTACTCTCGTTTCAATCCATAAAGGATTCATCTTGCACCACCAGGAATATCCGTATTTATGTGTTCCAGAGCAGTGGTGGCCCAGTAGTAACGGCCCCTACTTACGTGTCGTAAGTTCGAACCCAGTTCGCTTGGTTTTGTGTAAGTTAATTCAACCACTGCTCTAAAAACGGTGAAGGAAAACATCGTGAGGAAACCGGCATGTCCTAGAACCAAAAATTCGAAGACATGTGACATCCACCAACCCGCAATGGGCCCGCGTGGTGGATTAAGGCCCATCTCACAGAGAGGAGACCTGCGTCCCAGCAGTGGGAACATTAATACGCTGATGATGATGCCGATGTGTGTTCCAACATAAATGCCCATTTATCTCAGAAAGGAACACATTATTCTCAGCTTTTCTCACCAGGAATGAACAAACATTCTTAAGTAGGTCCCAACCACAGACCAGGAGTAGAGCCAAATCAAACACGGGCATTAATTTAATAATATTCTATGTGCCAGGCAGGCAGTTGTAACTTGCTTTACTCTCTAGTGACTTAATTGTAATGTTACGCTTGAAGTAGGTAATAGTAAGATGTTATGAAGAGGTATGACAAGACTTAGAGTTATTTCTGTTAGGAAATATTACACTGGGCTATGATTGAAAAACACTTGTTTGTTTTTTTGCACAATGATTAAACTACAAAATGGGGGCTGGAAAACTGGCTAAAGAAGTCATGACCTTCATTTTGTGTACAACAAGTAAAATTTCAAAATTTAAAAAACCCTAAAAATCTAAACAGTAAAACGCGCATAACTTTTGAACGGCTGAACCGATTTTATTCAAACATAGCTAAGAACACTCTCGATACAATCACCTTTCAAACAAAAAAACTAAATCAAATCGGTTCATCGGTTGAGACGCTATGATGCCACAGACAGACACACAGATACACAGCTATACAGATACCTAGATACACAGATACACAGATACTCAAATACACAGATACACAGCAACACACCTCAAACTTATAACACCCCTCTTTTTCCGTCGGGGGTTAATAAAGAATTAAGATGGAAATCTATACTAATATTATAAAGCTGAAGAGTTTGTTTGTTTGTTTGAAAGCGTAAATCTCAGGCGCTACTGGTTGGAATTGAAAATTATTTTTCTGTTGGGTAGTCCATTTATCGAGGAAGGTTATAGGCTATATAACATAACGCTCTAACCAATAGGAGCGGAGCATAAATTAAAAATGTTGCAAAAATTGGCAAAATTATTCCTTTTTGAGAGCTTCCGTTGCGTGCGCTGCGTAAGCGGTTAAAGTTACGCAACATTCACGTATAAAGGGTAGGTAGGGTAGGGTAGGTAGGTAGCCAGTTGACGGGAGCGAAGCCGCGTGTGACAGCTAGTCTGTACATAAAGGAATTCTAATAGAACATGTTCGTTCCGTCATTTGGTTCGGAGTCATCCAGTCGACTCCGGCTATTGCTGAAAACCAGCGCTGTGTCTCCACGCGAATCCCAGCATTATGCTGAGCGTTTTGTGTGGTTATCACGCATACTCTGTATTTGTATTTTTTTTTTTTGTAGTATTCGTCATGTCTGGTGCAACTAAATGTTTTTCTTTCTCTCTTTCTAATGACCGATCTTAAAATCAAACATTAAGGGTTTTTTTTAATTGGAGTCCATAAATGCTGAAAACCAGCAGATATTAGTAGGTAGTAGGTACTTTCTTGGAGGAACTTTTCCTCAACCATCGCTTTTTCATATGTATCAGTTGAGATAGGTAGTGGTCAAACGCGATCCTTTAAATAAGGGGTGTTCTAGGTGCCCATTCCATTTAAAATCTGAAGGTTTTTTCGGCTATACATACGCCTTCGAAAGGTCCAGGACTCCAGGGCCCCAAGGATGTCAAAGACACACATAAAAAGCTAACTAGTTCCAGAAATGCCTGAGCTACACACATATTCTGATAAAGATACCGTTTCAACAAGACCTTGTTCACTTGACATAATTCTCGAATATTAAATGGTGAACAAACATTTGTGTAGGTACCCTAACGTACCCGATAGTACACATTCAAATTAAAACTGTGTAAACTTTGAGAATAATTAAATTTGTCTCAATATCAAATTGGCATGTGAGCGTTATTGGAACTTTAATTAAATGTTGTATTGAAATTTTAATAAGAGTATCTTCCAAAATAATTTTTAGATTTTAACACTATCAAAACGTTTCCTCAAGGAAATTGTGAGTTGTCGCCAAATAATTGGTATTTCATTGTTTAGGACTAAACTGATTTTCTTTGAAATGAACAGTATTATATTGCAGGAGACTCACTTCAATGGATGGTCTTGGTCAAAATAACTATTTAATTGGAATTATCGATTGAATGTAACCCTACAAATCGCATGCGCATAAGGATAATACGTATACAACCGACCTTGGTCTACTGTGCAGACCCTTACAATTTTCCTTTATAACAGCATCTGTGTTGCACGATGACTCACGTGTAATCAACACTACGCTTCGTTTCACCAAATATCACCAAAGACTACGTAACTAATGAGACCTCATAAAATCCAATCAAAACGCAAAAGGGCATTTTAATTAACGACGATGTTTAGTTAAAATAAATTTCAGAGAGGAACAAATTACGAACGTTTAATAATATTAATATTTTCTAATAAACTGTTTGTGAAGTTTATAACAAACAATATTCGACGGAGCTCGGAACTCTACGAAGTCAACGACTTTTTGAAGACACTGAAATTGTAGGGGCAATAATCGCGGTTAAGTGTCCGAGAAAAAAATACAATCCGTAATTTAACTGGTACCCCAAAGGGTTGTAGGTGTGAAGCCGTCTAGACGGACCAAAAGGACGGGTTTTGATAAGGGTGCCTTGGACGACCTTGAACTTTAGAACGGCTTAAACAAATGAGGCTACCCCCGCCTTACATGTCTGCATGTAACAGCGGTTTTTACATCTTACGTAACCCTGGAGCAGCAGTATCGAGCGCCGACGAGGCACGACTGGTCCAACTTCCAGTTATCATTAAACCGGATCAGTTTTACACAAATGCTCGCATTAAAACCATCCCCAAACTTCGTATTTACCCAGCGTAACGAACAAATTCACGGGCTGGTGATCGACATTCAAACAAAATACAACCAATTACTTATCGTGTCACGGCTAAAGGAATAGATATTCTGTATTTCGCCTTTGAAGCGAACTACATAATTGATATAGAGCACCACGGACAGGTACACAAAGGTAGCCGTGGCGTCCTTTGTGATCGACGTATCAAATCACCATCGGACACTACAAAAACAAGCGAGACCCGGCCGGGTACAGACGTACGAAAATAAGTTCAGCCAGTTCCTAAACAAAAAGAAACTGAAATAAACAAGGTCGGGAATCAACGCCGCCGTCGCCGCCGCCATAAAGACCGACGGCCGTCCTTGAAAATGGGGGGTTCTTACAAATTGGGTTATTACGGTGCGTGGGGGTGGGGGCGGACGGGCCTCGCACGATCTGCGGGGCGGAGGGAGCGGTGGCGCGGGGGCGCGCCGCGTGGGCGTACCTCGGTGCGCCACCCGCGCCCGGCACGCCTCTCCAGGAAGACTCCCGTCCCAGACTAGGGTTCCGGCGCCGATCATTATAATTACTCTCCAAGGTGAGCCGGGAGCTGCAACCCCACCGGCGGCCTAATCCGGCTCGCGCTCCGCCGGGACCGGCCAGATATCCCCGACATAATATTGCGAGCGCCAAACATTAAAAGCACTTAAACATCATCTGCCTATTCGAACGGTGCCAATTATGAAGCAAATTGAAAGCCTCTCCAACAATTTGAGTGTGGGTACTGAGCTTTATTAAGGTTTTAAATTATGCCCGGTTCCAGTTGACGAATGTAGCTTTATCTAAAAATATTCTTAGGTTGGGTTAGTTTTGAAGTGCCTTTTGTTCTGGTGGGTAGGTGGGGTGATTAAAGTTGGTCTTCAAATCATTAGCGCGGACTTCAAAGTTATAATCGTCGGTGAAGTTTTGGGGGGACAAATTAGGGCTCGTCTTTATGCAGTGTCTCGTTAGAGAAAGGACTTAGTGTCTGCTGCAGATGAGGTGGGTGCTGATGGCCTAGACTTTGTGTTGTGGAACAAAGGCAAAGGCCGCGTACCTAGATTGATAGTTACGTATTTATGAACGGAGGTTGTTTGTGTTGTACAAACGACGTGAGCGTAACTAGTCTATAAACTTGCGGGGGTAGGGGTGGGGGAGGGAGGCTTTATTTATTTTTCTTGCAGCAAGAGAACGATAGATAGCTATAGGAATAAGTTATAGGTAATCTATATAGTGCTTTCCGTTAAATATTTCTGGACAGTTGATTATAATGAGTTATTAAGATTTAAAAATTATAAAGTAAAACGAGGAGTAATTCGTCTAAACTCACTAACCTGCCTTGGGTAAGTATGGTGATTTAAGCTGGTATATTTTCTGTAAGTCTGGTAAAGTTAGCACAAAAAATCGGTTAACAATAATTCGCTTAGAGCTAAAAATTGAATGTTCGGAACACCATTATAAATGAAATGAAAAAAGTCCCTATCGATCCCACACTTGCAAAAATTTTTATTCAAGGTCAAAGCTCGCAAACATGGGTTTTTTGCGTTTCTTAGCCGAACGGTAAGTTTTATGATAAAAATAGAACAGATAAAAATTGTAGATTATGTAATTATCTATGAAAATTGTCCACAATTTTTCTCATAAACGTCACCGTTTCTGAGATGTAATGGTTGAAAAAGTTCTAAAAGTTGTATTCTTCATAATATGCACACGTTTCCACGCCACCACGAGGTAGTGTAATTGGTGCATTTTTTTTAACGTGGTTTCGCCTATAGGCTTATTCCACAATTTATTGTGATCTATTCAAAATTATGTAAAAACTCGTACTATTGGAAATGATGAAAGCCGTGTGAATTCAAAAAAAATAGGTAAAATTATCCGTCACATTAATAATCATCTGGTAATTCTCCTTCTTCTTCTTCTTGTTCGTCTTCTATTACTTCTTCTTCTCCTAGTTCTTCTTCTTCTTACAATGTTCAGCTCTGGGCGAACTATTGTACTTTGACATGCCGAATTTGACCGGACTAATATAATATGCCAAAGATGGGTTGGCGATATCTGAATTATATAAGTTTTTAAGCTGACATGGTCACAATCATTAGAATATCGAGCTCTCAACCAAAAACAAAACATACATGGTAAATATCCCAAAACAAATATTAATTCTAATGATATCTGAATTATATCATTCCTATCCTAGGGTCTAGGGTATCCTCAAGACGTGATCCTTAACCGATCTGAGTGTGATAAAAAAACTACTTTTCCTATGATTAGATACGGTGTAAAATAGCATTGTTGTAATATTTATATGCTACAAAACAACAATGCTTTGCTTCCAAGATACCTTATCTGATACACGTGCCGTTTCCAAATACATTAGTTTATATTATTTCCTTGTTTGCTTAATAATTTAAATATAATTTACATATAACTAATCCCTATGTGCTGCGATAAATACAAAGGTTTTTTTTTTTAAATACACATTTTAACAACTTGTTACCAAATACTTTTTATTCTGAAAAATAAATGCTTATCTGAATTCGAGTAAGTTCAGCAGTTTTATTATCAGTTTCTATCACACATATATAAGCAAAACTAATTCCCTATTTCTGAATTAAGTATATTTGCATTACAATAGGGTTTGAATTAAGAATCGAACATGGATCATCGACACGAAGAAGAATTACTAAATACTTAACTCAGAAATCGGCCCTAGGCCCTTAAAGATAAATTCCACAGACGTGATGGGCTTTATCTGATGACAAACAAAAAACCCTTCATATCTGCGGCGTTTCGCTACTTAATTTTGTTTGACCTTGTAAAAATGCAAGCAGAGTACAGCTGCTCTATGTTTCACATAATATTAAACTCATATAAATATCTATTAACTATTATAATCAAACGTTTGTTTTAAAACTTCCTTCTCATAGCATCGGTGCGTCGTTCTATACATTCTGATCGCACATAGCGATGACGTAAGCCTGCGACCGGCTGGGGGCCAATTATGCGTGGACGAAGCCCTTAGCAACAGAGTGCGTTGCTTCAATATACGACCAGCTTTAAAAGACACCTACATACTATACAAAAACCTCTTTAAACACCCGAGAGTTGATAAAATTAAAGGGGTGAGGAAGATCAAGGTAAATTGGACGTGTGTTCAGAATTCTAGCATCGAAAATCCTCATTATTAATTAAATGTGTGCTGGTATTTGGTATGTCCCCTGCAACTTCTAGTGCTGTCAATAATAATGTGGGGTTGATTGACCTCTGCATATGTTCGGTTCACGTGTTAGTTCGCTAGGGGGCTTGCACAAAAAAAAACGTTTGGTTTTAAACGCGTACTATAATTTGGGTAACATCGTACAACAAGTTCTTACGTATATTTTTTCGATAAATCGATAAAGGAAATTATTAGGTTCGTGCCTTTGCATTTTGGTAGGCAGTAAGTAATACGTTTTTGTTAATATTTTTACTTACATTCTTGGTTACTGGAAGAGTTGCCATTATAGAGAAATCTTCTTCGATAAAAAATAGCAACCTTCGATGAGTTGTAGGTTTATTTCCATATAAAAAAAGGAAGTCACAAGTCGATATGTGTTGTCTTAGGCACAGCACGCGAGTCATAGGTAATTAAAATTGTAACAAACTCGTCTGTTGCTAATTTAGTTCGACATCAGGTTAGTCTTTTTTTTTTTTTTGTGTATGTTCACCGATTACTCCGTGTTGTTTAAAACATTTCATAATATAACATCACGCCAGTTCGCTCTTAAGGGGTAAGCAGATCTCTCATTTCACCGGTTATGTTTAAGTTTCATGAAATCTATTCTGGCGAAATAGTTCCCTTACTAACTTGCCTATTAGGTACGTACAACTAAAAAGTGAAAAATAAAAAAACTTTTTGCAAAAAAATACTACCGACTTCCAAATACAAAACTACAAAGTGAAAAATAACTTAATTTTTTGAAGTCGGTGTCTTTCGTAGGTACCATTTTTATGCGTAATGGACACCGACTTAAAGCAATAAAAAGTTTTTTTATTGCTTTAATTAAGCAGGCAGGTGAAGTGGGATAAATAAATATAAAAGAAAATAAATAAATAAATAAATAAAAGGTATTTTATACCATAACTCATTGTATTGACGCAGTATTTTTTTCTATCTATTTTGTATGGCAATAATTCTACAGAAAAAATATCATAAATTTTAAGACAATCTCTTCATGGAAGAACACGTTAATTAATCTCACTTTTACGAACATCAAAGCATGAAAAAACATCTACCTCTTCCATGTTTTCTTACTGTAGATGAAGAATTAAGTATAGATACCGAAAAAAAGAAAAACCAACCGAAAGAACCGTCCTCTTTCATCTAATTTTAATCAAATCATCACAACATCATAAGTTCACTCGTTCATGAAAAGAGTTGTCCACATCAGCCCTGTATTTGTCCAGCATTTTCCCAGCAGTAGAAAGATTCAGGCTGACAATAGCACTCAAATCAATCAACTTAGTTTATCGCTGTCCACTTCCGGATAGCCTCTCCCAAGATGCATCACAAAACCCGGTCCTCCGCCAATAGCATTTAAAAAGAAAGCGTCGTAAGAAAAAGTCATATCCACCCTTAAATCTAACAATGTAATGTAATTCCAACCCTGGCTGTAAATTAGACAAAGTTAACAAAGCAGCCAAACGCTCCCAGATTTTAGGAAAACCGCAGGGAGGCCTTGAAATATGACGACCGTGAATCAGCAATACGGACTCGAGTGGTTCACGAACGTTGTCTGTTTTACATCACTATGCAATTTGTTTTAGAAAAAGTGTTTCTTAGTGTTGCGTTTTCGTACTGTGTGAAGTTCATGAATCATGATAGTAGCGCCAAAACATCGTGAGCAAACCTGGACTTATATAGTTAATGTAAGTCTGAAATAGCCAAGTCAGAGGCCTGTGGGTTCCCAGAGGTCGCTTAATTAACTTTGACACCAGACATCCTCAAACGAATAAAAAAGCGTCATATTCAAAACCAATTATCATGGTCAAAATAGCAAGCAAGGGTTGGTTGTGGCAGCCACAATTACGAGTAAAATGGCGTGCAATGTAGAAGACCCTGCACTGAGCATTCGGTGGATACTGGGTAGAAGAAGAAACCTACATATGCACTAAATAAACGTCAGCAGCTAGGTGCAGTTCTATTTATTCGTTTCCTATTGAATAGAACTGACAAAAAACGACATGGTCTTTGAAATATACCTACCTAGTTGGATTTGCATAAATTCTTTTCCACTTTGAATATGAAAATTATATTAATTTGCAAGTAAGCATGGTCAAGTGATTGATGGTAGGCAAGCTTTACTGATTTTTAACAACAGCCATATGTAGGTGACTTGGACTAGTGTGTTTTTCCTGTGCAGCATTCCATTTGTAAAAACTGCTAACAAATAACTACTTTGCGATAACTAAGTAGGTCAAAAAAGTCAGGGCAAGTCTAAAAATCTAGCATAACAACATTCACAGAAAATGGATATCTCATAAAAAATCTCAGAGTTCACTCAACTGTCAAATTGCATGTCTATTTCTTTATCCGTTTTGATGTAGTCATCGTTTAAAAATTACGTTGTCACATGCTAAAAAAATAACAAAGAATACTTCTTTTACTCTTACATTTGTAAAAGATTAGCAGAAAAAATGTTTTAGACTGTGGTTCTATAGAGCTTGTGTTTAGTATACGTCTGAGTGTGTACTATTTTAGCAGTGTCTTGGATTAAACAGAAGTTGGATAAGAATTAATATTGAAATTGTAACAATAGTTTACTTATCAAGATTGATGTTTTATACCTAACTCGTTATCAAGATATCAAGTTTCTAAGGTGACCTACATGTTCTTGTATGTGTTTACGACCTGTACCTATTTACTTTAATAGGGATCGAGGTCTCGCCATTGTGTTAGATGTTCGGAGATCGGTCAGGAGAGATTTGCGTGTAATGGAGGCGTTCTGTCAAGGTTTGTGATTGTCTTGTGTAATACCTAGTGCTTTAGGTATTTAGGTCTCGATTTCATTATTTGAGACGCCTAGAGTAACGCTTAGTTGTTATAATAGTCACAATAACAGGTACTTTTGTTGTTTAGATTCAAGGGCAAATAAAAGTAAATGTTTTTGTATTTTCTGACATTGCAGATTTGATGATGTTTTAAGAATATGGAAGCCAAAGCCAATTAATAAATTTGTAGAAATGTTGCAAAAAAATAAAAATAATTATTTTTTGAATACAAATTATAATTGAAAATATAATTCAGATAATAAATTTTCAGTTAGTATTGTAGCAATAAATTATCATAAATTGCACAAGGAAAAGTAACAGTAAAATGTTAAAGGCAATGAAAAATATATAGCTAATTAGCTTTCCGAAATAACTTTACAAAACAAATGACTGTGAAAACTTCCTGCTCATCCACTAATAGCCTAAAAACCCTTTATTATAATTTGCGTTGTAGTATACATATAATATGTTTTCCTTAAAAAACAGGAAGGTTTGAATGGCTTAACCAAGTTTTTGGTAGGGAAACTCTGAGATGATGTGTATAAAACCATTTATGGACATAGAACAAGTCTTCCAGGGTTCCCAGTAAATAAGTTATATCAGTTTATTTTCTTTTGGAAAAGTGATTCAAAGAGTTTTGTTAAATTAAATAATTGACTATGGGGACTTAAGAATTTGCCTGCGAATTTTTAATTATGTTTTTAGTTTTTTTTGTCCGTATATTGTCCGTATAGCGTAACTTTTTATCACTAAATGACGCCGTGTTATTTTTAACCAATTTACAAAATAAATATAATTGAATCCCTATCCACAATTTCTATCATCGTTGCCAACTGCGCTATCGCACTGGCCAAAACATAGGAATGAAAATAAACCAGCTTCGAGTTCGTTAGCCGAGAGCGTTCTCACGCGCATCCTATGTCACGTCGACCGCGCATGCGTAGTACTACTGCTTCATTATACGCAATTAACGCGCAATATTAATTAGTATATGTTAAGCGTAAAATTGTATGACACTTTAAATGCGAAAATTAAGGATTAAATTACTGGTGAAATATCAACAACATTTTTTAAATGTATGAACTTATTATTTAATGATAAAGAGGATATGAAATAAAATGTTAGTTTGTAGTAGGTTATCTCTGAAAGTACAGGTCCGCTTACGAAAATACTTTTTAATTTGCTAAATATCACGGCTACAGTTCTAGAAAAATGCACTTTTCCTGTGCGAAGGAGAATATGAGCGAAGCCGCGGGTAAAAGCTAGCTACTGATAAAATATCAAATAAATGACGCTACGAAACGCATTCTGTAGACGTCTACGAGATGCGCTACGTGCAGTGATGCACCGCGTAGCAATGCAGCTACGAAGCCTCTACGACGTAGCAGTGCTACGAAATTGCATACGTGCAGAAAATAATTTGCAATGTTCTTTTCAAATGCAGTTTTGTATAATAATACGAATGGTTATGGAAAAAAGGAGAGAGGACTGTCTCTACAAGACAATTAGATACATAGATAAAAGTTATTATCATAGGTTTAGATTTAAAAAAAAAAAAAAAAAACCTATTATTGTTGGCGTAGCAAGTTCTTGTGGTTCGTTTTGGTTATACCAAAGATTTTTCTCAAACACCAAAGATATGCCAATACAAGCACCTTGCAATGAGTATATACACTTATCAAGCCCGGTTTGTGTTTCATTCAACACAGTTGAATGAAATTTGCAAAATATTAATTTTATTTTTCTCATACAAAACTCAAAATGATTTTTTAATTCCTTAATATTGTGGTGACGGTATTTTGAATTTTTTACTTTGGTATCCTGTTAGGTTCAAAAACTTGTAGGTTTATCATGACAACCTAAAATAATATTTAATAATTTCAAACAATTACAGCCAAATAAAATAATTTAAACACATCGACCTTGCATGCATTGTATTTAAATTAATTCTTAATGAGTTTATTTGGTAATCAATCATGGAATATTATTAAAGCAGGAAACGTTGTAACAAATGTGTAAAGCAGATGTTTACTAATGCTAATGAGTTTATTTTATATTTATTGTAGCTACATTAATATGTGACCAAAGCCTCTAGATAAGTGTATTTCGATGTCAACGATGGCGATAGTCGAAATGCCAAAAACCAAAACCAACTTCCAAAACAAAATACTATAAAGCGAAAAATTACTTTCTTTTTCGAAGTCGGTGTTTTTGATACCTATTGTTTTCCGTTTTTCGACACCGGCAAAAGGTTTTTTATTTATCTCTTTTTAGTTTTGGTAGGTACCTACAAATACCATGAAAATCATTTATAGCCAAAGTAAATCTCATTTCGATTCCAATAAGCCCAAACGCGACTAGGATCCATTGGTTTATTTCGGAGTTCCAGTGCCTACATTACGGTTTCATCATCAGATCAGTTCGATGTTACCATTTTCATCAGTACCATTTATTTATAAGTATTTGCATCATCATAGTCGGTTAGCTATTCTATATATCTTATACCCGTGACATACTTAGCAATAAGGAGTTCCAGTGGCCATCTGTGGCCTTCTTCATCAGTTCCATTTCACCAAATGACACTTTCTGAGTGTAAATGACTGCATTGTTGATAAAATACCAAAATTGCTATATGTATGCCTATCATATATGAGGACTTCCGTCGATTTCTCTAGGATGCCATCATCTGTTTCCTTATCAAGGTACCAACCAGCCTTTGGGATATCTCCTTTCCAACAAAAAAAAATCATCAAAATCGGTTCATAAACAAAAGTATATATACGGTCGAATTGCGAAACCACCTCCTTGTTTGAAGTTGGTTAAAAATGTAAAGGTGCTGTTAATCACTTGGAGCATTTGCCTATAATGTAACGTTACAAGGTCGAGCATTACTCGACTTACTTCGACAGTGAGGGAGGAGAACCGAGCATTTCAGTGCGCAACCTGTAATGTTACAGATTCGAGAATTACATTGCTGCATTGGTCAGGGAAGAGAACCGAGCATTACAGTGCGCAACTTGATGATATAGTTCTCGTCAAACTTCTTGGCCACCCTGAAATTAGCTACAATGACTGCTCAGTAGAAAACACCATACAATGTGTAATATTTTGATAAAACTTTTTAAGCGCACCACATTTGTAATGCACATCAAAATCGAATCTAATGTTACATTACAGACGAATGCTCGTCAGTCAGGGAGGCAGTATTGTAAAGTAATGCTCAACATCGAATCTGAAATGTTACATTACAGGCGAACGCTCCAGGTGATGAGCACCTTAAGGGATTGATCATCTGACATTTCGATAGCGTTTGACATTCCCATACATTTTTGCCATATTTCTAATCGCTTTCGCCACGCTTTCGATGATAGAATGTCACTTGTCTAGGGCCTCAGTTTATAGAATACTAGCTTCTGCCAGCGGATGTGCTATTCCAGACTATAATCTATCTCTGTGCCAAATTTCATCCAGATCCGTTCAGCCGTTCTGACGGGATTGAGTGCGGCGGCGATTGAGGCGGAAACTGGCATGTCCCAGAACCAAAAATTCGAAGACATGTAATATACACCAAGCCGCATTGGACCCGCGTGGTGGATTACGGCTCTTTCCCTGTTACAGAGAGCAGGTAAGTGTTCCAGCAATGGGAACATTAAAAGGCTGATGGTGACGAGCACAAGTCCACAGTCCCGGCTGCTTCTGAGAAACTCCACATGGAAACACCCATTATCACTTTGCTCTACCCGGTAATGGAACCCTGGACCTCATGCATTGTAGGTACCAAATGTAAGGCGGTGACCTCCTCGCCTATTATAAAGCTGGTAACAGATAGCTATTTAGTTTTGGAAGGTAATCACATTTCGAACGTTAAGAAATACTTGAAGAGGCCAGGCGCGTTGTTGAGTAGCAGTAGTGTCTCATACAAATAAACCCTGCCACTGCTACTGTACTGATTATACTGATTATTGTTTGTACATCGATCACATTCGGTTCCGTTCCACGGATATATATAGTAATATATCGATCGCCGTGAAACGAAACCGAACGCGATCGATTTAAAAGAAATAATCGGTATAATCGGATGAAAAACGCTAGTTACGTCGGCACGATTTCTTTGTATGGGATGAGGCATCTGTATGCTAGTAATACAAGTAAAAAGTAATTTATGTCTATTGTTTTGAGCTTCCAATGCTACGCTCTCCAATACAAGACATAACTGGCATAACTCTCTACATAACTGGCGGAGGGTTCCTGCCACAACGATTGAGGATAGGTTCAGCATACCCTGGGCTGTTAACCTCACTACCAACTTCATCATCACCATTTAAATTTATGTATAGATTGTATAATTTTTATTTTACGATTATTTTAAAAAATGATTTTTTTTATTTTTAAAATTTAAAAATAATCAAATACATATTGTATTTGATTATTTTTAAATTTTATGTTGATATTTTATATTGATATTTTATGTTTATTTTGTATTGCTTGTGAAAATCTTGCCTCATTTTATGATTTTAGTAATTTTGTAGTTGTAAATTAATGGGTATCTAGCCTGAAAAAAATACGGTCTTTGTTTTTTTATTTCACCCGGAAGATACCACGTCTGGACACAGGCATCACCCAATTATTCCCACAAACTGTGTCGCATTTACTGACCGGTTATAAGAATAAAAACTAGTTGACTATAACTAACTACATCGCTTTCCATCAGGTGAGATAGTGGTCAAGCGCGAGCCTATAAAATCAAAATCAAAATCAAAATCAAAATCAAAATCAAAATCAAAATCAAAATCAAAATCAAAATCTCACAATTTCACGTAGGCCTACATGGGCACTTATAAAACGTCGACAAAATGTGCACGGTTCGGGTTGGTCGTTTCCTATGGAGAAGAACCGGCAAGAAACTCCATGGTTACTCTTTTAAAAATGGTTTGGTTTTACAATATTTCCATGTTACAGCATTAGTACTTAGATATGGGGGGACAACGTAGGCCCGAATTATGACAATAAGTCGTAAGACAATAAAAAAGGTACATCTTCAACATATCAATCTATGTCTGAATTTACATCAATGTTTGAATAACCGCGCCTTTGGTTCTAGGATATCCTGCATTCTTTCTGTATGAGATCTAAACGATCTTTACGAAAAAAAGCGATAAGATTGGTGTAATAATGTATATTTTATTCTTGTCGAAAAATTTTTGCATAGTAAACTAGCCTCGTCATTCAATTAAACAGCATTTACACATTTGAAATGCAAATCGGCATGGCAATATCAAACATCCTTGTAAAATCCATACTAATATTATAAATGCGATTGTTTTCACGCCTTAACGGCTGAACGGATTTGGATGAAATATTGCTTAAAGATATACCAGAATCTTCGGATCAGAGGATACTTTTCATCTCGTTAAAATGCTCCCTTGGCTTTTATGATAATTTTGAAACGGGCGGAGCTGCGGGCAAGCTAGTCTAAAATAAACTAAATTTTAAAAGGTTTAAATTAGATAAAACCTATAAGTGAGATGTCATCAACACCAACACCGCTCAACATCGCTTTCCTTCTTGCCTAGAAGACTGGCAGCATTGCCACGTTGAATGGCAAAGCTAATTCCTTGGCCAAGGAATGAGTATTTACTAGTTTGTAAGGACCTAACAATTTGTTGTATATTTATGTATATTATTTGAATAAAATGCAAATAATTAATAAACATCAATATTTATAACAGGCCCGCCATTTTGCCTATAACATACCAGTTATAAAAAAATGTAGCTTGAACCCATTCACGGCGTCGCATCAGTGCGGGGCCGCATAGAAACCTTCCGCGGTTCGAAGGCCATTACAACCAGTTCTGACCATACAACCGGTATGAGGGCCCCAAAACTTGGGACTGCGCTCCGAGTGTGTGCGTGGATTTTCATTTGCAGGATTCGTTGGAAAGACAATAGGAAGTTAGAGATAAGGATACAAGCAAACAAACATTATTTCTAATAACTATAGATTCAATATAATTGATACACAAGAAGACAGAGACTTGCTCTTAATACTCCTTATTACAAATCCAATGTCCACACTGTTGAAATGATTTTGGTTTTACGCGTAAACAATAACCAAGAAGAGTACGTAAGGATCGTAGCAGGTGAAGTTCTGTAGTTTCCGTCTAACCCTATCGGAAAGAGGCGTAATTTTATGTAAGTTTGTATAGTTTTTAGGGTTCCATACCCAAAGGCTAAAAACGGGACCCTATTACTAAGACTCTGTCTATAACCAGGCTGTATCTCATGAACCATCATAGCTAGGCAGTTGATATTTTCACAGATGATGTATTTCTGTTGCCGCTATAACAACAAATACTAAACACTGAATAAAATAAATATTTAAGTGATGCTCTAATCCCAAAAAGCTTGACCACTATACGTAAACAATTTCTTACTAGTAAAGAGGACAATCATTTCTAACAGTGGCGTAACTACTTCTTGTTCCAAACTACCATGACGTATTTTCTTTCAGCTGACTGCCCTGATAAAACAGTGCCAAATAAGACAAAGATACGCTTGTATTAACATGCTTACTATACCCATTTAGAACTTACCTAAGGATTCTTATTCAACTATATTCTTACAACTTTTTTCCTACAAATAACAACACACTTTGATTTTATTGACCGCAAAGAAGATTGATAGCTCATCTTAGTATTCTGGTTTTACAATTTGTGAGACTTTTACTAATTATACGATCGTTAAAATTGGCTAGCTTTCTCTACAGTAATTGGTTACGTGTCTTTTTCTTTGGCTAAATATATTTTTATTGATGTTGAATGTCATTGGTTTTGAAAGTGCGTGTGATGCTCATGATCAGCCTTATAATGTTCCCCATACTGCGACACAGGGCCTTAATCCACTACGCAGGCCCAGTGCAGGTTAGTGGATGTCTCATGTCTTTGAATTTTTTGTTCTAGTACATGCCGGCTTTCTCACGATGTTTTCCTTCACCGTTTTAAGAGCAGTGGTGATGAAATAATTTACAGAAGGTAAAGCGCCTGCCTGGGTTCGAACTCACAACCTACGACACGTAAGTCCACTGTTACCACTGCTCTCAACTCTCTCACTGCTCTGCTCTTGTGTGATGACTAAATAATATTAATGGGCAAAATTAACTTCAACCAAAATAATGAATACTGTGTTCTTGAGTGGAGACCACGAATCAGCAAACGTAAGGTAGGACACCCTAAGGGTAGGTGGAACGGCGCCAACGCTCTTTGCAGGGTGACAGCTGGCTGACTGTTTCTGAGAAAGGAGATGAATAACAAGCGAAAGGAGAAGGCTCATCTAGCCGCGAGCTACAGTAGGCTGATTGCTGATTAAAACTGAAGATCTTTACACGTCAATAAATATTGAAAGATAAACAAACAAATGCTTTCACCTGAATATTGCACAGTCATAATAATATGAAACAGTTGCATGAAAACGTGATTTGGGCACTTTTGCTTTTAACAAAAGACAAAAATTTATTCATTATAAAATATGCCTTTTACGTATTCTTCTCAGCAAACTCTTTCATTTGATTCCCATATCATGGCAGTGCACAAAAAATAACTGGTCCGCCATCTTGGGCGGTCCGCCATTTTGGATTTAGAATGACGTCACTTAGCTAACCATGCATTGTCGTCCAAACTAAATGTGTATGCAAAATTTAATCTTGATCGGTGGAGGATAACTCCTTTAAAATTCAGTTGCAAGATACATACATACATTGCAAGTTAATTAAAAGCTTGTAAAAAATGACCACATTTCTCAACTTTAACAATAGAGTGATAAATCATATAAAATGTTTGTTTTGATTTTGAGAACTCACGAGGAACTAACAAGAAACTGCACGTGACGAACTTGAAACAATTAGGAGGTTGCAAAACAGAAAGGCTCACCCCTAGCGTTTTGCAACAATTTTTTCCCTTGACTTTGAAAAGAGTTGTGAAAGCTTGCACTCGTAAGTTTTCATGTAAAAGGTTGACGGTTACAATGCATTTATTATTTCTCTTTTACCTTTGATTTTGAAATGAAAGGGGTACAGTTTTATTTTACTTTTTCTTGTTATTAAAAGTTCCATTCAAGGTTTGAAGGGGAACGTGTATTGTGTTGGTTTCGTAATCCTGTGACGGCGGACTTGTACGTAGGTAAAGTACATAACATAACTACTTTTACATAACAAAACGCCTTTAACTTATTCCTTGAAGGCTTAGGCACAATTAACTTCTTTTTATTATTCTTTTTTCCACACTAGAAACTTTTTCCTGTATCGTGGGTGCGTTTACAAACATTTAAACACACATACGCTCAGATCCGGAACAACTATCTGTAGACCATACAAATATTTGTTCCGTGCGGGAATAGAACCCGCAACACGCAGCTCAGCAGATCGCTCAACGACTGCGCCAACCGTGTCATTAACGTTAGTACTCTTACATTGGCTAGCTAAGGTTAAGTCCAATTTTATATGGGTCCAGCCTACTGCCATCAGCCAGGTATAATTTCAGACTGCAAGCTACTTCTGAAAAATAGATGGAAAATTATAACCCGCATAGAACTCAGGGTCTCTTGCTCATTAGTAGTTTATGGCCACTGGACCAACGCCGCAGAAAGAAGTGGACATTTCTTATTCCTCCGCTAATCTTTTCTGATTGATTTCGTTGCGGGATCCATGATAGTTATGGGAGACTGCGGAGATTTGATCCTACGGAAGTCTTTAGAAGCTTTATATTATTCTAAAATTGTACACTGGACTACTTCTCTTCTTCCTTTTGTAAACTCTCTCTATCACTCTAAGGTTTGCTGGTAGAAAACTCTTCTTTGAGTTAAGCTCGCCTTTGTACATCAACTTTATAATCACTCATGTTGTATATGTATTTTTTTTGTGTACAATAAAGAATTAAGAATTAGCATCTCAAATTGTTTTAAAATGAATATTCCAAGTCTACTAATAGAACTAATAGTAGAGTTAAGTTTGATTTTTAAATCAACCAAAAAACGTCTTACGGACCCTATTATTAAGACTCCGCAGTCCATCTGTCTGTCCGTCCGTCACCAAGCTGTATCTCATGAACCGTGGTATTTAGACAGTGAAATTTTCACAGGTGATGTATTTCTGTTGCCGCTATATGTTATATTTTTTGCATTTGCTGTTTCAAATGCTAAAAACAGGATAAAATAAATATTTAAGTGGGTCTCCCATACTACAAACGTGATTTTTTTGCCATTTTTTGCGATTATGGTACGTAACCCTTCGTGCGCGAGTCCGATTCGCACTTGGCCGGTTTTTATGTACCAAGTCTGCCGTAGAACCAAGTCACCCCAGTCTCCCATACATCGTATGTCCAGGCCTCGTGGAGGTTCATTGACTTAACGGTTTTCCGGTGGTCGCCCTTGTAATTCTGACTTTCAGGAGTTCTAAGGTTTGGAAATAGTATTTTTTTTTCAACACGCGTACAGTAGTGGTGAATCATGCATTTGCCTTGAAACTGTGGCGCAAAAGTACAGGAATATTTTATTTATTTTGAAGCAATTGAATCATCGTGCAGGAAAATGTAGGCATGCTGCAATCAACTGAAGTTTGTACCTACATACATTTGCAGAGGAAGTGACCATCTAAATGCCAATGACCTCAGTGCAACTAAATTTGCTATGAGAACAACAGTGAGTCATTACACGTGCCGTTTTTGCACTGAAATAACATTGAACACTAGTGCATTATAACAAACAATATAGCAAAGTACCTATACTGAGTTGATGGATTCTGAGGAAAC
The DNA here is from genome assembly GCA_964057195.1 of Orthosia cruda. NCBI lineage: Eukaryota > Metazoa > Arthropoda > Insecta > Lepidoptera > Noctuidae > Orthosia > Orthosia cruda. The sequence continues at coordinate 5,002,063 of OZ059850.1, read as the reverse complement.
TTGATAGTGCTGCTAAAATTAATTTGTATGCAAGCAAATAATTATTATAGAATGATCATGCATTTTTACTCTTGATCTGTTGAGAATTTGTAGTTAAAGACTTACCAAACCTCAAGAAATCTGTTTTGATGATTTTTGACAAATTCACATGCTAATTTTGATTTTGAATAGTTTTTGAATTTAACCTGGAGTTCTTAATTAAGACATTGGGGGCTAGATTATTCATTAAATATTTCTGTGTTTTTCTTTGTAACTTATTATTTGTTTTCTTTTACGTTAATCTGTAAGTAAGTTTGATATTTGGCGAGTTTTGTAAATTTTTGGTCCTTTAATTTCATATGGTAATTCCAATTGGTCTTTTGGTACTACGTCACATTTGATAACCAAACCCGCAGTCAATTTAGCGCGTGACATATTATTCTATGTGGCGTTATCGACATAGTTAAAATTATCTTTATCCTATTATAAAGTTATAACTTAAAATTATAACAGGACGTTACTGCAAAATTGATTGCGACTAGTGGTCACCCAGTGCTCGTAATTCGAGCATTATTCATTAAAAAGATATCTTTTTTATACTTTTACTATCTCCATTCTCTCATTCTATCCAAATATTGTCTGTAAGAGATTGTCTTATGCGATAAGACCACGCATTGTTTTTTGTATGCATTATATACAATAAAGTATATAATTAATAAACGATAAATAACCATGTCAAATCTCACACCCCTCCATTTGTTCAATATGCTTGAAAAGGGGTAGATATCTACAAATATTATTATATAATATACCTATTCGTAGATAATATTATTATGTAGCCACCTTTGTGTGTTCTATTCACTAACATCGCAATTGAAAACTGAACCTCCACATGGAATCCATACGGCACCCATCAATTGTTACTCAGAAGACATCTCACAAAAGAGGTCCAAGCTTTGTACGTATTTATCCTACCCTCCTTTAGAACACAAACCGGTTTCGTCCGCCATTATTATTTGATGCGCCAATGTGATCGATTTTTGGGGGAGCTTTATGAGCCGAATTTGTACATTATAAAAGTTTATGTTATGTTAGATCTGTTTTAAATGATAATTTGGACAAATAGGCAATTAAATTGAGAACTATTATAATCTAAAATCAATCTACCAACTATTTTAGAATAGGTAGGGTTATAGTCTTTTCAATATCAGTATTAGACATAGAGCTACTGCTTGTCAGCTAAGAATAAATTTATTTGACATTGTTACAAAGTGAGTCTTAGAGCTATTAAATAATTATCTGGTCTGTAACTCTAAAAACAATCAGTTTGTACGGGACAGTGGTCTCCAAACTATGTAGGACCTGTATCTTGGGGCCCTGAGTTGTGATTAAATTATATTTGTATGGACGTGTGTATTTTACAGGTTCTTAAATAAACAAAATAAAGAAATTTAAAATTAAAAGTAAAGGAATAAAAGATTTTAATTTAAAAATATACATTGTCACTTAAAAAATATATATATATAGGTTTTTGTGAGTTAGATGTGCAAATGCCTAGTTTTCAATAATACGATAGCCCTTATTAAGACTGGTTCTAAACTTTTAAGATTCTGCCTAGCCTTAAAGACTGTCAAAGATAAATGACTGCCGTGGCCAACAACTTAACCTGTTTGCCGAGGTACGGAGGGGTCTTCGTGATGGTCATGATCACTCGTCTACGGACCGTCCTTTACAAACTAAATAGGTAACATATTCTCCATTGACGACTAGGGACTAGGGACTCAGCAAGCGCTAGGTTATTTATTGAAATATGATTATCAAACTAAATGGCAGCTGAGATGAAGTACTTGTCATGCTTTCCGAGGCTCGGAGTGGTTTCTATATGAAATGGACATGGCCACCCATCCACAGATCTACCTTGGCTAGCGTAGGTATCATTTTCTTAATTGGCGACTCAGTAGGTACTAGGCACTCAGAAGGCGCTAGGGTGTATCTAGTTATTACAAAAACATGATTAACAGATTATACTAAGAAATCGCATTACGTAGTGCAATATCCTAGATAAATTGATTAGCAATCTCACCGATTGCCGTATCGGCTAGGAACTAGTGATAAATAGGCTGTTAACGCGTTTAATTAGAAAAATAAATAACAATAAATGGGTGGAGTTGATCAGGTAGTAAGTTGAAAAAGACTTAAGCAAATTTGCTTGGTTTAGATAAAAACTATATTCTCTCTCTTCTTATTTTTTTAATATAACGATAGGATCGTGTTTGACCCCAAAGACCACTATCTCGCCTGATGGCAAGCGATGATGCGGTGAAGCACGCTTGCCTAGAAGTAAGTACCTATTCACTCTTGACTTAAAGACCCCAAGGTTATAACTATCAGGGAAACATGGTACCACGGAGAGATAGCGCAGTTACGTGGGACTCTAACCCACTAAAAGACCACGGTGTACTCCTGTGCCGCTTATGGCGGGAAACGCGCGGCCGTGCACGCGTTAGCACTCACCGCGAACCCGCCGCGTCTGTCCGTCACCGGACCCTCCTCCGGGGAGCACCCCCCATCACCGGCGCATCAGAACACGTTGCACGCCGTGACCACCCCAGTTGCCATACCAGCACATGGGCGCCAGACAACCCCGTATATGGCACCCTTGGTCCCCCTGTGACGGATAGAGAGAGCGGCCAACGCTATACCGGCAGTCCTCCTCCCCTGCGGCCCACAGCGTCCGTCCGCTGGTTGTAGGTTGTCTGTTTTGTCGCTGGCTATCATGCCATTATTGCACTTAAGATTATAATTTCTATTCACGTAGCCATGGCAATAAATGCTTTTCTTTCTTTCTTGTCACGGTCCATGGGGGGTTCCATAAGCCCTTAGAGCATGATTATTTCAAGCTTGCGTATGGGTCAGATGTAGGTATATGACTTCTATACATCTGCCACTTTTCACAGTCGCAACATGATAGTTTTCACACGTCATGGTACGGGGGCTGGCTTCCACCTTATTTTCAGGGAGTCGGAAAATGAGAAAATTTAAGAGAGTTCTCTCAAAAAAGGGTAAGCAGCGCACCTGTAGGCCCCTGGTATTATTGATGTCCGTGACTCCGTGGCGATGACCACTTACCACTATTCAGATAAGTCGTCTGCTTGTTTGCTTCTCTTTCGCAAAATATATAGGGTATATACATACATACATAAATAACATTATGACTTTATTCCGCGAAGGGTAAGGCAGACACCCTGGGTAGGGTAGGTGGATCCATCCATCAATTTGTTTAGGTATCTATTAATAATAATCATATTAATATTCCTAAAGTGAATAACAAACATCGAATCTTATCATACGTGATTGTTTGTCATACAATCACAAAGGTACAAACACCTAAACGGATTCGGATAATATCTGGAGCACAGATAGACCACATCCTGGAATCCAAATTAAACTCTTATTTTAACTCTTATTGCAGGAATTAGCTACTTACCCCAGATTTCTGAACTAAGATACGAATAAAGTAGGGTATGACACGTATTTAATTCCAAATACTCAATTCCAAAATTGGACCGTAGTTTTCAAGTATTCTAAAATGGTTACTCATACCATAGAGGAGCTCGTGGCTATTTAATAACTGCCGCACTGGTCGATTATCAGGTTAAGCAACGCTTGACGAGGTCGGTCCGTGGATAGGTGACCATTTCAACATACCGAGTTTCCTCCGTGCCTCGGCAAGCACGTTAAGCCGTTGGTCCCGGCTGTCATTTGAAGATCTTTGACAGTCGTTACGGGTAGTCAGAAGCTTGAGATCTGACACCAGTCTTGCCAAAGGGTAGCGTGTTATCCAGTTACTGGGTTGTGGAGGTCAGATAGGCAGTCGCTCCATGTAAAACTCTGGTACTCAGCTGAATCTGGTAAGACTGGAAGCCGACTCCAATATAGTTGGGAAAAGGCTAGGCAGATTGATTGGTTACTCATACCATCAATTATTACATTACCGTCATTTAAACACAAAGTACATTATAATAACATTAAAACAAATGAGTATACGGAAATGAGTAGTTATATAACAACAGTATAGAATTGAAACAGCATTGAGCTCGCCCTTGCCCTCCAATGTGAATTGGTAATCACTACTTGAATACTAACGGTACATGTTATGTAAATATTATATTGCATTACGTCTTGAGGAGCCTTAAGCGATCATGTTTTAGATGAAGGTGTTTTTTTCATTAGGTAAATATGTACTAAGTTTGCATTTTCCTGCGGCTTAGCTTACGTGGCGTAGGTACTATTTTTGATGGTAAGCGATGACGTGGTCGACGGTGAAGCACGCTCGCCTAGTAGTAACCTATTCACCCCTAGATTGTAGCTATCGGGAAACATAGACTCTGCGGGGAATTCTTTCAATCCTTAGCAGTAAGCATAATAAAAGTACTCCTAAAACGTTTAGTGCGATGTCCACCATGTACCGATGGCGCATCGCCGTACCTCTGGTCACAGATAATATAATACTCTCTGGTAATCTGATGATGAAACGGGCTAGGTGGAATCATGCAATTCCATCGCACACTCCCCGAAATGTAATGGATACAAAACCGGCCAAATGCGAGTCGGACTCGCGCGCGATGGGTTCCGTACCACTATCGCAAAAAAGGCAAAAAAATTACGTTTGTTGTATAGGAGCCCCAATTAAATATTTATTTTATTCTGTTTTTATTTTTTATTGTTATAGCGGCAAAAGAAATACATCATCTGTGAAAATTTTAACTGTCTAGTTATCACGATTCATGAGATACAGCCTGGTGACAGACAGACAGACGGACAGTGGAGTCTTAGTAATAGGGTCCCGTTTTTATCCTTTGGGTACGGAACCCTAAAAACCGACAAGCTACAAGCGACTATCATCAGAAAACGTGCATTTTTCGGGATAAAAGACAGCGTATGGCCATCCAGCGATGATGCAACTTTTAATCAGTAAAATAATTATAAAAAAACATATAATTTTACCTCTTTAATACATTAGTTAACAGTTAAGATTTAATTACGTATCTAAGAGCCAAGGACATAAGTGATCATAACATTCGAGAGCGTACTTAGAGGTATGGCAGTCTCTGACATTATTAATGAATTTGGTCCTTTGAGTCGCCTTTCTTAACCAATGGAAAGTCCCTATGGCAGGAGTATATTGTATAGGGTTTATAGGGCAATAATTTAACGATTTGTTACCAGTTTTCTTGATAGTTTATCAGCAAAGTTCATTTTAGTGCAACAGTTCAGTTAAAAAAAATACGTTTTACAAAGACTTTTACTTTTTTCGGTATTCTCAGCCCTTGTTTGTTTATCGGCAGTTCATTTCAGTTCGTCATTTTTTTTTTTTAATTGGATTTCAAGAAACTGGTATCACCTTTAACATTAAACATTGTGCCCAATCAATGACAAAAGAAAAAGTTATAAGTCATTGCATTGACAAAATCGCTCTTAAGATCATCTGAAAAAAATTATACAGCTTCCTATTTCAACATAAAATGCGTTAGTTACTTACCGCTTCAGTCACGTGAATTGTGCTCGTGAACACGTTAGACACTATTATTCATAAGCAGAGGCCCAAATACCTACCTATTATATTATCGGCGTGTAACACGACGTGTCCATTTATTTATAGATTGGTCATAGAGTACTGCAGCGCCCTTCGTTACTGCCATATTGTTTTATAAGAATTAATTATTATTTGAGAACTCTTCCAGAATGTTGTTATATCTTTCTTGGTACTTTTGGTCATCAGTTCATCGCTGTAAGGACTGAAACCTTGGATGTATAGGATAAAACTTAATTCTTCGTCAAAATCGAAATAACGGGCACGCACTAGAAGAAAAGCAGAATTGTGTGGAAAATGCAGATTGGAGGCCATAGCTGCTTGCTTCATAAGCCGTGTACGCACGAACAAACAAAACATGGTGAACACGAACATTGCTCTCGGAACATTGGGTTCGTACATGTGGACGTAAATTAGTAAAGCGAACACGAACACCTTGCGAATACAGTTCTACTTGTGTTCGCGCTCAACCCCTCAGTAATCATGGACTCACCATTGGAAGTGGTCGACAGTAAAAATAAAATGTTGTTGTTGTTAATGTTGTATCAAATTTCTCCGAACACCGTCCGCTAAGAACAACCAAATTGGATCTCCACGAACATTTTTACGAACACAGTGTTTCGTTCTTTACTGGTAGAGCAAACCCTTTCGAGTGAATTTATCTATACTAATATTAATTACTAATCTATACTAATAATAATAATCTATACTTATACTAATATTATAAAGAGGAAATATTTGTATTTTTGTATATAACGAATAAACTTAAAACTACTGGACCGATTTCAAAAATTCTTTCAGCGTTGGGAAGCTACATTATCCCCGGTAACATATGCTACTTTCTATCCCTGTATTCCCACGGGAACGGGCAATACGCGGGTGAAACCGCGAAGCTTCCGCTAGTATACAATATATCTTACGAATCTCAAACTACTCTTCTACGGCCTTTTTTAGTTAACCACTTTCCAAAGAATCTTAGAAAAGATAATTCTGAAAACTTGTTGATAAAGTTTCCAATATCATTATTCTTATGACACTTTAAATCTAAATCAAATATTTTTTCATTGATTCATGATCAAAATCAAAATATTTTTATTTCAACTACAAGGTACTTTTGAATAGAAAACAAAAAAAAAGTAGTTGCATATTCGAGCGTTGGTCTCTATGGAGAAGAATGTGCAACGAACTCCACGGACACTCTTTCCAACAACCAATTGTAATTACAAGTATTTGGTTACATCATTCTTGTTGGCAAATTATACTTATTATGTGAGAACGACGTAAAAAGACGTTCACATAAAAGAGTCTAGAATAAAACAAACAAACCCAAACTACAATAATTAATTAAAAAACATGCCGAAGCAGCCAAGTTGAAATACCTTCAAGCCCTTCTTTGATTTGTCATCACGTCACAAAAATACAATAAACATAACATACGAGGCCATTACATATACATAAAACCCTTCCGCACTTCAGGTCTGAAGTTCAGAGACAGAACCCGTGACGACAGGTGTCGAGTCAAAAAGAAAACTTGCCAAATTACTCAGTGTCCCGTCAATTTGGATGGCCGCCAAATGGAATGATAACTGGCCGGTTAGACTACGTTTTCAAGGGTTCTGCACTTTGATTATCAAGTATATAATCAAAGGCTTTGCAGTTTGATAATATGAAAAAATAAGTCGGTATTGACTTTTCTTTCTTACTGAATAGAATTGGAATGGATAACTAGATAGTTACAATGCTAAACAGAGCTTGACTTGTGTTTTAACAAGTTGATAATTAATTATATCTCGTTATTTAATTAATCATCACCATAAAAATAACACACGATGCAGTGTACAACAGAATACGAGAGATCATTTAATTTAATAAAAAGTATCAGGTTTTGCGCTCATTAGGAAGGACCACAATTTAATTTCAATATTTTTAACAATGCAGGATACGAACAAACATGAAAAATAACAAGAATCACTAACAATATTTGGTGAAAAGTTAAAATTGTTAATTCCCTTATATCAAATTTTTTAATATTATTAGGTAGGTACAAATTGTAAATTTCCCTGCTTCTAGACCAGTCGAATCGAGTAAAAAGTACTCATTCTTTCCCAGTAAGTAAATTATAACTAACCCATGCAATTCAAGTGTGAATTTATATGAGTAGGTACCTCGTAGCTACCTTGTTAACAACAGCTTTTAATGCGAAACGACCTCGCGAAGAATTCTTTACAAGCAATCTTCGGTTTCAAAGGTACTCAATCAGAACTAATTTTATTATGTTTTCGGGCCGTTTTTATTGTTTCCTATAGTTAGGTAGGTAACTACTCTCTTGTTTATTGTTGTACTATAGATACTACAGTTGATTGTATCGTGAGAAGTAGGCAATGGCCTAAATTGCCCTTGTTAGCTGCCACCGGACCGAAGGACCATTAGGTACAGTTATTAGCACCTAATGCAGTTTCCCAGATAGGTAGGTGCATTAAAATCTCTCTTGCTGTCTCATAATATTCGTGGGGAGGGGTATGTACTTAGCGTGACCGTGCTGTAAGATACTGAAAAGAACGTAATCAATTAAATAATGTCAATTAAAATGGGATGTGTGTGTGTGTGTAGGTTCCTATTACAATAATGTCTTCTTGCAGTCAGCAAGCGTATCAATCAATGCTTGTTCTCTGTAGAACAAGAGGCATTTGTTCTGCATTGCTCATTGGGATAATACTATTTCTATTTAGACATCCGATAGGAAGGTACATTAAAGCAATCATTCCAATACATAGGCAAAGGTTTAATGGCGTGCACACAGATTTTCCATTATAAAAATCATAACATTAATACAATAACTTCTCAACGCGCCTGCGTTACGATTGTGATCGCTAATTGCTCAAATATTCCAGCGGCTCGGCGCACATGACATGCACGCTATATGTGTCAGCCGTATGCGGCAATAAATTCATTGTGTAATGGGTAGAGCGCGCATCGAATTGGGCCGTCCCTCCCAAGAGTGCCCCGCGCATCGCCACCGTTTATCTGTCATACTACACTATTCACCAAACGCATCTACGAAACTATGCGAAGTCCTATACTAAACAAGTAGCGCCATCTCTGATTTAATGCCCGAACTACGTGGACCAGTCTTGTGTCGAAAAATGTGCGTGACAAAGTAATGTCGGCATTCCGGAAACAGTCAAATGCATGTAAGGTCATCAAAGCCGTTAAAAGTATACTTTTTATTCCTGTACAATAATCGTAAATTTCTATGAGGTCGACTAATCATGTGGTTATTTAAAAAAAACAACGTAATTTATTTAAATTATGCGCTTTATGTTCGTTTTCGTTGTTTCTGCCAACAGATTTAAGTTCAAGGTTATTGATTAGTATTGTAAAAACATTTCTTTGATTCTGCTCGTTATCCTGTAGGCTCATAGTAGAAAAAAATATTCAAACTGCTATCGTAAAATTTAAAAGCTTGTCTAATTGTTAATAGACAACATAGTATTTTTTTTTTCAAAAGACCGTAGGTACGCACAGTTTTATCGAATGAGTTTTCAACGGTATTAAATTTGTGAATAATAAAGGAAATCGTTGTGGTTAGAATTTGTTTTTGACGATTAGATAAACAATATTTAGTAGGTCGGTAAACACTGAAATGAGTAGGAAACGTTTACTGATAATCATAAACTAATTTGGGTCATATAATAACTGTAAAAACATTGGCATAGGTCAATTTAGCCTAGTTTAGTTGTAGAGCATAAGTACAGTAAAGAAAGACGAAATCCAAATTGATAATTACTCCACGAAAATCGCTTTTAAGGTTTGTTTTTGCGGTTGACAGTACCAAATTAAAAACCAAAAACCTGAAGCAATAAAACTGTTAGTTCAATTACTGAAAGAAAAGTAACAGAAGTACATCATTCTATGCAAAACAAACGGACGTAGAGCAATCTACGTGGCGCACGCAACTCACACACACACTCGCACCTGAGTGAGTGAGTGTGACGTCTTCAAGGATCGCCTGTGTCTGTGTGTGTGAGGGTTGCCACTTGCCACCTGCGGTTTAATGACTCATTGTACGTTTTAGTGCACATGAAGCACATTTCAGCGAAATGTGTCGCATTTCAGAGAATGGTGTTACGTTCCGCGAGATTGTATTGAATTTAATTTGTTGTGTTTTGCTTTTGTTGTATTGTTTGGGTGTGTGCATAACTGAACATGTTGTATATGTTGTTAGAATTAAACTAAGCGGGACATTATTTCAGTCATCTTTTTCACAAGTTTTCCTTGAGAATAAGAAAAGTCAGCAACTGCTTAGCTTTACCGCTGAAATGGACCGCAATGGCTCGCATTATATTTTTTTTAACGTTTGTTACTTCTACTTGAGATACCGTCTCTCATGAACTGACCAAAACTCAAGTAACTACTACTAGGCCTACTCAGTTGTTTTTTTTCATCGCATTAACAAACCGTCTCAATCAACTATTCAACTCAAAGCTACCACACAACCCTTCATACAGGAAAGTGTTCCATTTCAGCATCGCCGCGCATCAACCCTGATATAACTGCTGCACGCACACACATACAATTTGTGCGTGTATGCATGGCTGCGGTGCTCATGGACGGCCGAACAAAGCGCAGCAATGGCCATGAAAATATTTGTACCGCTGCGTGGCAGGGCTGCCTCATATAGGCTTATTTATCCTTATGAAATGTAACACGCCTGCAATTTTTTTAACACCTAGCGTGTTACACTTTTGACTTGTTTCTTTATTCTACCTACACTTTAAAATTATGATTTGTAGGCAATCAAAAAAAAAAACATTGTGTCATTGTTAGCAGATGAGGCAATAACTTTACCTAACTACCTGTGTTCATTGAAATAAGTCGTTCGTAAATTAAACGAAGCACATACGGTAGTAATTGCACGAATAATTAAAAGGCGAATTATTTTTACCTCCTTTTTTTCAAATTTCTAATTCACCTAGTTACGTGCCTACAATGACCTACTTAGGTACTATGTTAGGAATATTCTCTCAGTGTACACTAAAATCAACCTGTTTTCTACCTACCCTTAAATAAATATGCCTGTAAGGATTTCTCAAACTAATTACTTTCATAATATAGACAAGTAACACATCAGGTTACGATCACTACGACATTTTAATAAACAAAGAGTAGGTACGCCGTCGGCGTCGCGTCGCCAGCCCTCCGAAAAATACCTATAAAATACGACGCCTTGGGATCTCGAGGTCACCAGGAGGAGTACCACCTACCTACCGAAGTAAAAGTACCGATGGGCATCTGAAAATTAATTAATTCTATTATAAGGTTTTATTAAAACTATTTTTGTTGCTGCATTACAAGTTTATTTGCATGCAGCGCCATCTGTTATTGATTTGTGTTATTAATCACGCATTAAAAGGACCAGTTAATTTTTTGACGTGACATTTCAATGCATAAATTCAACGTTAAATACACATGAGCGTTCATCCTAACGGACACAATATTTTAGTCACCAGTATCATCATTTCAACCGAAAGACGTCCACTGCTGGGCATAGGCCTGCCACAGGGGCGTTCCCGCAACCTTAAACAGGTCATCGGTCCACCTAGTGGGAGGCCTTCCAACGTATCGTCTGCCGGTTCGCGGTCGCCATTCCAGAACTTTTCGGCCCCATCGGCCATCCGTTCTGTGCCCTGCCCACTGCCACTTAAGTTTGGCAATTCTTCGGGCTATGTCGGTAACTTTGGTTCTCCTGCGGATATCCTCATTTCTGACGTGATCACGCAAGGAAACTCCGAGCATAGCCCTCTCCATTGCCCTTTGGGTGCTGCGCTGGAGAAGCATTGGTTTCGAGGTCTGATCCTGAAGAAGGACTGACATGGTGACGTTTTTGTACAAACACTTCAACACCTCAATGTACCGGTAGTCGATCTGGCACCATTGTTGAGCCTGCAGTACAGCCCAAGTCGATCGAATCGAAGGCTTTCTCGTAGTCCACAAATGCTAAACTGAGAGGCAGGTTATATTCTTCTTCTGTCTTCTGTATAACCTGCCGCAGCGTATGTATGTGGTCTACGGTACTAAAGCCTTTTCGGAAATCATCAACCTTCCTAATCTCGTACAGGCTGACGTCCGGGATATCTTCAGTATAGTGTCAGGTCAATCTAGCTCTTGGGTCGTTTGCTAGACTCGCAACGGGCTTGCTGATTGATGTGTACATTGTACAACTGCCCATAGAATGTCTCGATCTCCCTCAGAAGCTCCGGTTTGGCGGATACGATCCTGCCATTGTCGGTATTCAGTTTAGTGAGCTGTCTCTGCCCAATAGCCAGACCCCTTGAAAACACCTTGGAGCCTTTATTTCGCTCAAACGCGTCTTTAATAGTGGCGGAGGTCTCTTTTCAAGGATTTATTTTGATCTGTCTATTGCGTTGCCGGTATTTGCACACCTCATCTGAGGACTGCTTGAGAGAGATTTTGTTTCTAGCTGTACGACGGGTCTTAAAAAACTTAGACCCGACCGTAAGGCCAGCTTCCACTAACCCATCGCTCGAAACGATTCTGGAGTTCGAGCCGAAAGCTCTTGGGGTTTAGTCAAATAAATTTATATTATTTTAGTCAAATAATACAAATTAAAAAAAAACTAAATCAGCTTTATATTATAATAATGCTGATTTTGAACCATTTCTACTGTGGACCGTTCAATCAAGGGTAAGGAGGTTGTTAGTTGACACAGGGTGATACCAAAAGTGTTTTAATTCCAAAATTATATAATCGGTCCTATCAAAAAGAGTTAAATGCATGAACCTGATGAAAACCATTTCTCCTCAGCATTATTTGTTTGGTACTCTCGCTTTTGACCACTATCCCACCTGATGGTAAGCGATGCCAGCTGTTACTATTTTCACCGTGTGACCGTGCACACTACATTCGGAGTTTAGATAATGGCGCCTCCACCAGAAGTGTAGTAAAAAGGAAATAATAAACACCGTATTAGTACAGATAACAAATCACGCGGCGATCGCTGGCTGAATAGAAATCGTATCAAATGAGGCGACGCGGTACGATCACGTGCTGACGCATCCGGGCTGTGTCGCGATCCGGATTTTGATTTTAAGGGATGGTATAGGGTGTTTTCGTGCCCTTACAAAGCCACCCCCTCTTTTGCCGCAAACATATTTTTTTGAATAAAAGGACCAAAGATTCAGGAGCAGCTAAAATCAGTTCGGAAAACTAAATACTGATACTTTTGCTTGACGAGTATCACCATTTGGTTTGGTGACCTATCTGCACAAAAAAATGCAGCTGCCTAATTATGACTCAGCCTTTTGTTCTATTATTTTATTGTTTATCTGAGATGGATTTTCTCGAAAATGGGTTAATCATAAATTCAGCGATGCCATCAAATCACCCTCGGCTTTCGTAGTGTTAGGAGAAAGCCTGTTTTAAGGCCGGTTCTTTTTTTCGTCGCTATGGTTCATTTACATAGATAGTTATAATGTTTAGGACCAGGAACTGGCCACGTTCAATTGTCAAGCACACCAGCAGACGGGATGTAGTTTGATCGACAGCACCGAACTCGCACTGTGTGTTCAATCAATCAATAATGTGCAATTATTTCGCCACATTATGTTTGCAGCGACACGATGGCACAACCCAACGGCTCTTAAGTGGGGTAAGTATCTTTCAGAAGTGAATTACACCGAAGACAAAACACCTAGAAAGCTAGACGATCAAAGAAGTCCAGCTGGTGAAGTATTACATGCTAATAAAGTATTGATTGCATACAATTCAAGTCAAAGCTCAGGGCAAAATTTGATCAATTATCTGAAACTCATTTCTACCACAGTTATAGAAAATCGGGGCCTATACCGGTAACCGCACGCATTCATGATCCTTTGAATAATTAATGCTAATAACGGATTTCAAAGGTCATACAGAGATCGGTCAGTGCCAAAAATTTCTGAATGCAAAAACAGTTCCGACAGCGCACTAGAATCCTTGAAATTATGTAACATGGGGTCTAGAGTCAAAGTCAAAGACAAATATATTTATTCAACTAGGCCAAAAAGCGGTACTTTTGAACGTCGTACACAAATTAAAATTAAAATTTACAAGTAATAAAAGTTGATTCTACTGTGCATTTTAAAGTAGCTTGTTATGAAGAAGAATGCACAAGAAACTCCATACTTACCTACTCTTTAAAAAAAAATGAGTATAATAACTATGAATATAAATTAACAAATTTGATTTTGTCTACACTAAAGATTTCCCTATGGAGCAGGACCAGCATGTTGCCATGCATTCTTATCTTGAATATAATCATCTAATTTGTAATATGCTTGTTTACAAAGTGTGCTTTTAACGAAAGTTTTAAATTTACTTTCATTTAGTTTTAATATATCACAAGGTATTTTGTTATAGAATTTAACACAGTAACCTAAGAAAGATGAGTGTACTTTAGCTAGTCTATACGATGGTTGGTCTAACTTATGTATATTTTTCCTTACATAAATACTATTTTCATAAATGAATTGGCAAGGAACTTATTATTTATCTTTTTAAATAGATTCCTAAGTGATTCTCGCTAACCTAACTTATATATGGCTCTGACAGCTCTTTTTTGCAATATAAATATGGATTCAATGTCAGCCGCTCGACCCCACAGTAAAATACCGTAAGACATAATGCTGTGAAAGTAACTAAAATAGACCAAACGCGCGGTTTCTACATCCGTTAACTGTCTTATCTTCCTAACAGCATAAGCGGCTGAGCTTAGCCGACCCGCAAGAGATGTTATGTGAGGACCCCATTGCAATTTGTCGTCTAGGAATTCCCAGGAAAACTGTTTGATTTACAAAGTCCAGCTTTTCGCCATTCAATATGATGTCGCATTCCGTACTTCCAACATTCGGCAATGTGATTCTAATACATTTGTTTATTTATTTAGTACCAAATTGTTTGCCGTGAACCAATTTTGGACCTGATGAATAGAGTTATTCACATCCTCAAGATTTTGTGAACGCCGATCTATTTTAAATATCAAAGAAGCGTCATCAGCAAACAACACCATCTTCGGTCGATTTAGTAGTAATTGGCGTAAATCGTTAATATAAACTAAAAAGAGGAATGGACCCAATATCGAGCCTTGACGAAACCCATTGCCATTTCAGACCCTAGTGAGTTTACGCCGTTTAGCTGAACTTTAACTTGTCTAGCTTTTAAATATGATCTAAGTAGAAGGCTTTTAAGTGATAGGATTGTCATTTTACTAATCATATTTTATTCAAAAGCCCAACTAGTTGGTGGCTTGAACTGAATGCCAATGGAAATGCAAAATTTTGTGATCAATGAATATTTATTAGCGGTCCAAGGCTAAGCTAATAGGTTTGTAAATTTGGAAACATAAGTAATCGCGACTTCCACGGATGAGCTGCAACAACGCAGCCTTAATTGAAATATGCCTATAATACTTGTCTAAATTGTTGTAACAAATATTAGATACAACCAACTTATCTAGCAATTAAAATATAAAAAGCTGGCGCTGTGAATATGTGAACGTGTGGGGCAAAGTTATAAAAAAACCGGCCAAGTGCGAGTCGGACTCGCGCACGATGAGTTCCGTACCATTATCGCAGAAAAAGGCAAAAAACAACACGTTTGTTGTATGGGAGCCCCAATTAAATATTTATTTTATTCTGTTTTTAGTATTTGTTGATATCATCATCATCATATCAGCCGAAAAACGTCCACTGCTGGACATAGGCCTCCCCCAAGCGTCGCCACATTGACCGGTCCCGTGCGTCCCGCATCCAGCGGATCCCTGCAACCTTCACCAGGTCATCGGTCCACCTGGTGGGAGGCCTTCAAACGCAACGCTTTCCGGTTCGCGGTCGCCACTCCAGAACCTTTCTGCCCCACCGGCCATCCGTTCTGCGAGCAATGTGCCCTGCCCACTGCCACTTAAGTTTGGCAGCTCTTGCGGATCTCTACATTTCTAAGTCAATCACACAAGGAAACTCTGAGCATAGCCCTCTCCATTGCCCGTTGGGTGACTGTAAGCTTTCTGTTAATATAGCGGCAACAGAAATAAATCATCTGTGAAAATTTCAACTGTCAACTAGTTATCACGGTTCTTGAAATACAGCCTGGTGACAGACAGACAGACAGAAGGACGGACAGTGAAGTAATAGGGTCCCGTTTTTAACCTTTGCGTACGGAACCCTAACAAATTTTAATAATAAATTTTTAGTTTTTTTTTTCGACTTAGGTACATCTAAACATGTAAGTGTTTTATATTTTTGAAATTGCCTCTTAAAACCCTTTATTTTGATATCCCACACACGAAGGGTAAGGAAGAAAAAAATATTGGGCCCCCACGATATGGCGGCCAAAATCCGCCATTTTTCTATTTTCCAATTTTAATGTAGCCAGTGACACTCGCAGGGTAAAGACGAATCGATTGACGTAAGAATCATCAATATCGGCCAGCGCGTTTGGTCTCTAGAACGCCACATAAGATCAAACAAACATACATACATAAACACATCAACACGGTCTAGGGATATTTTAAAAAAAGCGAATTACTATCAATGTGTTAATTATTTATATGACATGTATATATTTAAAAGATACGTTATTTAATATTCTACCATTTTTTAATAATGGTTAAGGTACAACGATTAAAATTTCAGGATTTTATGGAAAAAAAATGAAGCATAGACGGAAACCGTATATGAATTAACTTTTAATTTATGAGTAAAAACTGAAAAAAATAGAAAAATCATTTAATTTGTGTTTATAAACTTGAAGTTAGTAGTCTGAGAAAGCGCCCATGATGTTCATAACACATCGGCAACGATTCGGCATGCTCAGAACGAGTGCTGACTCGTAGTCACACCAGATTATCACACCAGTGTGACAAACAGGATTTTTTTTCTCGTTTGTCACACCACTGATTTTTCCACACCATTTATTTTTAACTAGTGCTGTCCTAGTTATACTAAAGGGTTTTTCAACCTTGCCGACTCGTAGTCAAACTAGATTATCACACAGTATGACAAGCAGGATTTTTTTTCTCTCGATTTTTTTTCTATAAGGGCGGGTAGATGTTGAAATGAAATAAATGAAACTGTGTGTAAGGTATTAGCAAAATTCTTTTTTTATTTGAAAAGCACACTTGTGCAATTAAGTGTGGAATATGATATGACATCGTTCAAATGCTCTCCTCGGCTGTTTACAGTGACACGGATCCGAGTGGTCCAATTTTCAATAACTCTTCTGCATAGATCCGGCTGAAATTGAGAAATGGCCTGTGTCTGTTCACCTTTAGGGCATCGGTCGATTGTGGTTAGTTTGCCTAGATCTGCGAATTCAAAAAACCCTACAAGAATAGGTCTAGCGGTGTCAAATCGCATGACCTTTGTGGCCAATTCACATCACCCCTGCGAGAGAAAACCATACGCTCAAATCGCTCATGCAGATTTTTATCATTTGGACGTGCTTTCAATCGTGTAACTTGCCATGGTTGCATATTAAATTTTTAACAGTAATATCAATCAAAAGAAAATTCATATCGAAAAAAAAAAAGGGGCGACCACATCCTTGAAACATCGCGTTAAAAACGGCATACAAAACTAAAATCATCATCATCAGCAGATCGACTTTATTAGAATATATAGGTACTGCACTAGCAATTATCGTATACATGGTGTAGAAAAATCAGTAGCGTGACAAACGAGAAAAAAAAATCCTGTTTGTCACACTGGTGTGATAACCTGGTGTGACTACGAGTCAGCAACGCTCAGAACAACGTTGTCAATGTCTTGCTGCGGAATATTGTCCCATGTCCTTCTGAGGTGCGCAAAAAGTTGATCTTCTGTAGCCAGATTTTCAGGAACTTCCTTCAGAGCTCTTCTTTGCAGCATATCCCACGCATGCTCAATGGGATTTAGATCTGGCGATTGAGCAGGCCAGTCTAAGGCCCTAACATTGTGTGTATGTAACCAAGCTGCTAGCGTTCTCGCCGTGTGTGCCCGGGCATTGTCGAGCATCAGCAGGAAATCTTGCCCCATTTGTGTTCTGTGGGGCAAGATTACGGGCCCCAGGACCTGTTGGACGTATCGTTCTGCCGTCATATTGCCCCGCACCCAAACGAGATCCGTCCGTCCTCCAAGACGAATTCCTGCCCAGACCATAATTGTTCCTCCTTGGTATGGGTGAACTTCCTGAGTGTTCTGAAGACGGCTCCATCGTCCAGGAACTCGCCAAACACGCGTCCTTCGTGAATCTGGATGGAAGCCGAACCTAGATTCATCCGTGAACAGCACATAAGACCATTGCTCACGGCCCCAGTCCACGTGGTTCCGAACCCATTCTAATCGTCGTCCACGATTGCCTCTTCGTAAAGGTCGGACCCGGAGTGGTCTACGAGAGCGTAGATTGCTTTCATGTAGTCGCCTTCTTACAGTTTGGTCACTCACAAGCACTTGGTGTTCCACTCGCAGCCTTTGGACGCCGACAATTGAGTCGCCGTTGCATTTGGTTGAGCTCGCGCAGTAATTTGCAAAAATCGGTCTTGTCTGGGACTGTATCGGACTTGGCCCCCGGTCTTGTCTGGGACTATATCGGACTTGGCCCCCGGTGCCTCCGCTACTTCACCTGTGGCACGATAGCGTGTCCACAATCTTGAAATTACATTTTGGTGAGTCCCTATGGCCTCAGCAACATTACGCTGAACAGACCCAGCTTCCAGCATTCCCACAGCTCGTAACATCTCCGCCCTCGTCAAATGTTGGCATTGCATGGCTACAATACCTCAATTTTAACTTTATCTTATCTAAACTAAACGTAATTCGTATTATTTTCTAAATTTCGCACAAATGCACAATTCCCTCTCCTACACATCAAGACATTTTTATGCCACCGAAACAAAAGAATTTTCAAAAATTTGAATTTGGAATTAGTCTGAGATAAATTACAAACAAATCGGTGTATAAAAGATTCCAATGCGGCCAGTACTTTTCGAGTTATTTAATTGAGTATGAAATATCCCTAGACCGTGTTGATGTGTGTATATGTATACATAGACTGATAAAAACATTACCCTCCTTCGGCAGTCGGGTAAAAAGAAGGAACTGCAGACACAAACTAATAGTTAATAATTGTAGGGTTAGTACGGGACTAAAACAAATAAAAAATACATAAATAATATAATTTAATTGTTAACACATTTTAAAGATACGTTGTATGCCACATACCGAGTATCATCTGTTTTAAATGTTTTAATCGACTGCCCAAAAAGGAGGCGGTTTGTTAAGGTTATATTGTCAGTTGTGCCAGGAACTTTTGTGTTGTGGACTGTATAGGTTGTTGATGAAAACAATGATATTCAAATAAACAGATTCGTTATACACTCACAAAACAACTGGAAAAAGTGTTCCGCACACACACTTTTCATTCATCTTTTCACATTTCCCTACAAGTCGAAAGGGATGGCTTGATAAAACCAACAAGAAAAAAAGAGATAGCTAGTGTTTGTCACTTGCGTGTGAATGTAAACAAACATTATTCTGACCACCAATGTTGTTATCTTTTTCTAACCTCCAAATATCAAAATATTAGGGAAAAAATTAAATAAATTAGTAAATTGAGGCGTATTGCGTACTTACATATGGTATGAGATCCCTTCTGTTTTATGTACTTTGGTATCATAATTGGTACAATTGCTAAATACGATGGCATTTTTTTTTATTTTGTTTTTGTTTCAACAAAGCCTATCGCTCTTCGCCATGCGTGACATAAACTAAAGACTAAATATTCACAATTGTGACTTATTCGAGTCTTCACAATGCGCGCCGTCATAACATATCTGTTTATTTGAATATCATTAGATGAAAAGGAAAGATTTTCTGGCCAGGTTTCTTCAGATTTATTTTTGTTGTTATTCTTGTTGTTCCTTCTTGCAGAGCTGGACTTGGCTTTACGGATTCGGTTGGTCAGTTTGATTCGCAGAATGCTACGCTCCATCGCTCTTTGGCATACCTTAAGTTGGATTTCTGAGCGTCGTTCAAATACCAAGTCTGAGCACCATAGGTTAGGGTAGGCTAGGATACACATAGGGAACTACTCGAGGAGGCCACCATTGTCCAAGCTTGGATCCGAAAGTAGGTCATGACCGGACCCGTCGAAATCGAACAGGGGATGCTGTGGTTCCGTGGGGCGATGACGCAAATCAGCGACGCGTCCATGCCCCGGGTCCACGCACATTTAGCAAGACGCCAGGTGTACTGGTGGTCCGCAGAGATCGCGCAGTTACGCGTTGCGTGCATAGCGGTCAGGTCCTCACACCTGTCATAACAGTCGTCTCGCAAAAGGAGGCTGCGGAAAGGGAGAGGGAGAGGGAGATTTTATCCACCCACCCGGACCGCAGCAAACACACCAGGCGTTGGTGAAGGGCGGCAACGCCTTCTTCCAGCTCCCCTAAATGCTGGCGCCGCAAGGTGTGAAATGGAAATGATGGAATACTGGGGTGGTTTTTTAGTCAGTAGGAGTCTGAAAGACACTTCGCCCCCTCTGCCTCTCCCCAGGGTGGAGGACATCCAATGAGGACCACCTCGGAACAAAAAAAACGGCAGAAGACAGATGTAGACGAGCTTGCGCTTTTATTAAATTAGAAGGTATTATTTCATTAAAGTTAACTATGAACAAAATATAGATTACGAACGTATTAAATTCAGTGAACGTATCCATAACTCAATGTTACCAAAACACAAAAATAAGTGGGCTGTCATAGGAAAACCCAAATCGGCCAATCAATACGCAGGTTGTTGTTCCATAATCACGTTTACCACAATCTTAAACATGATTTTAATAAATAATTTTGTGTCTGAATCAGGTTTTGTTTTCAAACAAGTTAATAAAAAACTATAATTCCTTATTTTCAACTATATGCTTATCTTTAGGTAACACACACACACTGTGTTTTTTCATTATATTTGTATATTAATATTGCTTCAAACTTAATTTTCAATGTTAAATCAATCAATAGGCTGTATTTTGTGCTTAGAATAATATATGCTCTAAGATTTTATGATATTGGTATTTATATGGAATGAAGCCAGCTATTACAATTAGTTTGCTTCAGAGTATTTTTTTTATTAGGATTTTTTTTGTAATGTTTCAAATGTGAAAAGAAAGTCGTTAGAACACCCGTGACATCATTCGTGTCAAAATTTACAATTGGCAACACCAAATTTGACATTTCTTCAATCGAGCACTTCGCTCAGCGAAAATATTAAAGCAATTTTGTTGCGTATTTCTGCTGTGATACAAAATGACTTCGGTCACAAGGGCTGGGCATTTGGCTCCTTACTTTAAGGCAAGTTCATCGGTGGTTGCCAATGGCCTAAAACCCTTGGTTGTCGCGCCCACATCGAACGAAAAGGTGTTGGTGCACCCCTTACCAAAAACCTCGACTGTGCAGTCTTTGCATGGAGCCTTGCCTCTCCAGGGTTTGAAGGTTAAAGTAAGCGGTCGTGGTGAGTTATTTCGCTTTTATTTTGTGATTTGGTGCAATAATTTTCCTAAATTGCGACAAAAAATCGTGTTACATAACACTTAATTTCAGCCCCAAGTCATGTCCGTTTCGCGCATACTGACGTCAGCTACCCTGACTTCACGGCTTACCGTCGCAAGGAGACCCAAGACCCTACCTCGAAGAATGCTGAGAGCGTTGATGGACGCCAGTCCTTCACTTATCTTATCGCTGGAGGTTAGTCCTTGAAATTTTTCTACTGAATTTTACCTCAATTAGACTAGTAACAGTGTTTATTTATCTTTTTCATAGTAAATTTATAAATAGTGGTGCAATACATAATAATCTGTCTCTTATGTAAACAAAACATAAAACTGTGTTTTACCATAATGTTACATAGGCATAGCTATGTAAGTTCATATTTATTATTAGCTCTTGACATTAACCTTGAAATGTCATGTAAACAACGCTACACTTTCATTTACTTACATGATATTTTCAGTAAAGTTCATGTACAAAATATAATACCAACTACCCGAGTATAAAAAGACTATAATCAACTCTATGTCTACTAGATTGTCTCACATACTAAGTTTAATTTTATTTCAACTGTTCAGTAGTGCCTATATATGGACATTATAGAGCAAAGTATTTCTATATTTATTATGTTTCCTTATAAATGAAGGGGTAGGACAGATCGACCACAACTTGTAAGTTGCGGCCATCATTGTTCTATTATTAATGTCTTTTTTTTTTCAATTAATGGCATTAATTAATGAAAACCTGCAGTAAAATATTATTCCTTAGAGCAATTTAGGTAAATAATATAACTACATACTGACCTACCATACCTTATTATTAAAAAACATATAATCTAGTTTTCATAAGGAAAATATGGTTAACTATAAAGTTCTACTTCAAAAGTTTTTAAGAGCTTCACGTACTGATGGATAGAAGATTTTGTTTTATGTGCCTAAGCATAATGGCATTGTTCTTATTTGCTAAAAGGGTAGTTGATAACTATATAATAGATGCAATTCACAATGACTAAGGTTTTCTATGTCAGTTTTCCTCAACTCATATTGTCTGTGTTTACTTTATTGGATAATAATTAATTTAGGCCATTCACAGTCTCTACGGATAGTCCGCAGGGAGTCGCTCTATGTAAAACACTATTACTCGCCTGCATTCGCTTCTTCTGGAAGCCGACACCAATACAATTGGAAACGGCTAGACAGATTGATTTCGAATGATTTGAGACCATTTATGTATTTTAGAATTCAACCATAACTTTTCAGTTAATCTTAGAGACTGTTGTGTCTAATTGATATAAATAGGCGCACTTTCAATTATGGTTCTCTCCAAACTTCTTGGCCGCCCTGAAGTTGGATACAATGGCTGTGCAGTAATAAATCTCATATAAAAACAGCACTGATCCATGCCTTGCGCATTGGAATGCCAACTTCAGGGCGGCCCAGAAGTTTGGCGAGAACTATTATAAGGGACTTAAATAAAACTCATAACAAGTGCGTGTACTGCATAGCCTATTCAGGAAAATGGGTGTGATACTATGTCTTATGTTCTTAACAAACTAACTATATGCCACAGTTCTGTGAGTTACTCTCAGTAAGGGCAGACTGCCAAAACCCAGATTAATAAAGCAGGCAGAAAATAAGTAAAAAAACATAGTAAACTCTTAATGAAAATGATCATCCAATATTAATAAATGATTTCCAATGTTGTGTGTGCGTGAGAGATTTTATGTAAGCACAACATGTGTTTGCACAGAGAAGGTATGACTATAAAATACAATATTTAATTAATTTTATTGATAGTAAGTACCAATACATAGATTCTTCAAGATCTTTTAACAGGGAAATAAATAACGAGTCAGTCACTGAAGGACTTATCTATAAGCCATTTAATCATATTGGTTAATATCTGCATAATAATTATGATAAACTAGCTTCTGCCAGCGCCTTCGCCCGCGTTAAAGGTGAAAATCATCCCGGGATAAATAGTATCTTATGTGCTTTTCCTGATTATAATGTATATCTGTGCCAAATTTTATATCCAGTTCCGTCCAGCCGTTTGAGCGTGAAGAAGTAACAAACATACAATATTAACACACGCAAACTTTCGCCTTTATATTATTAGTGTGATGATTGCAACCAGAATCTTTTAAAAAAATAATCAGAATAGATTAACTTTGTACCCAAATTATCAGGTCTTGGCAGTCATTCTTTGGGTTTTATCATGGCATTATCTAACATCATCATTCTTATATTTTCCAGCGGGTGGTGTGGCGGGCGCCTACGCTGCCAAGTCCCTGGTGACGCACTTCGTGTCGTCCATGGCCGCCGCCGCCGACGTCTTGGCCCTGGCTAAGATCGAGATCAAGCTGTCTGAGATCCCGGAGGGCAAGTCCGTTACTTTCAAGTGGCGTGGTAAGCCGCTGTTCATTCGTCACAGGTGAGTTTGACATAATCTTTTTTTGTTTACCCTTTGAACATTGAGGTTGCTGCCTGTAAAGCCGGCGCGGCGCTTCTGGATAGTGCTAGGACACCCGTTCTAGCTAACATAACCAGTCTAGCACTACATAGGTATGCACAACTGACCAAATGGGAGGCTCAAATGCGAAAAATGGAGTCACTAATCTACACTATTTTACTGGTGGGCAATAATCGGTTAGTTTTGTAATGTATGTCAGTGGATCAGAAAACAATGAATATATTGATGATAGAAAGAGTTTCAGCGAGTTGAGAGGTCGTGCAGAGAGAGATGACGTATGAAAATGATGTTGTATGTATTCAGTGCCAACCCAATTTTATTTAAGATAAGAACTTCACTTCACTTCTTCATCGTTCCCTCTCTGCTGAGAATACCAACCACATATGACGCGTTTCCAAGTTTTGCGGTTTGCAGTGTAGACCGCTCTGTATGTGCTGCCTCTAACAGCATTGTTTTTTGTCTGACCATTATATTTCATCATTATAATTACTGAAATGATAATGAAATAGTTTCTGTAGATGTAGAAAAACGTCCCAAGCTGAGTTATGAAGATGAAAAGTGTAGTGTTTTCCTTGAGTGACCTTTATAGCTGCATTATTGTTGTTCTTATTCTCAAATTAAGTCGTAATTTTGAATGATGCCATGCAATTTATAGATAGCTATGTGAAAAATTCCAAGTCACTTCCTTGCCAATTTATCACAAAGTAGTTTCTTCTACCTTCTGATAGCTAACTACGCATTTAATAGGAAATGAATCTAGTCTACGTCATGACGCGTCACAGCATTTTTCACACCATAGACTAATAATAGATATTCTCACAAGCTAGTCTTATAATTACATTCTGTTGCAACACAATAAATGATTTGTTTTGATGTTGATAGATTCCTATGGTGGACACGTGCTCACTCCATGATACAACATTTGTGTAATTAGGTTCATAGTCTATGCTATATTGTTACAGAAGACTAAGTAGAAAACACAAAAATTTTGCTCTTCTATCATGGATAAGAATATCTTATGTTATGCGGGATTAGACTACTTTGATTTTTTCACAACGCGTGAACGGCTGGACCGATTTTGCTTATTATTTTTGTTGTGTTCTTATGCAAAAATAAAATGTTACTTTACCTACATAGGTAGGGTAGGTATGTAGGTAGGGTAGGAAGGATAGGTTAGGTAGGGTAGATGAATGTTTGGTGTTTTAATGGCAAAACAAAGTTTGCCAGGTCAGCTAGTTCTTAATAATAATTTATTATTCAAATTTAATTTCAGAACCGAAAACGAGATTTCAACCGAGCAGGCGGTCCCAGTAGATACTCTCCGTGACCCGCAGCACGACAACCAGCGTACACAGAACCCCAAGTGGCTGGTCGTGATCGGGGTGTGCACCCACCTGGGCTGCGTGCCCGTCGCCAACGCTGGAGACTTCGGCGGGTACTACTGCCCCTGCCACGGCTCCCACTACGACGCCTCCGGCCGCATCCGCAAGGGACCCGCTCCACTCAACCTCGAGGTCCCCCCCCACAACTTTGTTGAGGAGGGTCTCCTAGTTGTAGGCTAAACGACGTTATTTATTAGACAATTTATTTATATAAGTGTAATGATTCAGAATCAACCAATAGGCGTCATCTAATCAATCAATAAATACGATTGCTGTTTTATCAGTGTTTTTATTTATGATTTTACTGAAGCCTTAGGGCGGTTTCGCACTACACCCGATCCGTGTCCGTGAAATTTCGGTTGCGAAGTACTTCTTGTAGGGAAGCTTACGCACTACATCCAAACTCTATCCGTCATAATCTGTCATACATAATTCAGAACATTTTGAACTCTGTATGGACACGGACGCGTAGTGCGTAACCGCCCTAAATGCGAGTTTTCAACGTACTCGAACTCTAACGCGTAAACGGTCTCTTACGTCAATTTGTATACAAAAAAATAGGGAACTTCGTGCACGAGTAAAAACTCGCACTAAACCCAGGTACCAGACCTGGAACAAAATTGACACTCCATGAGGTCTAAAAAGCAAGTGACACTGTATTAAGGCTGATTGATTGAATTCGTCAATTCATATATCTGACTGATTTGAATTCAGTTCAGAATCAAGTTTTGGAATACCAAAATCAATATCATACGATACCAAAATCATAGTGTAAATACACGAAAAAGTTAAATGGCATTGCAACTTGCACTTCATTCGTCACTCATTTTAATCGACGTAAAATGCACACAAGTTGATGTTCGCATTTATGTGGCGATAGAATAGAAAACATTTGTTTTATTAAATACAGAAACAACACAACAGCAACGGGGCTCCTATATCTGTCTGCTGGGTTTAAGTTAACCTGTCCGTACTGGGATGCCATAAGTTCCCAAGCTTGCTTCACTCACTCTATTCACTTCCTACCATCAAATCTATGTCTAACAAAGTAACACAATCCTAATGTATGTCAGACTGGACGATTATATCAAGGTTCGATCTGTTAGGATGGCACTCCGTGGGTCGGGGTGTTTGCTAAAGAAAACACTTACGTCTGCTATTTGCCGGATTTTATTCTGCCTCACTACAGATACATCAAAAACGTGATCTGTAGGTACAAAATTATTGGTACTAACTGCGACGCTGTGCTTGGCGAGCAGTAAAATTAACGAGAAAAAACAATAATCAGCAATATTGTGAAATCAGACTTTAATTTGCTGATTATTATCTTAAATAACTTAGGACAAAGTACTACTGTGTACGGCATTATTTAAAATGCCCAGATAGTTAAGAAATGCCCGTGTCATAATTATTTATAACAGATCGTACTAATTTTCCGCCTTGACTGTCCAATTTGGTCAATCCTAGGATTACATGTAGGTAAATTCGTTAGGGAAAGGGAGAGAAGGTACAACCTCTGCGTCTTTCCATCAGTAGTGCACACATTAAACGTCAGAGGGCGCGCAACGATCGCCGATCGCCATATTCAGGGACATAAAAAGCCATTATAAGGTGGTGAGTCAACGAAATTATGATTCCCCTGATAAAAATAAAAAGCTAAAATATTTCCTACATCCGTCATAATAAAAATTCTTATTTTAACTTGTCATTGCCAAGCGAATTTTAGCCTTTAAATTAAAAACGTTAAAAACTCGAAAACGTAGCGAGCCAAACCCCCATTTATTTCCGATTAATAAAACTCTAAAAAACAAAACAAAAATATAAAGTCGCAATAGTAGATTATTGCATCGAGCACAAAGTAATTTATTATTGCATCGAGCA
This sequence comes from Orthosia cruda, assembly GCA_964057195.1. Lineage (NCBI taxonomy): Eukaryota > Metazoa > Arthropoda > Insecta > Lepidoptera > Noctuidae > Orthosia > Orthosia cruda. The sequence continues at coordinate 4,975,188 of OZ059850.1, read as the reverse complement.
CAAAGTAATTTATTATTGCATCGAGCACAAAGTAATTTATTATTGCACCGAGTGCCTGATTTAGAGCCCGAGCGTTAGCGAGGGCTCTAATCTAACAGGCACGAGGGCAATATAAATTACTTAAGGCGAGGTGCATAATCTGCTTTTCTTTCAACTATTACCTATAGGAATAGTAGATAAAAGAAACTCATATCAAATAGTTAAAATAGAAGTTTAATTATTGAAATTAAAAGATTTTCTATAACACTGTCGGCTTCATTTAGAATGTTTTCCGGAGTTAATGTGTCGCTAGATGATTCCATTTTAATTTGAAGCCGAAGCACTCAAAATCAGATAGTATCACACTTTATCGTTTCCAAAAATATTGTCAAGCAAAATTAACAAAGTTCCCGCCAAATCACTTTTTAAATTTCTTTCATTTTTTAAATCAGAGTTAGCAGCAATCATTTTTTAAATTTGGAACAAGTAGGATAGAAACGAATAATACGTACGTAAAAAAAAAGTATTGATATCGGCTGGCTGAATAGAGCTAATCCATTGAGATTGGCACCTTTTGGTGCGATTAAAAAATAAACTGTGCAATAATGAAATTTCATAAATTTTTATTGCTCTAGAGCATTAAAGACTCGCTTTGTACTGAGTTTTTAGTGTGATTGTGATGAAATTAAAGCATAGTTGGAAGAAAAAATATAAATATATTCACATTGAAATAAGGTCGCTTTTCTTTGACAAGCAAAAGTGATCTTTATTCTCATTAGCATAAGGTCCACATTGATCACCATTGTCACGTTTCGTTACGGAATTTTTCGTAACGGAATTTCTGGTTTCGGTCTCCAAGCTCAGGCCCGCGATTGAAGCTATGCAATAGCTTAATAAAAAATTATCTTCGTCCTGTATAGCTCCGTCCCTTTCTCACAGTGGAAATCTGATCGTTTTGAGTCGTCAGAGTAAGGGCCCGTACCATGAGCTCTTAGAGATTTCTATGGTGCTTAAGGCCCAGCGCACACCTGGCGAGGCACGGCGAAATACGCAGAAGTTAACAATTTAAATTAGACCCTAATTCTTATGTTATAAAGTTGAAAATGTCATGGCAAAGATAAATAAGAGCGAGCTGCGCACGACACAGTGAAGCGGCCACGAGAGCCGGCGCCCGACCATGCGCGGCTGCTCCTGTCGCCGCCGCGGATGGCCGACCGGCGCAGGCACGCGGATGGTTCGTGCCAGACGCTCCCTTTGTTCTTCTTCTTCCTCCAAGCGTTGCAATAATAACCAAGTCCCAGTCAAGATCCATAACCAGGGGTCAGGAGTCCGGCGATCCAAGTGAAAAGGAGTATCGTATTAAGTTGCCACTTACCGCTTGTCTACACGCTTGCCGCGTTATTATTTCTGTGATTTTTGCAAAGAACGATGACTTAAAAACGATCTTATAATGAGTCCTATAGGTATGCAGGGTTAGGTAGGGTAGGTAGATTGGTAAGTGGGTTGATGGTTAAGGAGTTCCAGAGGCCATCTGTGGTCTTCGTCATCAGTCAAATTTCACCAAATGACACTTACTGAGTGTAAATGATTGCATTGTTGATAAAAATACCAAAATCGCTACCGCTATATGTATAGCGATTTTGGTATTTTCATCAATAATGCAGTCATTTGCACTCAGAAAGTATCGTTTGGTGAAGTGGAACTGATAAAGAAGACCATAAAGGCCACTGGACTGGAACTCCGAAATAAAACAATGTATCCTAGTTGTGTGAGGCTTATTGGAATCGTCATGAGATGTTCTTTGGCTATATATATATATAAATGTTTTTCATGGAGGTACCTAACAAAACTAAAAAGAGGAAAATAAAAAAACTTATTAACAAGAAAACTTTTTAACAAAAAATTAAACCGACTAGGAAACATTGTTTTATTACGGAGTTCCAGTGCCTTTTTGTTTCATCATCAGATCAGTTCTATGGTACTATTTTCATCAGTAGGTAACCCAGGATAGCCAACACATAGGTGTTCAAATAAAATCACGTTTTCAACGATTTGTATTCATGTTTATTTAAGTATGGTTTTGTTTTCATCATCGATTATTTCCACTTACTTAGTACTTAAGTTCTTTAAACAGTTACAATCTAAGTAACATCTAACAGACTACTAAATTACACATTTACAAGTAATATTAACTGGGCTTTTAATGTACAAGATTTAAATTAAAATAATTTCAATTTACAGATAAATTTTGAAAATACAATTGATAATTCTGTAAACAAAAAATCTACTGACGCAACGGAAAATAATTATAGTGCCAAAAATGTCAAAGAATAATATTAGGCCTTTTTTTAGGAACCTACTGCACTAAGACAATATTTTATCAGTTGTTATTATTTAACTTAAAAAATAACTAAATTAACGGAGGGAATGTAAGAGTTAAGGGAAAACCCAGTTTTTAATAATTACGATGATTAATTACATTGAAAATAGTTCTACGGATTTATTTTGAACCGCTACTATATTTTTACTCTAAACGTCTATATTTACAAGGAGTACTAGATAGTGGGTATAATTCGCGAAATAATTTAGTTAATGCTAAATAATTAAAGCCAAGTCTATAACTGCGGCAATAGTAACTGCAGGCCGTTTTAAGGCTAAAGAATTATACACACGAATTCAGATAATTTAAACTCACATTAGATGTCATCCTCACAATACATACAAATCAGAAAATAATTTATGCATTATTGTTACTACATTACTACTGCCGCATCAGAGCTTGACTTGTATGGATATGAATGAAGTAACACCATCATACATACATCTCATACAAACAATCAGACTTAATAAGCTGGTTGCATACTGTCGACTGAACTGTCAAACGCAATTTTGAAATCACGAATTACTGAAGAACTGGGCAAATTTCTTTAATAAAAAAATGTAAATAAATTCTTCGTAAAAAAAACAGTTTTATCAAAAGCACGCAACCGGTTTAAAGGAAATTAAATATTTCAGGTTTTTTTGTTGTTTTGTGTTTTTTGTAAGTAGTTATACCAAAAACTAAAGTGAAAAAATAGTAACTTAAAACAAAATATGGTCTGTACTCATAGGTAGGCACGAAGGATTTTCAAACAATGTCGTGACATGCTTGCTATTAAACGCACATGCATTTATTCGTCACTGATAAAATTATTCAACTCGATTGGTATGGCACAGGAAACTTAACTTATTGAAAACACAATTGCTCTGAATGTCACACATAGTAAGTAATTGAAAGCAATCAATTTCATGTCGGATCTACATAGATTTTACATCCATGTTTTTCATTTTTTAATTCACTTAGTTTACAAAAATATCCAAATAATTTGTAAACAGTTTACTATGGACATAAATGTCAAATAGTTCATAATTAATCATGCGTGTGAATCCGACTTTATAGTGTTCGAAATTGAGTCAGGGGTCAGCTACAGGAGTACGATTAATTAACGTCAAATTGTAGAAAATGTTACATTTAAAATATTTTTTTTAACATTTTTACAAGAAGTTTACACATTTAGCAGTTTCAAGTTTACAAAAAATTTAGGTAATTGGTGTAGTTTACAAAAAAAAAACTGATTCTACAATTTGACGTTAGCTACACAAACGATTTCATGCTTCAAAAATGTTTGATTGATAACACAGATTCTAGTAGATTTGCATAACATTTATACAATATAATATCTCGTTTTATACAACAACATTCATAGTACATTATAATAATTCTGAACACACAATTATTTTTTAATTTCACATCGAATTGTAGACATATTAGGTAAAACATTCTATCATTTGGAGAAAAATATATCTATTATTAAGTGACAAAATATTTATTTAGTAAATTTCTGGAATATAACATTATTTTTTATTTATTCAATATACTATGAGTATCTTTGATAAATGTAGGATAAATATATTTAGTAATTTAATGACTTTTAATAATTATGATTTTGTGCGATAAAGAAAAATAGTGGTAGTTATGTCTGTCAAAGGTCATAGAGTATTGTCAAAGTTCATTTTGTGTAAACAAAATGTATGGTCCACATACGAAACACAACATAGACACTACACAACCTTGGAAGCTCGATTTTTGAACCTTGAGTGACAATTTCAATAAATATGTGTCAACTTCGATAAATTTATTCGGATTGTCAATAAAGACTTCATCCCTGATAAATATTATTATTGATATTTTATTAAATATTTATTTTTAAATGTCATTGAGTATTTACATGATGGAAACTAATGTAATATTTCATAGGATCTAGGTAAAGTACAGGATAAAGAATAATTAATTTTCAAAATACATATTGTGTAAATAATAAACCAGGGTATTCAAAGAAAACCTGCTCTAAAATATAAAAACAAAAAATTGAAAATAAAATAAAGAGATTATTCGGTTAGTAGGGCTAACAAAAAAATTTACTGACCGGTATAAATGAAAGATTCATAATAATACTTCTATTAAAAAATATAACATATCATAATAATTGATTCCGTTAGTGAGGTAATGAAAAAAATAAAATAACATAGTAAATAGGGGAAAAAATAAATGTACAATTAGTTTGTAAGCTTCATTTAAGGCGAAGGTCCTTCCAATTTGACGGTCCTTCCAATTTGTTCTATGTTGCGTCGCAGTAGAAATACGTTCAGCTCAACTTTAGTATCTCCACTGGGTGATGCGCCGGGAACAGCCGGCCTGTGTGGTGAACGCGCTAAACAGCCATCAGCTGGTGAATGCACCAGTCACTGTGATGAAGCTAACATTCAGCCGGAATTGTCTCTTGAGTGCACTACTTATTTGTAAGTTTTTTTTATTCACTTTTATCAGTTTTAACCGATTACTATTTATATAAAAGTTCTGTAAAACGATTATTTTTGTTTGGTAGGTTAACACTTTTAGCCGCTGCGTAGTTAAGGTGAATGCACCGATAGCTGGCTTTTAAGGTGAATGCACCGATAGCTGGCTTTTAAGGTGAATGCACCGATAGCTGGCTTTTAAGGTGAATGCACCGATAGCTGGCTTTTAAGATGAATGCACCGATAGCTGGCTTTTAAGGTGAATGCACCGATAGCTGGCTTTTAAGGTGAATGCACCGACAGCTGGCTTCTTAAGGTGAATGCACAGATAGCTGGCTTCATAAGATAAATGCACTCATGACCGGCCAATGCAACATGGTAGCTCTCACAGCCACCGCTGACCTCTGCCTGCATGTCGCGCACACTAACAGTCGGCGGTGTACACGGGCGCCAGGTCCAGGGTGAGGTGCCGCAGCGCGCGGTCGCGGGAGGCGGAGCGGGAGGCGCGGGACGACTTGATGATCTGTAGGACCATCGCCTTACAGTCGTGACACACGGCCATCTGCACGCCGCGCAGACGCTCCGCCGCTGTCACGCCCGTCGTGCTGCGACCATACCTCGCCCTGGAATAGAGAGGAACAATTTGTTAGTTCTAATAAAAAGACACAATTTTGGGCAGGGTTGGTATGCACGAAAAAGGGGAAAGGGGAAGACTGAGATTAGTAGAGTTCAACGGTTGTGAAGCAGTGGGTTTGGGCAGACTTGGGCAAGAGTAGATAATCGGCTGCAGCCGTTGGAGTTCTGTTATGAGGTTGTGTGCTGTGTACAGTGTACATACCTGCGATCTATCGTCGAAGGCGGCGTATTGACCAGCGACATGGCCTGCGGCCCCTCCACACTGCGCGACATGCTGTGCGGCGGCACACTCAGCTGGTCGGAGAAGCCGAGCGCCGAGCCGCCGCGCGAGCCGGGCGCGCTGTGTGCGGCGGCTGAAGGAGGTGCGGCGGTGGTCGCGCGCCGAGCACTCGCGGGGCTGTTCGGCGCACTGCCCACACTGTTCTCTACCATGCTCTGTGGAGAAAGAAATTTTAAGTTATAGTAGGTGTGTAGAAGATCTCCCCAGTACGGGATCTTAGCCAACGAAAGGCGGGCTGCCCGCTGCGGTGCCTTCCCGCTACCCCAAATTAGTGTAAGTCAATACACGCAGCTTCAACCCCCAACGCAAGCGTGCGAGGAAACGAGGAAACACCAGGGTCGTTTTAGTCAGTAACAGGCAGCAAGAAATCCATCAGGACTTAAACGTTGAAAAAAAATCTGTAATAGATGTGAGGCTAAAAATAAATTCTTGTTGTTGAAAGCGGCAAACAGTAGAGTTGTCAAATTAAATTTAGAAGATTTCGAATTCGGAAATTGAAATTGGGCAATCTTGTGTCTGTTTTTAGGTGGACCAATAAAAACTACTGCCATAAGACGTTACCATCTCTAGTATTATATTATCTGTGCCATATAACAATAAAGACTTTCAAATTCAGGAATCTGCATCAAAACAATATGTTGTCTATGTCTAAATCTTCTTTTGCACTTCTAGGGGATACTTAATTTGTATCCACAGCTGACTAATAATAGGTAGTTAGGTACCTACATATGTACCACATCAATCATCTTACTAATCTAAACCAAGTGAGCTCTACCCACGTATTTGCAGTAATATAACGGAAGACGTTAAATGACGTCATAAACTAGATGATCGTCTATTGACGGCCGTGTCGGTACCATTTGCGGTGAACCGCGGAGCATTATCACTCATCGCTGATCGTGTTACGGGAAACGTAATCGGGGAGTATTATCGTGTGTTGATATCTAGGTGTTTTGTTCTTCCGCAGTTTGTTCCGTAATAGCTTCGAGAACATTTTTTTTCAGTTTTATGCCTTCTGTCACAGACAGAAGTAATTTTAAAACAAAAGGAGGTAATTTAGAGAAAATGTAAGAACTTTTGTAATGGTACAGTTGAACTGTTTGATTATAAACTTTAATTCACTAAAGTTTTTGGAGGGGCCATATATGAATCCTAAGGCCCCACAATAATATGTATATATCTGTAAATATTGTAAAACACCTATTTTTTAAAAAAGAGTAAGTATGGAGTTTCTTGTGCATTATTCTCCATAACAAGCTACTTTTCCGAATGCACGGTAAAATAAACTTTTATTACTTGTAATTATTTATTTTTTTTGACTTTCAAAAGTGCCGCTTATTGGCCTAGTTGAATAAATATATTTGACTTTGACTTTGACCATGCTTATTAATCAATTTTGCCGATAGTACCTTGAACCAACTGATGACAGACACACAATAAATTTACTTCCTTGTACTGTGGCTCTTAAAAATTACCCTGACAGTTGATTTAAAGGTGCAAGAAAATGAAACCGAAGAGGATTTCGGACCAATGCAGATGGACTGCGAGCTAGTTGCAGGAGTAACTACTGCACAAAAGACGACACAACTGCTAGGTTGCAGCTTCTCTGTACTTCAGTAGAATACCTTGTACGTAGGGGCTTTTGCCTATGGCCACATTGCTCGCAGAACGGATGGTTGATGGGGCCGAAAAGTTCTGGAGTGACGCCCGTGTACTGGAAGACGCTGCGATGGAAGGCCACTCTCTTGGTGAAGCGCCAGTTAGGGGGAGGTCTGTGTCCAGATAACTCACCGAGTACTCAGGAGACACGAGCCGGGACATGAGGCTCCTGGGGAAGGAGGAGTGCGCCTCGTCCTCCGGGGAGGGCAGCAGCGACGGACTGAGCAGCACCACCGGCACGTGCGCGAAGTGCTCCGTCGGGATACGCATCTGAAACAAAATCAATCAGTTTTTTAATATAAGAAAATAAGGATTTGTATCCCATAGGTACGTTTTAATTTCTTTTGCAAGCTTTTATTTTACTTCCACCTGTCTGTAATCAAAACTTGCAAGTTAAGTTTGACCCACTTCTCGGTGGACCATAGAGATTAAATTTTGCAGACTCGTTTGTTACTCGTGACAATGCAATTTTTTATAAAAAGATATGTTTAGAAAAAAAATTATGTACTCGTTTCATATTAGAACACTCGATAGTACCTGCACTAAGCTTGGTCTAGCAGGCAAAACATAAAAAGTTATGTTTTATTTTCAGATAGAGAAGTAAAATTCAAATAAACTGAAAGTACTGAAACTTTTTCTAAAGCATTATCCACAACAACACCTTGGAAAAAAAAACGATGATTTAAATGTTATGATATAATTTTGAACTCACCTTTGAACAACACTTTTGACAGACAGTCTTTTTACAAAGTTTGCACTTCTGGCCCCAAGGACCAAAAATGCCGAATCTGGTCTTCAAACACAAGAAACATACCTGGAAATAAACAAAGAAATTATTAAGCCTTGCTAATTAGAAACAATAACTGACTAATCTTTAGATGTCGGCTTCGAGCTTGATGCCCTTAAGTGGGATTTGTCAGTGACTTTGTTTTGAGATGAGTGAAAAAATAAATGGGAGGTGTTCGAGACCAATAAAGGTTTCGTCCTTTTTTGTTATTTTGATGCAACACTGTGTTAACTCGCTGTCATCGATATTGACAGTTTTTGGTTGGATTGAAGTTGGCAACACTGAAAAATTGTCATTGATATCGCGAGACGTAAAACGTTGATATGGATTTAATTTTGTTGAAATTGGTTTATAACAAACCAATCGTTATTCGAAATTACGTTCGTAATCCGCGAGTGGTACTGTGAATCGCCCGTGCATTTTTTTGTGTATATATTTCGCGCGCAGCAAAATATTTTTGTCGGGAACGTGTCTAGCAGCCTGCCGGGAATTGCGGTACAGACCACGTCGGTTGTCCCTTATTATATTATATTTTCCCCCTATAACCCCCGCCTGGACACGGGATTGAACGAGACCAGGAGACCACCACGGGGACAAGTAGATATAAGTTGTGTATTGCTTGTTGTTTGTAATTGTAGGATTATCACTTTCCAATTATACGGGAATCGATATCCCAAAAAACAAACCCCTAGTTACTGCTGCCGCGTATCGCGGTTTCGCGGGTATAGACCTTGTAGGATCCAAGATTCGCGACATTGGCCATGGGCCCCAGTGTTGCCTCTTGGCTTGTGATCCGCAGGCCTGTATTCAACAGGAGGTGTAAACGGAGACTTTGCAGCAGGTTATTTTTTATTTACTACCTTGCTGAACTTGAAAAGAATAAATACTCCAAAAATATCTGCTCTGACCTCGTAAGTAAAGTTCTTAAATAAATAATGAAAGCAACATTCTCGATTGCCTTTTGAAACGGTCACACAATTAAATCGTAGAAGTAAAAATACTCACTCTTCTCTTTTCAACGTCTTCCTTGACCCTGCCCTCAACGGGCAGTACTTCTAGTTCAGCCTTCGTCAGCACAGACCTGATGTGGACAATCTCTTCCAGGGTCAGAGACAACCGGTCGTCAGACATAATGGCGTCTTGCCATTGTTTCTGAAAATTCAAAACAAAATTCAACACCCTGAAGGTAAGGGCAGTTTTGGAGAATTTGGTATACAAAGGCATTTGACGAAAGAATATAATCAAATTTGTTTTGGGAAACCAATTGCTGAGTGTTATGTATAACAGTGACGAATCTTTTAGAATAATGCAATTGTTGAAAAGTGTCAATTACTTAGGAAAATAAAACAATAGCTATAGAGGTTTAGAATTGAAAGCCATTATTATTAGAAACATTTTTCTTATGAAAATATTATACTTTATATCTGCTTGTTTTTTTTTATAATACTCATTTATCATCATCAGCCTTTCCCAGCATTTATCATCCCAGCAGTGGGAACTTTTTCCCACTGCTGGGACACAGGCTTTCTCTCTGTGAGAGGGAACGGGCCGTAATCCACCACGCAGGCGGGTTGGTGGTATGATTTACCGATTAAAAACTGATTTGTTTTAACTTTATATACTTTGATCGGGATCTTATTACTGTTTCCCTGAAAATTGTTTTTCAACATTTTAGTCTAACAAGTTAGACTAAAATGTAATTATCAAATTTAGTTGCTTGAAAACTTTTCTATCTACATGTAGAACATCAAACAATCTCTGTATACCAAGTTCACGAAGCTCTTCTAATCACAACTAAAGCTACAGAGATCCATGCTAATTTTGTGCTATTTTAAAAAACCGCTAACATTTAGTCATAGTGTTTAACATGCATAGTGTGCAACAAAATAGCGTTTACTAGACACTAGAGTCTACATCTGGCAATTCTCTATGGACACACCAAGCAATTCTGCATGGTTTTGCAAATATCCGTGGGTCACGGAAGACAATAGAATATGATCTATTGTATAATTTTAATTAAGCACACCTCTAGAGATGGTCCAATGGACTACGATGATCTAAGTTCGAAAATATTGCTTCACTTTTAATATGAAAAAGTCTGAATGAGCGAACTCATATTTTGTCATATGAGTTCGCTCAGTTTCATCTGTTGCTACAGTTCGCTTCAAATAGCTTTGCCACACTGAAGCAGACTGCAAATGAGTACTAAAACAGCAGCTCACACTGCTACGCCCATTGAAAAGTCTGGTTTCAGAGCAGCAAAACTTTTTGACGGTAAATGGCTTCAGATAATGACGGAAACTGTGTCTTCTGCAATGTGCAGAAGGTAGGAACAGTTCACGTCATTCCATTGCTTAGGAAAGAATAGTTTACATGTGCTGCAATACTTTTACTCAATCTATGTTCCCCAAAATTACTAGCTTCTTCAAAAGTACCTTTCTGGTCCTTACGACCCCCAAGTTCCAATTCCGTCCACCATCTAAGCTACGGTCTACTCACATGCGAGCCATTGTTGGGGCTGCCACTAACCGACTTGATGAGCTCGTCCTGCAGACTGGATCGTGACCAGGATAGTTCTCCTAGTTGAACGTCCGCGTCGCTACTCGCTAGAGAAGCGGCGCCGGCGCATGATGCTCGAGATCCAGGCCTAAGGGGGGAAAAGCTATTTAGATATAAGATAAGGTAAACAAATAAATAATTGGGAGGTTTCTACAAAGCATAAGGGTGTTACCACACCATTCGATCGATGGTATAATGGATCAGTCGCAGTCCATCGACAATTCTTACAAGAGCAAATGCAATCGACCGATGCCAATCGATTAGTGTGGTTACACCCTTATTTCTTTTTTTAAATACATGTTTTAATATGGACAACGTTACGCGGCAGACGTTGCGTTGAAAAGCCTCCCACCAGGTAGACCGATGACCTGGTGAAGGTTACAGGAATCCGCTGGTTGCGAGACGCATGGGACCGGTCAAAGTGGCGACGCTTGGGGGAGGCCTATGTCCAGCAGTGGACGTCTTTCGGCTGATATGATGATGACATATTTTAAATTTTATGAACCGAGCCAACTAAGTTGTCAACGTCAGAGGCCTTAGACAAGTGAAATTCTATTAAAAAAAGCGTGGCGATAGCGATTAGAAAAAGTCAAAAATGTCAGAAATGTCAAACGTCACGTATCGAAATCTGACGTAATCAATCCCTAAGGGGATTTTGGCATAATAAGCCATCGCAACAATAACATCGAATGACACTTACCCTCAGTTTCCCACCTTAAAATTATCGGAGAATTAATGTGACAAATTGTCAAGCACGCGTTATCTGCTGTGATTGGTTGAATGTATTTTCAACAGCCAATCACAGAAGATAACGCGTGTTTGACAATTTGTCACATTAATTCTCCGATAATTTTAAGGTGGGAAACTGAGGGTTAGTCCCTAACATAGTATTTAATTGAACTTTATTTTAATATAACACCAATTAGCATTCATGCATTGCGTTTACTATTGATAAAATCTTCAATATTTGCCTTTTCATTACTATGTTGGGGACTAAGCATACAAATCTAACAAGTGATTATTATCGGTAACCTCAATGATTATTATCGGTATAGTGCATCAAAAAGATAAAGCTTAAAAACAACGGCCTTACTGTCGAAACCTAGAAATATTGCATCTTGACCTCCTGACATTAGACCTCAAGTGGCAACTTTCTAACACAGCGATTTATTTTTCTTATGCCAGACGAAACAACAGTACTTTAGCACGTGCCTTACCATCTAAAACAGACTCTGAAGAAGTTTGAAACAACACAGATAACAGTATTTCTAATGCATTATGTGGTTTAGTAAATAAACTTGAGTGTACTATATGACGCGGCTATCGAGGAGGAAAAAGTGAAAATCTAGATTGTAATCAAACGCACATAGTTATTTAATCTTAGTAAGAATGTAATAAAGGAGGCTACCAGGCATTGATTGCCTATCAATGTGATCTTGATGAAATAACAAAAATCTTAAAGGACTTCTCAAGAAAAGGCCTTTTCCCTGTAGTGTTATGGTTATAAGCTGGTAACTATTATATTGAAGGAAATGTCAAAGGCATTAAGTCCACCTATGCAGCTACATTTGTGTGCGTAAAATATTAAATAAATATATTGTACGAACATAATATAGGAACATTGTATGCGGTCACTATTTGTGATATAGAACTACAGATAGGCAAACTACTAAGTCTCCACGAGCCAAAGTTCTGTAAGACTTATCCCTGGTCTGTGTCTCTGAGAGTGATTGAAGGCTTACCTTGAATGTGGCAATGAATGAGCTCCATCGGTGGGTGGGCAAACAGCGTGCGTAACTGTATGACGTCGCATGGACGCCCGCCGTGACGGACACTGCGTCGCCAGGTCGTATGCTGCGGAGAGAAGGAGCATTGTAAATTGTGGCTGAGGAGATGATACAAGAGGGAATTCATTATATTATAGAGACAAAATTGCTATACCTTTATTTTTAATAACAGCTTGTATCGAGAGAATTGAAGAGCTTTAAAGAGAATTAATAAATAAGAAGAAGTAACTTGTAAAACAGCGAAACTTCAAGATGTAGATACTTAAAAAAAAAGACTGACATAAGGGAAAGGAAATAATAAACATTTATTTAAATATCTAACATCAATAAATATTACAATGAAAATAGTGTTAAAAAATTAGTAGAAAACGTGTAAAAAATACAAAACGTTCGAAATAGTGAATTTAGTAGAGTTACATAGTACATAGATAAGTGAACTAAATCTATCCTAATTCCTAGATGATGCTAATTTTTATACAGTCAACATCGAAATTCTAATGAAACGGCATACTAATTCTGATTACAATAATGTTAATGACAACAATAAAACATGTATAGATGAGCTAATAAATCTGATAAACAAAAGGGCACTTAAAGTTTAAAAAGACGAAAAGGGACGGCAGAAAATCGCAGTATTCGATTCGTTACTGTCCGCAGAACCACTGAACTGAAAAAACAATGAGAGGTGACTTTTGCGAAGCGAACGAACATTTGCAAAGGAAAAAGCGTGGAAACGTTGACATGCTTGTAACACATGCTGTCATACATTCGAGGGTTTCGTCGCAGAACTGGTGGTACTCGTCGTGGGAGATGCGTGTGCGCGGCGGAGCTCGAGGAGGCGTCTCCTCTGCGTGACGTCACGAGTTTCAATAACAAAGTCATTACCAAGGAGACAAGGAGTGCATTTAGAAAAACAAGTGCTTGAGACGAATTTTAAATTCTTGCTCATTTTAATTTTCGAACGGTACTTTTTCGAGGGATCTTAGCACAAATTCACTTTAAAATCAAACTTATTTCGTAAAAGGTAAAGTTAAGTGTTGCTTACCGGTCCTCTTCCAAGGTTTGGGTGTTTGTTGCTGTGGTGCCATATGCCTTGGGAAGGGTTGGGGCGCGCATACTTCTGGACTCGCACAAGTTTCTGTGTCATCCTCGTCTTCATCGTCCTAGAAAGAAAAGTCAGGGTTAAAATTGGGTAGTTAACAGAATTCTTTTAGAAAAGAACAAACGGATTCAATAGATTATGTTCGGTTCTTCTATCGTGCTGCCTATGATCGTAAATTTTTGCACGCTACATGTGTTGGCGACTGTATATCACGCGAGTCATAAGCTAAAAAATCGGCACGAATCATTTTGCTAGAATTATTTATGATATCCCATTCTTTATTATTACTATTGCCTTGATAAACCCTGGTTTACCAAAAACTGTTGTTCCTGGTTAGGTAGTTGTTATTCATATATTCAAAGATGGCAACAAAACAGTAAGATTCCAATAACGTGTTCTCAAAATTGTTTTCAATTAGCACTGTGAAGAACATGATTAGCTACGTCTCAACTAATGATTACAATTAAGCAATTAGTAACTAAATGTATAAATTATGTAGAATGGGAATCAACTGATTAAACTTTAAAAACCGGTTTTACCCGTTATGGATTGCGGAAATCAAATAAAAGGGCCAATGTTTTCGCGAAAATTGTACTGATATAAAATAAAGACGCATTGGCTGGTTGGTTCGATTTAAAGTCGATATAAATAGGAATAAAGGCCTCCGAATGACAACGACAATGGACGATAAAGTATTGCAAATGTTTTAATTTGGCTGGCAATCGACCGATATTTTTCCTCTGTTAAGATTTACGTTGCAGAATATTTGAAGTTTGACATGATCTCTCAGATATTTTTACCACACCTATCCTTGGCAAGAACCACATATGCGATAGAAATAATAATATCCAAGGCAAGAATATCTTAAGAACACGATCCGTGAAGGATTCTCTTTATAAATTGCCATAGCATCCAACGCTTGAAGTAGCGCAATTTATTATACACAGAAAACTGATCAGAATACTTCAATACTGTAAGAAACCTATGAATAGTATTAACTCTCCGTCGACCTTAGAGAATATTGTACAGGCTTTAGTAGCAATCCTCCCGCTAGCTTTGTTATTCATGCACTTAGATTGAATGTTCAATAATGTATCAGTACCTCTGCTCGTGTCAATCGAAAAGCGGATTTTGGATTTAAAATACTTTGACATGGAATAATGCATTATTTTACCAGTCTTTACAAGAAGAAATGCTGATTTGATGTTAGATGAGACTTCTCAAAATGGGCTACGAAAATACCAAGCTTAAAAATAAGTGCAACAGAACGCTGGTTTTGTAAGAAACGCTAGTAGGCACCTACTGGATTCCTAACCTGTTGTCATTTCATCATAAAACGATCAAGTATGATCAAAAAGGGACGAGTTTTGATTACTACTAAGTTTATAGTGATTTGAAAAAAAACAGTCAAGTCTAAAGTCAGCAAAGCAAAACGTAAGAGATCTCTGGTGCAAAACTATATCAAGCGGAAGCATTTACTCATATACCAACTCCCTGAGGCACCCTTACTCTAATCGTCGCGGAAGTCAATGTTATGTCAACGGGATAAGGGTGGAAACGACACCATTTATCGTCGACTTGATAACAGTGTGAACGACAGCTAAATGACACTTTCCACGCTCACAGGCACCGAGCTAAAACCCATGGGACCAGAGTTTTCTTAAACAAAAACTTTAGAAGAAAAGTAATGCATAATAAATGTTAGAGGTCCCTTTACCTTTAAATATCGTCTTTCATAATTATACAAAACCTGATAACAAAGGAACAGTCGTTATAGACGAAACAAAGTCTGAATTTCTTTAGCTGCACTGGCAAATTAAGTAGGTATACCAGGAAAAAGGAAAAGTAGATTTTCCCCAAGAGAATGATTTCTCAGAAAATTTAAATACAGAAACTCGAAGTTTGATCTCTGCTTGTATTGTGAATAAAGAGAAGCAACATAACAATAAACAAACTGACAACACAGACCTTTTCATCGAGAAAGAAAGCGAATAATGTCAGAGATCATGCACTGGTGCATCCTATGTATTGCATAACGTGAATGCAAGTTACAACAGACTACCTACAAAGTAACAAATATTACCCATCGAAATATTACTCGAAGGGAAAGTTATGGGCGGTCGGAACTCGGTATACAATGATTTAATTCGTGTCTGTGTCGCTAAAGGTTGAAGGTTGGTAGAAGGTGGACACTATAGAAAATCTCAGTAGTTTTTAAACGGGGGTGTCCCATAGTAATGTTGTTAGTAAGAGTTGGCAAAACGGCAAACTTCCTGCAGGCGGTACTTCAGTTGAAAATCTAGTAAAGATGTCTATGTTTATTTTTTTTGGCACTAATGATGAATGCAGTGACATCAAAATTCGTCATACAAAAAACAAAACTCGAAGGAATTTTATTATCGTTATAAAACAAGAGAATTTACATAATACAGCGAAGACAGATTAGGCGTACGAAATAACTGAAAAAGATTTCTCAAAAACAAAAGCTCACCTTGTAATAATCGCTCAAAGGGACCTTCTACACACAACTATAAATACAACACCTAACCTAAGCCGTGAATTCTACGCTGTAGAACAAAAAGCCTATAGGCACATAGGCACAACTCAGTATTAAAATAAACCAGCCCTTTCCCTGTGCCCCTTCCACAGCGTAAAAAATAAGGTAGGTAAAGGTAGGCTCGAAAATGGTAATTCCAGCATTGTCTTTGACATTCAAATGGACTAATGGAGCAGCACGGTTCATTAGGCAAATGATAACGTACATACATGCGTATATAACAGTATGGGCAGAAGCCTCATGTACACACATAAATTCAATTTGAACGAGAATCTAATGAAATGGAAAGCTGCCAAACTTGGCTGTACTATCTAGGCGTTGATTTGATTGAAATAGGAGTTTTTTAATCGCTTTGTGTTCCATGTTCCATGTATATAGGCGTTTTTAGTCGCTTTGATGTTCAGCGTGAAAAAAAATTTTGGGTAACATTTTTTTTCTGGAAACTGATTTAAAAATGTAAATTGTTCAAGTTCAAGCCCATTTCTTTTCAGAACACTGGCATTTCAAAAATTCTTTGTATAGCGAACGTTTTATTGTATGTACAGAGTTTTAGTCGGATATTTCTAGACGATTGAGTTAGTGAATAGTGAGTAATATTTGCAGAAAAGTTATTGTCTTGAACTGAAGTTTGGAGTTTCAGAAGCTTAAAACAAGAAGCTGTAAAACTTAGTTATTTAGCAGTTACTTTAGAAGCTTATTCCAAAGGCGTTGATCAAGTCTAAAAGGCGATAAGCATTAAATATCATTCAAAACTTATGATTAACTTATCTAAAATTCAAAGCCGACTTTAAGACTATTCAGAGCAGTTTCCTTGGCTATACAAAAAGCGACTTAAAAGCTTCACAAGTTATGGTTGAGAGTCCCGTTATACCCGGAAGTAGGACACAGAAGCCTTGTGAGACTAGTTTGCACAAAGTGTACACGTTTTAAGGATACCATTTCTAGTACAGTTAGGTGGTAATTAGCGTGGAGAGAAATGTATTTAGATGTGTTATGAAACTGTGTGTTCCAAGCTTGAAACGTTTCGTGTACCGTTTATTATTCCCTTGTCATGAACCCAAGTTTATGAATCCTTATAAGTCATTTGCTTTTCTTCTCTACATTATATAAGCTTACTAACTGCCGCTGTTGCTTTTCCATCTCCATCGCTTCTGTCTTTAGATAAGCAGCTACTTGCGTTTATAGGGTCTTTATTCCCTCTAATAGCATTATCTTATTCCGGGATCTCAAAAATATCACCATTACAATAAAACAGTGTATCAGTTGTATCACCGTTTTCATTGCCATCATTAAAATTCACTTTTGAGTCTTTTGGCGTAGTTATTTTTTATCTAAGTATCTCACAAACTTGTCCAATCTATTCATTTCCTACATCTCTGGTGGAAATTTTAATGATTAGTGTTTCAAAAGTAATATGACTAAGATGGCATATTTCGTAGAAACGGAAAGCAACCTAGATATATTTGTATAGTATATGATTTGCATGAGCTTACGTACTTTCCATGTTTGATGGGATAGAAGAGAACACGGTGGTCACACGTCTGTAGGAAATGAATAAGTGGTACTTATGAGGCTCTGCGATCAATTTTATTTTTGTCTGGCGCTAAGTTGGGTTTTTTCCCCTGTGGCATGGGTTCACTGACTTAGATCTTACACACCCGGAGCAACAACCTGAAGACCATGTTAATATCTGGGATTGAATAAGCCGTAACTAAGTTTAGCTAGCCAATCGGGCCACCAATAACTCAATTATGAGGACAATTCCGGTTAAGTTCATGCCTGGCAGAACAAATATATCTTCAAATGCATTGTCGACCTCTTTGTATTGTCAATGATGTCTCGACGATTTGAGAGCCAGATAAATTGTATGCACTCAATGCTCTCGATGGTTCTCTTTGCATTGTACTAATGCAATTTAAATTGTCGTCGTGTGCTTTACATCTCGATATATCCGTTCCCCTGGTATCCTACGTAGCGTTTTTGTTTCGACGTTCGTCTTTGTAAAACTCTGTTTCTTCTCTGTTGATGCCATTAGCGGGGTTGTGGAATTCAGATAAGCAGTCAGTCCACGTACAATTCAAATTCAGCTGCAACCGGACAAAGCTAGGTAGATTGATTGTCTGATATTGCTAAACTACATATATAAAATTAAGAAATGAGACGTTCTTGGATTCGGCCACTGTGATAGTTGGTTTTACCAAGCTCTTTGCGCCATATAATTTCAAACTACAGATTTCCATAGGTACGAAAACATTGATGTATACATAGAAGAAAGAGCTTTAACTATTCATAGAAGTTGTGTTAGCTATAAACAGCACGGCAAAGGAAAACCATGTCTTTGTTGCGATCGTTGACACATAAAAGTGGCTATGAACGTAAGATCCGAAGCAAAGCCTTGCAGCAGCTTGCAAAACCCTTGAGCACGCATTGTTCGAAGAACACGTTATCGAGAGCGACGGTGTACTATGAAAAGAACCTTTTTCTTGTGTGCTGTGTGGGAATTTTTGCGGATTGACCCAAAGAATGATGCATGCAAAGCAGCAAAGAGATTATCCGAGTGTATGTATATAGTGCAAGGTTTTTTTAGATAGAAAGAGGTTGGATAGCTTAGAAACCTCTCATCAACGGACTGGACTAATATATTAGGTAATATTTTTAGTGATTATAGTACTCATGAATATGAATAACTTTAACTAAGTAATCGAAAATGAAATCGCGAAGAAAGAAATGATGTTCAGTACCTACAATTTGTCTAGTTTTTTTCAATGAATTAAAAGTTACTCCGTAGGTAGAGAATTGGCCAATAAAATACTGTGTTATACCAAAAACAATTTAAAAATGAGGTGGGGCTTCCAATATGCCCCACCTCATTTCGTGGGGCTAAATAAACATATTAATTATGTAAAGGGAACTACACCACACTTTCTTATGGGTGCTTTGGGATTTATAAAGTCAATACATGGTTTCGTCTGTGACCCAAATATACGACTTCTGTTAAGTGGCCACACGGGGCGTTTTATTGATTTCATTTATTTGTTTCTTTGGTAAAGGTAAAAATTTACAAACGAACTAATAGTGACTGAAGTAAATTTTTTGTGAGCATGAACCAATTTATATCTCCTTTTAAACATTACATAGTAGGCACAGTCGCACACAAACGTATTTACAAAATGAAAACATTAAACTCAGTCTAATTATTCCTTTACAAACATTTACTGCTTATTCTTTTAATTAGTGTACACAAAATGAATTTGTCTTCCATCTTGTTCCGACTCAAGTTGTAGTTACAATGAGACATCTATATTACAAAGAGAGAGAACTCATTTCACGCACCAACGAATTTCAACCATTTCAAACTGGCTCATATAAATATACATTCCTCGATATAATAGTAGTTTGATATACAATACATACATAGCAACTGTATCCATCTACCCACAAAATGGTCGTTTCTCATTAATTTTTTGCTAAATTACGTGTCACTGGCCAGATAGTGTGTGCCTTCACAGTTTTTTGCCAACAAATAATCCAAAATTCTGTTTCAATTTCATGCTTATTAGGATCTGAGGTTGTTATTCGTTGAACTCTTATTGTTAGCAACAGATATTGAAGATCTAGTTGTGAATACAGGCTAACATGAAACAGTCCTAACGAAGTTATCTGTCGGTACGGAAATAAATTGGAGCAGAGACGAGTTAAATTATGCCGCAGTGATTTGAAAGCACTGGAAATAGAGTCGGCGAGCTTAGAAAATCGAAACTCAGAAAGTTAATTCAAGTATAAACGGCAAAGGAAAAACGGAATTCCCAAAAGAGCTGCAGTTTCTTATACAATTTTCTAACACAATAAATAAACTACACAAAATGCCTCGAAAAATGCGGCTAGAAACTTTTTCTCGGCATTTCTTTTATCTGGCCACTGACCCAAACCACTGGCGTATAGTTATATCGAAATCTAGATATCAGACATTATTCGGCCGTATGGCTTGGTGCCAAGAACAGGGAAATGCTCCCAGGTGCTATATATTCTAGGTACCTATATAGCTTGTTCTTGCTCCCATTTTGACTAAGAACTAAACTTTAGCTGTAAACTAAATTAATGGTCAGTTCTTTAGCAGTTAGTTGGATGACAATAAAGTTTCGGTTATATAGGAAACTGATACTCAATCTACCTAGCCTTTCCCCATCTACATTGGGGTCGGCTTCCAGTCTTACCGGATTCAGCTAAGTACCAGTGTTTTACATGGAGCGACTGCCTATCTGACCTCCACAACCCAGTAACTGGGTAACACGGTACCCCTTGGCAAGACTGGTGTCAGACGTAATGACTGTCAAAGACATTCAAATGACAACCGGGACCAACGGCTAACGGCTTTACGTGCTTGCCGAGGCACGGAGGAAACTCGGTATGTTGAAAATGGTCACCCATCCACGGACCGACCTCGTCAAGCGTCGCTTAACCTTGAAGATCGACCAGTGCGGCTGTTATTATTTAGCCACGAGCTCCTCTTTAGGAAACACACAAGTTGGGAGACAGCCGTCACATTATAACAATCTTTGAGCTATATATACGTCTAAAGATTTTGGCTTCGTATTTAACGCCCGAAACAAATAAAACTTTTACCATTTAGTTTTCCATTGCCCAACTTTTCCCATAGACAGTACCAACGTAAAAAATTACACTGTCCTATGATACACATGTTACCTGACATATACAAAATATAACAAACTAAATGAAAGCTGCAACTCACCTCAAGATTATCAAAGTCCACCTTGATGAGTCGCCTCTGGGGTTGCGCGTGCGGTGTGACGTCACCGCCGCGCCTGGAGTCACCCCCACCGGGACCGCTGCCGGTACCACTTGTAGCTGTAACAAAGGAAAATGATGTTAGAAGGAAAAATTAAAAATAATCATCAAAATCGGACGACTCTGAGAAAGTCAGGCGTGATCTGTGAAATGCAACTTGAAAACCTCTTTTTAGGGTTCCGTATCCAAAGGGTAAAAACGAGATCCTATTACGGATCCTGTCTGTCACCAGGTTGTATCTCATGAACCGTGATAGCTAGACTGTTGATATTTTCACAGATTATGTATTTCTGTTGCCGCTATAACAACAAATACTAAAAACAGAATAAAATTAATATTTAATTGGGGCTCCCATACAACAAACGTGATTTTTTGCCCGTTTTTTGCGATAATGGTACGGAACCCTTCTTGAGCGAGTCCAACTCGCAATTAGCCGATTTCTTTTTTTTCGTATTGTATTAAAATGGCGCAATAAGTACCTAGGTTATGGGGTTGTCTGTGTTTGTTTGATTTATATTTTCATTCAGGAGTAAAATTCCATTGTGCATTGAATAGAACAATGAGCATTCAGAACCTGTTTTAAAATGCTGTTGATACAGTACCTCTAACTGCCTATTTTTTATCTTTTCAATACTTAAAAAAAGTTTAGAACTCCGAAAGTACCGTAAAGTTAAAAACAGAGTCAGAAAACGAACGACCAAACGTACACCCATAAGCAAACATCAACCTACATTCAGTGTTTAAAAAAATTGTGAATTTTCTTTTCAGTACAAAATGATACAATAACGCTGCCCCGGTTGAAAAACAAACTTTTGAGTACGAAAACATCTACAACCATCACAATATACTCGGCTATGCCGCCATTTTAGACCCGCCATATTGAATTCGACCGCCAAAATTTTGCAGTTAACAGTTTTCAATAGACAAAAACGCAGCAGAAAATACTGGCTGTTACTGAAACGCCGTTCTAAATTGAAAAGCACCGATAACCCTGAACCCTGAGAAGACAGATTGAAGAGGTAATGTATGAATGGACAGTGAAGGGTGATTTTTTACCTCGTAGCAAAAACCGTGTTAGGTGCAAGATTAATGATAGGAACCGAGGACATGGAAGTGACTTATGTTTCATGTAGCTGGACATAAATGTAAGATATGTTTCATGCAGTGACAATATTTTACCTTAATAACGACCTACATATCGCTGAGCACAACAACAATAAAGGGAGAGGGAATAATATACTAAATAGGCGGTGGAAAGCTATCAATGATGATGACCATAGACAAAGATTATTTACAGCTTTGAAAAGTCTACGAAGAAGGAACTACTCAAACGTATTCTTTACAATCTCGAGTAACAAAACGTAATCATCATCGAATTGCTTGCGCACAAGTTGATACCAATTTGGCATCAATTTTAAGTTAAAGGAAAATCATTATAGAAAACCAATTAATCTGGACAGATCATTTATCAACCTACGTATTTTACGATCAGCTAAATCCAAAATCTGACCTAAGTATTCGATCAAGTTGACAATCAAATTGATGGAGTAACCTCAGTCTTCACAAATAATATATTTTTCTAAATAAATTCGCGGATAAAATCTGTAGCTATATTCCAGAGACAAACAATCTGCCAGGATTATATTCATATCACGCTTAATCCTCAGGGATATAAACGTAATTTTGAGAGCTTAGAGTCGGGCTTACAAATCCAGATAGATATGAACTTTATTTAGTACGCAATTTTAAAAGTTCATACGAAAGTATTGGTATTATGTTAAGAATGCCACAGATAACAATCAAGATACTTTAGTACCTCTTGACAACGAACAAGGTTAAGAGAATGTGATTTAAAGTAACCTGTATATATCATTGTTGGTGTTTGTTGAAAATTGTATCATAGCAAAAAGCTCTTGCGTTTCGTAATCTTTATGAAAGTCATCCGCTCTAATATATGTAATATAGTCAGTTCAGTCAAGCAGGGTGCTGTCAGACTCTTAATAACCAAAACCTCAGGGTATTCGCCCTTCACTCAGGGCAGTTCGTACCGCTCTCCCGGAATAAAGAGTTTGATCTACCACAAGATCACACCAGCAGCCAAATTGCGTAAGTGAATTCAACAAAGGAAACAGTTTGGAACCTTCACAAAAACGACTTTACGTATTGCATATTACACTCTGAAAAGGAAAGGAGATTGAATCTTTCCATGACCAATATTGTTACGTAGAATTGATTGTAAAGAATAATTGTGTTTTCAGTTTTAAGGAACCATTACACATTTTTAATTAAAAGCTTTAGACGACCATTAGTTGTGAGTAAAACAAAATTAAATTATTTCCTAATTATTTGGAAATAAATCATCAGGGGGGTGACCACAAGCTCTTAGAGTAAGGTTATTTTGAGATCGAATAAGGGACAGATGTATATGACGTGTATACATCTGTCACTTTCTCGATATCAAAATAACCTTACTCTAAGAGCTTGTGGTCACCCCCCAGGACGATGATCGTACTCTTTCCAAATTAGTTTCGCAGTACCGGAAAAGTTGAAAGAAATGATTCTAACTCTTTGAAGGTCCAAATTGTTTCCATTGCCGAATTCACTAAACGCAATTCGGCTGCAGTTCTCTAAACGAATGAACCTACAGTGAAATGCACCATAATACTAAATTCCAGCGATTTAAATTAACTCCGTACAAAATACCCAGAAGAGCTATAAACACTCTTCGCACACCTCCACAACAAATCTTATAATAATTTGTTTAATCAACCCGCAAACGCGCAGGTTTACGTAACGTAACCCAGTTAAGTAATCACCCTTTATCGGCGACACGAAAAAATGGTTCATAACCGCGCACCAGCTGTGAAATATGGCAATACGAACAAATAAACGTGAGTTTTTGTAGTAATGTGTATTAATATGCGTCAAGGTTGTTTTTAAGCAAGTTATATTAATGATTATGTATCCAGTTCGAGTTACTTTTGAGTGATTTGAACCAGTAGGTCAATATCAATATTTTTTAAATGAATGAATGGACCCTTGCAATCTCATCTCAGTGACAATCAATGTCATACTTGTCAAATATGTGTGTAAATTATCCGAAATTTTGACAGATGAGAATAAATTTAGAATGCGATCGTTTCTCAAATATTACGGGATGGGTTTCCAATATGCAAGCTATTAAAAATAGGCTCACATTCCACACAATCGAGCTGGCAATACTCCATAGTAATCTACAAAACTCACACATTTCAAAGTCTCCATAAATTCTTAAAACAAAACAAAAGAAACATCCACCTGTTCCAATTTCAAAATTAGACTTTCTTCATAATAATATTTTCGGTATAATTTTCGCATGGTCTTTACGACTTGTTCGCGTTTGAGGGTTGGTTATGCAAGTGCCGCAGATGTGATATACTTCTGCGTGTTACATCCTATAAAAAAGCAACCGTGAGAATGCTTGCAATGCGTAGTTTCATATAAGCTGTTGTTAGGAGTTGTAAACAATAGAGTCTCCGTTTACGCTACTGATTGCAGTTGGAAGGTTTCAATGTTATTCTGGTGCAATATTGTGTGTATTTTATATGTACAGTATTGTGGAAATAGGTCAATCTGAAAGCGATGGATTACAAAACGAGGAACGAAGTAGCTTGAAAAGCTTTATTGCGTTTTCAATGTTCCACGAAACGTAACGTTACGTGTTGGTGATTGGGATCGGATGGAACGTTACCAAAACGGTTTCAATGGTTTTCACTGTTGTTCTTTTATACAACAAAATACTTAACCCTTAGTCTTACACAACACCCGGTTTTTTAAATTGAGAATTTGACGTTATGGGCAAAATTTGCCAAACTCTATCTAAATGCTAAAGTGAGAAAAATTCCTCCTCGATAGAAACCCGCAGCCGAATTGCGTAAGTGAATTTGGCAAAGGAAACAGTTTGGAACCTTCAAAGAGTTAGAATCATTTCTTTCAACTTTTTCGGTATTGCGAAACTAATTTGGAAAGAGTACGATCACCCTCCTGATGATTTATTTCCAAATGATTAGGACAGAATTTAATTTCGTTTTACTTACAACTAATGGACTTCTAATGCTTTAAATTAAAAATTTATAATGGTTCCTTAAAACTGTAAAAGCTATTATTCTTTACAATCATTACTACATGAAAATATTGGTCATGGAAAGATTCATCTCCTTTCCTTTTCAGAGTGTAATATGCAATACGTAAAGTCGTTTTTGTGAAGGTTCCAAACTGTTTCCTTTGCCGGTGTTAATCGTAATCATAAACACGGTATTGGCTTCTAACTCAGACCTTTCGCCTCGATCAAGTACAAATCATTAGCACAGACCCACACCTGATGAACTGTCGTAATTACTTCTCACGGGCACCTACTTACCTACATTACATACACTGCAAACTCAATATCACGACCGTACCGCAACGCGGCGTAACGATAAATTCCCATTACCAGTGACGAAAACAAAATGGCGGATTCTTTTCGGCCAGTGCATTGCATTTTACGTCCGTCGTATATTATTTTGAGTGTGTGGAAATAAAATATGTAGTATTATTTAAATTGCTGGCTTTGCAGAATATGGACGATCGCTATTGCAATTTGGATATGCGAATTTTATTTACTTGAAAGTTGTAGTGTCATTCAGTCCAGTGAAAACGGGTTAAATTCCAGAGTAACTAGTTATAAATATTTCATATTGCATGGATGATAAAAATACTTTGTATAGCACGCTTATTAAATGCAAATTACTACGATTAAAAGGCAATTACAGTTATAAGTTGTTGAACTGGAAAACAGCCGAGTTTTTAAATATCAGAAATGGAAAATCTATTAGGTACTATTTTTATACGTCTTCATAATATAATTTCTTTGAAGCTACTTTTCATATCACTTAAAAAGCTATTTAGCTCAGAAAAGTAACTGAATAGAAAGAAAAAACAAAAGAAGTCTCAAAATTGTTAGTTTCGCCCCACTGCGCGTCTAACGATGTGTAGCATTGCTCTATTTGTATGTTTGTACCGAGCAATTATTGCTTGAATGTATACACGTACGAATTTAGTTTACTTTCACCTACCATGTTATAAAGCAAACGAAATTTAAGGTGGCAGAACTTGCTTTTTCTATGAAGAGATTGTTATTAGAAGTTTCCCGGCAGTTTTCGTGAAAATTCTCTCTGACACATGGATTTACGTAACAATTTTTGACGACACATTTTTAGGAATAAATATGAACGGAATTCTATCAGCCAAAAAGACTCTCACTTAAGCCAGCTTTAATTAAAAAAAACCACGAACTTTGTAGATTAGGGCACGTACTTACAGAAGTCATAAAAACAGCATTATCGCGACTGCTGTATAAGATTAAATCAGATATATAAGCATCAAACCGCCTGGCTCATCATGGCCCATCAAAAGCTTACCAAGCGTGGTTTTTATGTCAGTACAACCTTAACCTTTTTTGGAGGGTTTTAGTTAACATTTACGGGGCAACAGTTGTGACTGAGATTCAGCATTATTTTTCATTCTCTTTTTGCCAGTTTAGCTTTATTATTGACCTTCGAACATTGACAATAGATTATTAGAAAAGCGTAAAATTTTAGACAGAATCAGATCAGTCACTGTCTATATTTGGTATCATTTATATTTCCACATTAAATTTTTTGTACACGACTTTAGCTGGATACTTTGGACAGAATCTTAAGGTTACACTAGTCGATCATTATTCCATACAAACTTAGTCTGGCTATTACTCCACTGTTTACGATGTACGTTAAAAATAAAAAATACTATCAATTTGTCTCATCATTATCTGGCCCTGTATGGAAACAAAAAGTAAAAAAAAAATTATTAGACAAAAAAAAATTCGAAAGTTCCATTTTCAACACTAATTTTAACGCATCTTTGGGCGGAAATAAATACCATAAGAAGAAGTAAAATTGCAAAACGGCCACCATACAGGGATAGATTAGTAGTTCAACAATGAAAAAAAATATATTTGAACAGGTACATTTAGTAGTTTTTCATGATATCTAGACTCCCAAAGGTCTGTTTATAATATTTCGCGCGCTCGTTTTCATCCTAAATCATCATCCATTACGCTAAAAACTTGCAAAAAGTGCTTATTCGTACGCGAAATAGCTCCTTACTGCTCATCACAGCATCTATCTCATTCGGGTGTGTTGTTGGATGAGATGGCATGCATTTTAACCCCGCGCACAAAATAGTTCGTGCCGTCGACTAGGGCAACCTTAAGGAGTTATTGCCAAACTGTACGCTTCGTTTTCGATGGTTGAAAATGACGGTGTTATGGTGTGTGGTAACATATGTTGTAATAATCGGAAGTAAGTAACAGTTTACTTATAACCGGTTTATAAACATTGGGGCTATCAGAGCCAGCATGTCGTTGCTTATATTATTAAATTATTTTCCGTAAGGTACTTTGACACAATTTGTAAGATATCTATGGTATCTTGGTCTATATGTAGGTACTATTTTATTCCTTAAATATTGTATGTTTCGTTTCCGTGAATGTGTCCGTGGCATCAATAGTCGGCCCTATTAGAATATCAGCGCAGCGTTATTTTCTTTTTAATAGAGATAATTCTCTTCTGCTGAGATAGGAGCCTTTTTGGTCTCGCACGAGGTTATTTATTTTTATTATTGTTTGAGTTTTGCATAACTCGTGTCTCCCTCCTGTGCGAGTCACAAATAAATATATTTCTTTCTTTCTTTACCAATTACGTTAATTTTGGTGCTGTACTATATAGGTGAATTTGTATTTGAGGTGTATGTCTTGCATCTGACAGTACCAGTGAGGGGCTATTAAAACTAAATGGTGCTACTAATTGCACGGACGAAGTAATTATTTACTAAAACGGAAATACTAGCAATCAATTTACATAAATTGATCTCAAGCGATATTACTAAACTCGGTACACGAAACTAAACTGATAAAGTTAACCGTACGGCGGCATTGATTGATGCTAACTAAAAGTAATTGCGCCGCATAGCGTCAAGCGTTAACTCCAATCTCGAACTGGAAACTGCGGCGGCAATTAACCGGTTATTTCGTTACTTAACTAGCCGTTAAGGGATTTAAAGTTTAACTGCATTAGTGACCGCAAGTGTCGGTTACGCGGTGCTTTTTGTGTTAGTTGTATCTCAAGAGAGGCATTGTTCCAGTGAAGTTTAAACTGAGGATAGAAACCAAGAGGGAAATTGGAAAAGGAGCTGAAATATAAGACTTCTGCCTCGAAAAATCCGGTGTACCTACACAACATTATGGAAAATTAGTTTTGAAAGCCCCTAGGTTACAAAATCAAAAACAAATAGTTTATTTCAAATAAACCTTAGAGGTACTTTTGAATTGCCAAACAAAAAAAAGATGACTAGTTGCAAATTCGCAAGCGTCAGTAGGTCTCAATGGAGAAGAATTTGCAAGAAACTCCACGGACACTCTTTTCCATCAGTTTTAATTAATTTTTTTTGGTTACATCATTCTTGTTGAAAAATACATATATGTGAGAACAATGTAAAACGAACGTGTATGTAGAGTTTCTAGAATATCAAAGAATTAAAAAAAAAAGTACAATAACAGTCCGAGGCAGCAAAGTTATGACCAATCCCAACTGATGGCGCCCGTTCACGAACATGACACATGGATCGGCATCACTCAGCCCAACCATCATGAAGGGAACCGAATGATCCAATACATGTGCCAAAGTAGAGAATGATAAAAGTTCGTAAAACTGTTTAGTTGACGTACCCATCTAGTTTTCGCGGCATTTTCACGCCTGGTTGGAGCCTCGTATAATTATAGTGAAATTCTGTAGTCTTAGCACGACAGCGACGTGCCGAAACATAGTTTTACGTAAGTATTTAAGCCGAGGTTACACACTCAAAACATTCCGAAGTTTATGTAAAGCTTTAACAATAATAAGCTTATGTTTAAAAACAAAACCTGTTTGTAGGAGGTTATCTCTGGCACTTACGATCCGATTACCAAAATTTTTGGCCTACTTCAAAAAGGAGGAAGTTCTCAATTAGAATGTATTTTTTATGTGTGTTGCCTCAGAACTGTGTTTACTAGGTCAACCGATTTTGAGGATTATTTTTTTATTTGAAAGCGGTTGTTTCTCATGTGGTCCCATTTAAATTTGATCTGATGAATAACTTCGCAGATATACAACAGAACTCTTCAATAAATGACGGAAAATCTCTCAAGATTGCTGCAATTGCATGTCTGTTTATTGTTTACACCATGTCATAACATAACATCACGCCGGTACGCTCTAAAGGGGTACGCAGATGTATACGGTTCACCCTGGTACACTCTAATTTCACCGCACACACAACTAAAACGTGAAACATAAAAAACTTTGACAAAAAAAAAACAACCGACTTTCAAATAAAAACACTAAAAAGTGCAAAATAACTTCAATTTCGGAAGCCGTTGTCAAAAAACGAAGATCAAAAACAAGAACACCGACTTCCGAAATAAAAGTAATTTTTCACTTTGCAGTGTTTTTTATTCCGAAAAAATGGATGCACGGTTCCAGTGGGACACGCCTATGAAGCAAAGCCGAACGAAAAAGTTAGATATTATGAGATATTTCATAATATAGATTACCTATCCAACTATACATAGGTTAGGTCTGATTTACACGATATAATCAAGGGTAATAGATCAACGGATGCCTAAATTGAAGCTTTGGATTTCCAAATTACTAACCAGAGTCGGTAACAAAACCCCAGGATTTTAAACAATGATTTTTACACATTATATGTTACCCATGTCATTAATCAACATCAAATTGTAACAAACCGTGTCGGAATAGGTTAAAGGTGAAAAAGAGCAGAATATTTTTGGTGAAATTAAAAATATTTTGTATTGTAACGAAGGAAATTATGTCATTACAAGCTTTCAAAAGGTATTTTTAATGAGACTCTCTTAATACCCTTATAAATGTGCCATTTTAAGGCCCATTGTTTTCCAGAAGTGGGTATTTTTAGTCAATAAGCGTGATTGTCACACATTGATTAGCACAAAAAATATGTTACTATCTCTAGTAAACCACTTATCGGAAAGATCATTACAATATTATTTAACAAATTATCACCCAGTTAACTAAAATCATAAATTGGCATGAACCTTACGATGATAGGTCCTTCTTAATTACTTAGAATCTGTTATATGCTGTACTGGAGGATGTCTTCAAGGTTCTGGACTGGATTGCCGACGATATAGTGGTCATGGCTGAGACTATGGAGGACCTCAGTACAATGTTCGATGACCTAAGTAGAGCTTCCGAAAGAGTGGGTCTAAAAATGAACATGGACAAAACCAAGGTGATGTTGAATGCCCATGTTGCACCCACTCCTATCAAAGTCGGAGCCTCTACACTCGAAGTTGTGGACGAGTATGTCTACCTGGAACAAACGGTCCAGTTAGGTAGGTCAAACTTCGAGAAAAAGGTCAACCGTCGAATCCGACTCGGCTGGGCAGAGTTCGGTAAGTTGTGCGGTATCTTCTCGTCCAACTTACCACAGAGTCTCAAGACGAAAGTCTATGACCAGTGTGTGTTGCCAGTGATTACTTGCGGGACAGAGACGTGGTCGCTCACAATGGGCCTCATCAGAAAGCTTAAAGTCACCCAAAGGGCAATGGAGAGGGCTATGCTCGGAGTTTCCTTGCGTGATCGAATCAGAAATGAAGACATCCGCAAGACAACCATGGTTACCGACATAGCCCGAAGATTTACCAAATTTAAGTGGCAGTGGGCAGGGCACTTTGCTCGCAGAACGGGGCCATCCGTGGGGCAGAAAGGTTCAGGAGTGGCGACCGCAAACCAGAAGACGTTGCGTTGGAAGGCCTCCTACCAGTTGGACTGATGACCTGGTGAAGGTTGCGGGGATCTGCTGGATGCGAGACCGATTAACCTGGCGACGCTTGGAGGAGGGATATGTCCAGCAGTGGACGTCTTGCGGCTGATATGATGATGATGAAGCTTTTCCTAACTAGGTACATAAAGATGGGCTCCCAGTGTAACAAAGTAAATACTGCCTGATGCCTCTGAATCCCAGTATAGACAGGTACTTAACATTTTACATGGAGCGATAGGTCCTTCTATATCACCCAAGATAGACCTAAACCACCTAAATTAAAGTTAGATTTAATCGAAATACGCATTTCATTACCAAGGCTTCAGCTGTTAATACAAAATGGCGGGATGAGTGACGCAAAAGCGCGCGAACCTTGACATTTGACGTAAAGGGACCAAGTTGAGTACTCTGGTGGTTTTGATAGCCAATATCCGGCTTAGAAAGTATGTTTAAACAATGTAACTCTACCCTATATTCTAAGCCATTTCCTCCACTCGATTTTTTACTGGCATTAGGGTTTTTTCCATTCTCAATTTCTCATTGCATGGCCTTAGGCCTCATCTTCAAAGTTACCCTCCGTGACGGATAATACTTTTGATATAAGTCTATACCATTATTATAAAGAGGAAAGATTTTTTTGTTTGTTTGTACCGAATAGGCTCCAAAACTACTGGACCGATTTCAAAAATTCTTTCACCGTTGGGAAGCTACTCTATCCCCGGGTGACATAGGCTACTTTTTATCCGTGTATTCTCACGGGAACGGGAACTACGCGGGTGAAACCGCGAGGCGTCCTCTAGTAGATTATAATTTAATACTAGGAATATCTACCTAAGGTAGAGTCTGTTACAGGTATTTGATACTTGGCAACATTTCATCAGTTATAGCAAGTATTACCCGAAATTCTGATTTCCCTGAAAACTTTAAATTGCAAACAAAGCTGCCGACCGGTTCTAAGAAAATCATTATGAAAACAAACCGTGCAAGTTTTCATTACCTTACTATTCAGTGTTTTCAGTAATATATCTATACTAATATTATAAAGAGGTAAAGTTTGTGGGGTTGTGAGTTTGTGAGTTTATGAGTTTGTGACGTTGTAAGGGGTAATCTCTGGATCTACTGAACCGATTTTGAAAATTCTTTCACCAGTAGAAAGCTACATTATTCCTGAGTGTCATAGGCTATAATAAATTTTCAAAAAAATTAGAGATCCTTATGAAAATTGCAATAATGTAACCCAAGGTAGGAAAATGTTGCCTATAAAATTCATTCTTTGGCGTACGCTGAGAAAAACATTGATGATAGATAAAAATTGTAGGTAAGTAGGGTAAGTAGGGTAGGTAGGGTAGGCAAAGTAGGCAGGGTAGGTAGGGTAGGCAGGCTAGGCTGGCTAGGCAGGGTAAGCAGGGTAGGCATGGTAGAGGGGGTTGGCCGGGTAGACAGGATAGGCGTGGTTGGCAGGGTAGGCTGAGTAGGCAGGGTTGGCAGGGTAGGCAGGGTAGGCAGGATAGGCAGGGAAGGCAGGGTAGGCGCGGCAGGCAGGGTAGGCAGGGTAGGCAGGATAGGCAGGGAAGGCAGGGTAGGCGCGGCAGGCAGGGTAGGCAGGGAAGGCAGGGTAGGCAGGTTAGGCAGGGTAGGCAGGGTAGGCAGAGTAGGCATAGTAGGCAGGATAGGCAGAGAACGCAGGGTAGGCAGGTTAGACAGGGTTGGCAGGGTAGGCAAGGTAGGCATAGTAGGCAGGGTAGGCAGGGTTAGCAGGATAGGCAGGGTTGGCAGGGCAGGCAGGGTAGGCAGGGTTGGCAGGGCAGGCACCGTAGGCATGGTAGGTAGGGTTAGCAGGATAGACAGGGTTGGCAGGGAAGGCAGGGAAGGCAGGCTAGGCAGGGTAGGCATGGCAGTCAAGGTTAGCAGGGTAAGCAGGATAGGCAGGGAAGGCAGGGTAGGCGCGGCAGGCAGGGTAGGCAGAGTAGGCAGGGAGGGCAGGGTAGGCATAGTAGGCAGGGTAGGCAGGATAGGCAGGGTAGGCAGGGTAGGCTGGGTAGGCAGGGTAGGCAGGATAGGCAGAAAAGGCAGGGTAGGCAGGTTAGACAGGGTTGGCAGGGTAGGCAAGGTAGGCATAGTAGGCAGGATAGGCAGGGTTAGCAGGATAGGCAGGGTAGGCAGGGTTGGCAGGGCAGGCAGGGTAGGCATGTTAGGCAGGGTTAGCAGGATAGGCAGGGTTGGCAGGGAAGGCAGGCTAGGCAGGGTAGGCATGGCAGTCAGGGTTAGCAGGGTAGGCAGGGTTGGCAGAGAAGGCAGGATAGGCAGCAAAGGCAGGATAGGCAGGGTAGGCAGGGTAGGCATGGTAGGCAGGGTAGGCAGGGTAGGCGAAGGGGCAGGGTAGGTAGGTAGATAGCCAGTTGACGGGAGCGAAGCCCCGGGGGTCAGCTAGTATATACTTATAAAGCTGAAGAGTTTGTTTGTTTGAACGCGCTAATCTCAAGAACTACTGGTTGGAATTGAGAAGTTCTTTTTGTGTTGGATAGTCCATTTATCGATGAAGGTTATAGGCTATATAATATCACGCTACGACCAATAGGAGCGGAGCATAAATAAAAAAAATTGCAAAATCTGGCAAACATTGTCCTTTTTGAGAGCTTCCCCATCAAACCAAATTACAAATAATAAACTTATCAGGAATTATAAAGCATGAACAGTTTGATCAACAGCTCTAATAATTATCGTTTATCGTCAAACCCACTAAAAGTTCATAAACTAAAAGTCCCTATGAAAGTGTTCTGTCTGTCCTAGTTAAAAATTCACGCTAAATTGTCTAATATATACCGCTTCTCATCCGACTAGGTACTTATGTCTCCGTATTTTGGCCATGGGAACTGAATTTATAATTTTTATTTTTCCTCGAGACACGGTTGGGATGAAGCTTAAATTGTGCATAAATAATAAAGGAGTTGGTAGACAGGGTTACCAGCGTGAAAATATTTTCCACGGCTAAGTTAAAATTACAAAAGCGTTCAAGTTGCTCTTAGCTAACTTCTTTGTACTTATTCTTTGAGAGGACACTGTTGCATTGTTAATTTAAAAGTGCCAGAACCTAAGTAAACTTTTAATTTTCTGCAGATTCAATAAGCTTGCGTAAATACTTTATAGTGAAAGTTCATTCTAAATCTTTAAGTTTGCAACATTCTGGTTACAAACATTGATGATTTATTCCAATTTAGGATTGGCTTATTTTGCCAGCGGCTTACTTATATCATATATATAATCTCACGCCTTTTTCCCATGAGAGCAGGCAGAAACTACAGAACGTCACCTGCTACGATCCTTACATACTTATTTTCTTTTCTTTTCTTTTTTCTTCCGGTTAAGAGTAGGTACTGCGCACCTGTCCTTTACTTATATCAAAAATGCGAAAATAAGAAGACTCTTACTTAGACAGAGACCTGTCTGTCTGTCTGTTTGTTTGTTAACAACGCTATCACGCCTTTATCACAATTTTTTTTTTTATTCATTTTGGTATAACAGAAATTACACAGATATATTAAACCTTGGAGAAGATCGTAGTATACTTTTTATATCGGGAGACAAGTAAGTTACTTTGGGATATTTATTTATTTTAGCCTGTACGCGGCTGTTAGTACACCAAGCAATTGTTAATAAATAAATAAATAAAAGACCTATTTCCAAAACTTATCGAAACCCAACAAGATGGTCGCAGTCCTATTACCCGCTCTTCTTACGTCATTGAGCCCTAATTTACTGGTTGACCAGATAAATAAGTTATGAATCACGCTTCACGCTTTTGATTCGTAACGAAACAAAGTTAACCGTTTTAATTTTCTTGAGAAATATCGGAACTACGTTTATTACATTATTATTTATAATCTAATTTGGGTGGTTCTAAATCACTCACCCAAGTTGGAACAAAGTTTTGATAACAAATTAACATGCTTGCCCTAGTTAGTTTTTCAAAGTTTTATGAAAAATACTACCTAATTATTTCGTTCATAGTACAGTAAGCAATCATTTTCAGACGAAAAACTCTTCAAAGGAAACTTAATGTTCTGCGATATTTTCTTAGGAACTTTTCGTGAACTTCAACGAATAAGTAGTACTTCTACTTTGGAGACTGTTACAAAGACTTAGACGACCTAAATAGCGATAAAAATAATAACAACCTCTGTTTTTTTTTTCATTTATGGCGCCAATTCCAAATTCAAATAACATTCGAACGCGTTCAGCCGTCGAAATTCCCAGCAAATAGGATGCGTTCATAATGAGTTTTCATCGCAGTTGCCAGGGAACGTATGTGTAATTGTGAATGGTTGTATGACTCAGTGCCACAGTGCCGATTTCACATAAAAACTAATAAATGCACATGTTAAGTGAGTTGAATCGCAATTTCCTTTATAATGGAAGGCTAAAACTGTAATACTTGACGTTTTATAAATAGAAAATAAAGTAATGTGTCTTAAAAGCAAGTTATATGGAAATAAAGGTAACTTAAATTTGATGTTGTGGTTTCCGTCTGTTATCGTGAAGATGAGACCAACTTGAAACTAGGGATGTCGGAGGTTCAATTCCGATGCCGAAAAGTCGGAACTTCCGATTGTTTATACACCTCCGATTTCGATTTCGGTTCCGAAACTTTTAAATCGAAACGAAAGCGATTTTAGCGCAATGCTTGCTTTTCAATCGCGAATCCGAATTATGTAGGTATCAGCAATAGCATTGCAATAGCATCCAATTCCGACTTCGGTTCCGATATCATCACTTCCGTAACATCCCTTTATCAAAATAAAGGTAATAGACGTATAGCGGTTTCTAATGGACGCTGACATTTTAGCGAGCCAAAAATACTTCGAAGCGAAACCCAGATTGTGATTAAAACTAAGAAATGGAATGTCAAGATACTGCAGGGAAACGGAGAGACCACAGAACAATGAATGATGATGTTGTGATAGCGCCTTATGTGGGTCATCAGCTGTTTGGTGCAGTCATGACCTACATAAATTAGGCTAGCCCTAATGAATCATGCACGCGTTCAGGCGTAGGATTTCCTCGGTATAAGGTTAGCGAATATAAAAATACTTAAATTGGAGGAAGATTCTACATCTAAAAATGATAATTACTCGTCATAGCTGTAGCGACGCTGCCCCAGTAGGCTTTGTCTGAAGCGACGTCCAATGCTGGTTCCTCAGGACTCCTGACGGGCTCGACCAGTCCAGAGACCGGCCTTGTACCCAGCAGCAGAGCCGCGGGCGATACCTTCGAGCGACGCAGCTTGACTGATGTTGGTCACTCCGTTGAAAACCCGCGAAAAATTTGAAATTGGAATCTTTTTGTTTTTAGAACACGCGATTTATAAGAGCGGGAATTCTAGTTTCTTTTTTAAATGATAGAGTGTAAATTTAGTACTTTTAAATTTAACGTTAACTTTTTTATTTAAATCTATGCAGATTTATTGTTAACACCTTATAAATATATTTTTTTTAAACTAAGCTAATTAAGAGCAAGAAAATTGGCTACATTAATTGACGCATTGGCACGGCACAACAGCGTCGAACTACGATAAACGTCCTACTACACTTTTAACGTGATCAAACACATCTGATCGCACTGCGTTACCAATAAACACTACGACACGATTTCACCAAAACACTTTTTATTTGAAAACTAAATGCACTGTGAATTAAAATATTAAATTTGTAGTTATTAAGTCATAGATGAAATCTCTAATTAGAATGTATTGTAAATAGCGAACGCGTGCTTAACTTGTGGCGGTCGGCGCCATATTGGAAACGTGAGGGTTGCTCCAGTTAACGCATGCGCAGTCCTCCCAGCCCTTACGGTGTTCTTTATTTAAAATGCCACCTCGTTCAAGCTACTACGACGCGAATAATTCACACCACTACCATCGCACGGAGTGTTGAGTGAAAACAATAGCGGTGCCATACAAAAGCGGAGATGAATACCAAAGAGAAATGTTGGTCGTAAGTTTTTGAGTAATCATCATAGTCTGTGAGTTGCGATTTGTTTATTTTCAAGAGGAGACCTTAGAGATCGTAATATGAAAAGATTTTTAGAATAAATTAAAACAGATGACGTCAAACTTCTAATGGCAAAGGTCAAAGGTAACCTAGGGCCTTTGCAATTCGCTTGAGCCCTACAAAATTAATAGTATCCCTTACAACGAGGTCTGTTAAGAGGATTTGTTGGCAACAAACGATTTATTATTTACGTGCTTAACTTCAAAGTTAAATTAGATAAAGGTAAGCCAATTATGGTTTTTGTTTTATTTAAATTCATAATGGCGTCCATCAATGCTGTCTGCATACTGACAAAAGCGCTAAGAGCTTTTAATTCAAGATTGCTGTTACACATTGAACCTGTGTCGATCACATAAAGACGGTCTTAAAGTTTACAACTGTAGACGCATTATGGCTCGAATCTAATCTTATTATTGTATAGGTAACGACTAAGCCAAAATGGTCTGATTGCTACATGAACGTCGAACGTGTTTCAAATACAAGATCATCAAGACAAAAATATAACATCACGGCTTTGTTCTTTGGAGAGTTAGACAGAGATGTACTGTGTACCTACTTATTAGTATACCCACATTTTGTTTGCCAGTTATATTAAGTCCAGTGTAACAGGAGAGCCGTTGCCACCAACTATATTCCATTTGAAATAAAATTAAAAAAAATTACAACCCTTTTTTACATTCCGTTCAACCGATTTTGATTTCTATCCCGTAAATATAAGGATAGCATAAAAAGCATAAACCTGTTACCAAAACTAACTGTTAAATACAGCTGCCATTTTGTCATATCACCAATGCAATAGAAGTCAAAATCGGTTGAACGGGCTGTAAAATGGGATTATTTAAATGTCTAATGTTATCTCAAATTGAGTATAGGTATCATAAAGACATTAGACAGAAAACTTTACGAAGTCATATTTGTTTGGTAAGAAGTATTGGTCAAATCATGGCTATTAAAACTTTCAAATACAAGGTACGTCTGTGGTCTTTTACCACGTCCTAGTTTCTCCAGTAAACTTTTATAGGTCGTCTGCTCGTCCTATGCTCTGAAGACTTTTCTGCAGGTCGTATGACGTGTTGTAAAAAAGCTACGTGACATAGCAACTGAAAGAAAATTTACAGCCTGTCTCACTGAAGATACTAAACATGGGATGAAGCTTATCTTAGTGGTGTTCCTCCCTAATATTTTTTATCACCCCTGAGAAAGTCTCACGAAGCGTTAAGCTTTCGTGATAAGTTGCGAACATATGGATCGTATTTAATACAATTTAGATCAGCCTTTTTTAAATCTGCCGCATTTTCGAACGTTCTAATTCCAAAAACGTGCAGATAAATTGATGTTGTAATAGTAAATGATCTGTTAAGGCTTGCAACAGACCCAGAATCGTGCAATGTCTAGCAGATAGCAAAGATAAGTGATTATTAGGACAATGGTCGGCCTTGATCGGCGTGTGAAGGGAGCCTTGAGGGGCGGTGTTTGTTTGCAGGAATGTTGTCTCTGTATGAGTTGAAAGGTAAATAATGATTACAGATTTGTTCTCCAAAACACTGATGTTGTTCAAAAAGAAGAATTAAAGAAGATCTGGTCTACCGCTTGTCCAATGAGCTGTGGACCTCTGACACCAGAAGACGTCTCGCTCGCGGCACATCATACAGAAGATACAAAATTAACAAACAATGAACCACGACGTAGTATACGACGTTGGGCGTCGTAGTACTTATATGGTGTACATAATAAAGAGTATTCTATTCTATTATATAGCTAATCTTGTAGGAAGCTAAAGCCCAGCCGTGGACTTTATCTTCTTTCGGCTGAAAGGGTAATTATGATGAACTGTAATAGTGAAATACATAAATTCTTGTCACATGGGGATATTGCTTTAAAAGTGAAGTTTTGGATAAAACAATGTTCAAACATAAACGTGTTTTCTTTGTAAGGCTTCAGCTATAACTTAGGAGATGGCAGTAAGCTTTGAGTGAGCGATTTATTAGATAAGGCACGTTGTCCTAGAAAAGAAGCTTTAAAATTATACCGTAGAGTTTCCATGAAATGAAAATATTTTAAAACGGGAGATTTGGTTGTATTCAAAGCTATGACCTTTTCAATACTGACAAAGGCTTTTACAATACTGAGAATTTGATCCATTGAACAGTGCAGGCTTTATACCACTCCAATTTTCCGTGAGTTCTTTCGAAGAATTTTTCTTTGCCAATTTGGAAATGGAAAAAAATTGGACGATTTTTTTTTATAGTTCTTTAGTTAGTATGATTGCCAATTAGTAGAAAGCCATCTTCCTCTTAATTGCCAATCATGCTAACTATCGGCATATAAACTGGAATCGGCCGGTGAAAAGGCCTTCATTACTATACTTTTAAATTAAATTCTTCTTTCGTATCGATTAACTCAAACTATACCATACCATTCAGATTTTGTCCGACCAGCATATAGCTACTCGGACAGCTCTATCATTTGCTACGTTCAAATCCCTAAGGTGCAGGTTGTCGGGCATGAAGGGCAGACAAGGAGGTGGGGCTTATCTTGCGAAGGGGCTCCACACTGGCACTGTGTTTTGGATGGGTCTATGATATTCCATTTGGCCAGGTTGTTTTTACAGCGGCCAACCTGGATCCGCAATCGCAATCAAATTAAAGTAATTCTACAACATTAATGTTTTAGCTCGGAATCATTTGCTGCTGAGTCATCTTCTACCATACTGGAGAGAAATGGTCTCCTTCTGTGAGACCGTGATGGTTCAGAAGGAGGCTGCCGAGCGGGATCGTGAGAGGTCCGATCCCGCCCGGAGAAGAAGGCGTCGTGGAGGCAACCGCCTCGACGCCGCCTAAAACGCCGAAACCCCGTCTGCATCAATTGCAGGTGGGACTCCAGGGTCACGGGTGGTCAGATTGGGGATTCTGTACAAAGTGACTCTAGGAAAGGGAAAGCAACAGTAACAGGCGTTGCACAGAGGGGGTTCCGGAGTGGTCTTTTAAGAGGTAACGGGGCCCCTTCCAAGTGCTGATGGTTATCACCGGGGTGGTTTTAGTGAGGTAAAAATCCCACACTCCCTGGTCTTTTTCCCCAATAGTCCAGGCGCCTTTTGAAGGTTTACCCCCGTAACCAAAAAAAAAAAAAAGGGTCATCTTCTACCATAGGTATGTTGCGTCCCTCACCCAGACGAACTTCTTAATAATAAAAGAAGAAAGAATAATTGTTTTTCTTGGAATAAAACAGACCGTTAATATTTTTTTCGTGAATTAAGAGCTTGATGAGTTGCCAATTAGTTTTTGTGAGGTCAAAACCGTTAGGAACTTCGTTAATGACAAAAACATTATATTGAACGGTAAGCCATAGGTGCCAGTGGTACATTCTTGAAAACAATGTACCGTTGTATCAGTCTCTTCGATTCAATACACTGATTTACTCAATATAGGTTACCGAAAAGAGTCTACTGGGCTAACAAATCCAGAGAATCACAAATATTGATAAGCCGTTAGGATGCCAGAATAATGAAGGCCAAATTCATATAAAGAATAATATACCAATCTGTAATTATTGTTCCACTGTAGGCCAACGATACGATAACTCATATGATTTTTCTTCAACAGAAAAAGTTGCTTGACATTTGACATTTTCTAGGAAAATCCTACGCGGTTCGAATATAATATCATGAAATTGGAAGCTGCAGGCGAAATTAAATAAAATAGCCTCGTGGATGTTTGATTAAAATACGGTTATTTTCGGATATGACCTTTGAATTTTCCGCAGCCTTTGAATGAAAATAACTGGTTTTCATAGCCCATGTACCCTGTAGGTTACTTTGTAATAGCGGTAGGTAGGAAAATACTGTAGTATAGGTATTCGACTTTGTATTTGAATTGCCGACTATAAAAAAAACCGTAATAGGAACTTCACTAAAGTATTAAACACAATATCTAAAGCGCCCCCGAGACGGTCAAACGGTTTGATTCAAACATGTAGATTTTCCTTTGACTCAAACCATTTTTGTTTGACTAACCTTTCAAACTAGCTGTGTAAACGATCAAAATGCTTTGAGTCAATCCAAAATCTACGTGTTTGAATCAAACCGCTTCACTGTCTCGGGGTCGCATAACTTCTCATTGGTCTTTGACTAAAAATAGACCTAAAAAAAATTCAGTGACAGCTATAATTGTCAAAATGTCTAAAATAAAATAGATTGGCATGCACTCAGCATGCACTACCAAAATTTCTTGAGCCTATTGCAGTTAAAACGGGTTTGAAGAATATTTATTTCTCAAAGTACAATGATACAGCTAACATAAATGAGATTTAAATTCTAACATAAATAAATCCTCGTCTAATGACGAGGCATGCAAAAGTAAAATTACAATTATAATAATAAAACACAAACAAAGAAAAAGAGTACAGCTAAACAATTCAACACAGCTAGATAATTGGTCGTCACTAAGGTAGCCACATATTTTATTTTGTTAGGATCTTAAAGACCGATTGACAAGAACACCAGTGTGTATTCTTTTTTTGGTCTTTCAATTAAATTAGTGTGATTGGCTACTGCTTAACCGGGCGATCCTGTGGAGACTTAAGGCTGCGGTTCCACTGAGGCGGAGTGGAGCAGAGCGGATAAGAGCTGTGCCGCGATTCACCAATCACATGGCTTGAAATCCACATCTCTTCTCCACTCCGCTTCAAAGGAAACAGCATTGGCGGCTCCGCACAGCTCCACTCCGCCTCAGTGGAACCGCAGCCTAACTAGAGCCTCCAGCCAGGCATTCCAGTTTATTGCGCCTTTTATACTTTCAATTATATTTTTGTTAAAAACTAACAATATCTAAATACTATATTATATAGTTATGATAATAAACCTTAGATTCGTTTTTCGAAAGAGTCAATAGTTCGGATTGCTTAGTCGAATTCGACTACCTACGCCAACCGCTGTTCCAAAAATTCTATATGTAGGGCATGTCTTGATAA
The DNA here is from genome assembly GCA_964057195.1 of Orthosia cruda. Taxonomy (NCBI): domain Eukaryota; kingdom Metazoa; phylum Arthropoda; class Insecta; order Lepidoptera; family Noctuidae; genus Orthosia; species Orthosia cruda. Next base: position 4,933,285 of record OZ059850.1, on the reverse strand, counting down.
ATTAACTATATTATTTTAAATGTAAAGCAAAGCAGTTAGAAATTTCTCATCGCTCCAGGCGCTTTAACCCACGTCTCTACGAGAAAATTTCACTGGAAGTACAAGTTTAAATCAAGATGTTTGCGTGGGTTACAGTAAACGTTATAAAGGTTAAGGATAACATTAAGAAGATCGTATTGCTCCGGGATTACATGTGTTACCCTTTCTTGGTTGGAAAAAGGGTTGGGTTTACATGAAAACACCATGTTAGGGTTGTAACAACTCCAATTCTTGGTGTACCTTTGTACAATTTTCTGGTGTACCATTGTACAATTTTCTGGTGTAAGTTTGTACAATTTTCTGGTGTACATTTATACAATTTTCTGGTGTATCTCTGTACAATTTTCTGGTGTGCGTTTGTACAATTTTCTGGTGTAACCTTTGTTACAGAAAATAGAAGAGTCAAAGGACTCCAACCATTTTTATGTTCCTTTAAAATGGTCTCTTAGATCAAGTTGTTGTGTACTATTTATTGTTGTTTTGGTATACTTCATGGTATGCAACGTTAGAAATTTTCCCCATTATTCAGTCTTTAGCCCAATTTATTTAAGGTCCACGCAACCTATCTTCGTCTTTCATACTTCTCTTATTTAAGTCATCATATCATTAGTCACGCCCTCTCTAATAAATACGTTAGAAAATACAGTAGTTAATAAAACTAGCTATTAAAAAAGTACTAATATTCCACTATTTTTATCATAATCTGCTCTTTATGCAAAAATACCTGCACTATGACCTTTGCGAGGTCAGCACAGCTATCGACGTAGTTGAAGATTGCTCGAAGAAAATTTAAATTTAAGAACAAGGAATCATCGTCCCAAAGAAGAAAACTTTATTTTATTGGGTTCTACCAACATACGATAGAATAGAATACTCTTTCTTATGTACACCATATAAGTTACAGAAAGTATAGATGAAGAAAACATTACACTGGGTGCGATCTTTTCAAGACAACCTTTGGATGGATTTAAAAAATGAAAGGAAATACAGTACTGTAGGTTGGATATGGCAATATTATTAAAAAAAAAACATTTTATAGAAGCCACGACCTAAAGCTGAGCGAATTGCCTGCCCTTAATCGCATAACCGGATGGCGGAAATTAATTTCCTCGTTCACTTGCATCGGATTTAACTTAATTTTCGTGTTTACCTCGCCGAAGATATAAATAAAACTTGCCTACCTTCAATATAATTATTTTACAGAAATTCTTCAATTATCAGCTATTCATTACATTTTCGTTCGCATAACTCTACTAAATGTAGCGGTAATTTTGTTTTCTTGGAGTTGATTTTTCCACAAATCTGCTCATTGATTTATTGGCTGGTAATAAAAAAATTGGTTGTATAAAACCACCTTCACGGGTGGCCTACGGCTGTCTACTATCTCTAAGTAGTCTGTGGCTGTCTATCTCCTAATTATCTCTTCTAAATTCAAATAAGTGTTCAAATCCAGCCAGAACTTTATTTCTGCCAGCCTGTACGCTATAAAGTTCCTTTCAGCATGCAACCTTCATAGTACCAATCTACTTAGTTAGGCAGTAAAAAGTATTGGGCCCATCCAAGCACCGTTAATAATAGAGTTATTTAAAAAAACACCTAACTAATAATAATTGATAACTCTCGATGTTTTGTACTACTTATTAACACCCACAGTGTTAGAAGTTATTTGTTATAATAACAACTGTTTCTTCGAACATTTATTTTTGCATGAAGTAAAAGTCTTACTTATGTACTCGTCTCAAGCCGCCTCTGCACTCTGCCCACGCTTTTTGTTGGTAATTGAGTTCTTAGAACGATTCGTTTTTTTTTATGGGAAAAAGGATACGTATCATTTTCCGTTTGTATTTACTCCCTTGTTCATAGACTTTGTAAATGTTAAGCCAATTAGCGAAAATATTATGCTAGTTTATTTATGTTATGTATTCGCTATCGACACGCTAATAAGAAGAAGAGTTAATTTATAGAAGACTAGCGACCAGCCCCGGCTTTGCCCGTGATAAATTATACACCAAAAACGTCCTCGTTTCTCACTCTTTCTATTGGTGAAAACTGCATGAAAATCCGTTCAGTAGTTTTTGAGTTTATCGCGTACAGACGCGGTGGGGGCCTTTTTTTACCTGACTACCGAAGGAGGGTAATGTGTTTATCAGTCTATGTATGTATGTATGTAAGTATGTATGTATGTTCCTATGTGGCGTTCCAGAGACCAAACGCGTTGGCCGATTTTGATGATTCGTACGTCAAGCGATGCGTCTTAACCCTGCGAGTGTCACTAGCTACATTAAAATTTAGAAATAGAAAAATCCGTTGCATAGTTTTAAAGATCTAAACATACATAGGGACTAGGTACAGACAGACATCGGGCAGCGACTTTGTTTTATACTATGTAAGGATTTAAAATGTAGATAATAAGAAAAGCAATTAAATAAATGAAAAAAATAATAATAATTATAGTCACATCACTTTTTTGCGAATGAAGTCTATACGGTTTTATTTACACAGATTAAACCTGAATGCTCCATTTCATCAACATATTACGGATGAATGACCCGACCTTTCATAAATAACATGAAAAGGTAAGCATCACATACATTTTAAGCAAACAGTACCAATGCAGATTTAAAACACACATTACCATAATTAAATGTATCTAACTCCATTTGAAATAACATTAGACATGTTTACAACTCTTTTTACAGTTTGTTCAACCGATTTTGAGTTCTGTACCGTAAACATAAGGATTACATAAAAGCATAAACCTGTTACCAAAACCAACTTTTTACTACAGCTACCATTTGTCGTATCACCAACGCAATGGAAGTCAAAATCGGTTGAAAGGCCTGTAAAATGGGCTTATTTAAATTCTAATGTTATCGCTGTTGGAGTTTAGTTCACAAAATATGATAGCTAAGTGATTTTATTCACAAATATTATATTTGGGTTCTATGAAACCTGTTTGAATAAGTAATTGTGCTGTTGTATGGAACTTACAGTTACTCTTTAGGAAATGACCAGACAGACAGACAAGCATCGATCATTTTACTGATTACATCAGACAAAAAAACTTGTTTTTTAATAATTAATACATTGATTTGGGTGACCTAGATGCAATGATTTTGTCTGCTTGCCGAGATCAGGGTCGGGTCGGTTGACCCTTCGAGAATTTCGAGGCAAGACTTAGTATGTGAACTATGCTTTAGATATATACAACAATCTCCATGAGCGTTCTTTATCTTGTTTTTAGAAAATATTTATTTTTCTTACTTTTTTCTTAATGTCTATATCCAGAGTAAAGGATCCGTCAGATAAGCGCGACGCGACAATGCAAAGATCATTTTGTTTCATATAAATTGTTCTACGAATAATGTGCTAGTATTGTTGTCGCAATGTCGCTACGTGCCTATCTGCGGGAGCCTTTATTCGTGAATATTTACACATATTGTATTTAACTAGCTTCTGCCAGCGGCTTCGCCCGCATGAAAGTTGAAAACTATCTCGAGGGAACATATTTCCGGGATAAAAAGTATCCTATGGGCTATTCCTGAATATAATCTATCTCTGTGCCAAATTTCATCCAGATACGTTCAGCCGTTCAGGCGTGATAAGGTAAAAAACATACATCCATCCATACTTTTGCATTTATAATATAAGTAAAACTAAGATAGTAAGATTAAAAGTGTTGCAATGTTTACTTGTTTAGTAAAAAAAAAAAACAACTAAAAGTGTTGCAACTTTAATAGCAGAAAATGTAACATTCCTCCAAGTATATTTAAAAGCAGACTCGAGAGAATTTCCGTGATGCAAATAATTTTCATTAAAACACTGCAACAGCTAGACTCGTATACCGAGAAAATTACGAATTTACGATCGTGTAGACTTTTAGAGGGACAATCATTTAGAACTTGAAGACTTTTAAGAAGATCTAACTTTACCATTTTACATTCAATACAGTCTTTCAAACTTTTCAGTCTCAAAACTTAAAGCAAGATCCAAATAAAGATTAAATTTACAACACTATATTAACAAGGTCTAATTTCACTTTTAATACAATTTTATCAACGATCTATTGAAATCACGAAGACATACTTGAACAACGTATTCTAATTACCTAGCTTATGTAAATAAGTGAACTCATTGTTCTTAACTCAATTATATCTGAGTTTTATGGGAAAATCTCTTCATTATCTATGCGGAAGACTTAAATTACATGAAGGTAGGTAGGTACACATTTGATTGCACAAGAAAAAGGTAATGTTCTAAGGCAGCCTTTCCCAAAGTTGGCGATAACGCCCCCTTGTGGGCGCTGCAAGCCTAAAAGAGGGTGGTAAGAGACCTAGAAAATACAAAATGGCGCTAAATAATAATTTATTCTCAAAGTGGGCTGTAGACCAAATAAGTTTGGGAAACAGGGGGTTCTAAGGTAAATTGCAAAATAGTATGCAACCTATTCTTTGTTTGAATATGAAGAACATTGCCATCTGCATTCTGCATTCCTAGTACCATGAAACAGTTATATTCATCTTAAATCAAAAGAATACTGTTTCATGGTCCAATGGTTAAAATTGTCTGTATAACGCGTTTATTAACCAATTTTTAGTCTAACAAATGGTCGAATAATTAACTTTTCAACTTATATGACCATTTGTGAGGCTTACAATGAAAAACGAACTTTACCGCAATTGGAAACTGTTGGTTAGAATGTTTAACCATTGGCAGGAAAGATGGGTTTCAGTAACATCCTTCATAGTATCTTCCAGAATATTGTGGAAACTACTAGCTATATAAGTGAAGAAACAAAACGTATTATTTATTAATAATATAGCGACACTTTCTTTAATATGTGAAATGTATGCAAACAAGAACGACGAACATATGTATGGCGACCGAGAACCAGACGACGATGCGTTGGAAGGCCCTCCACTAGGTGGACTGATGACCTGGTTAAGGTTGCGGAAATGCGCTGGATGCGAGACGCATGGGATCGGTCAATATGGCGACGCCTGGGGGAGGCCTATGTCCAGCAGTAGACGTCTTTCGGCTGAAATGATGATGATGATGCAAGCAAGGACTAATAACTTGGTTACAGAGAACAATGAGCTCCTGCTGGAAACACAGCGAATATTATAGCCTGTATTTGGACAAGATGTTTTAGGCAATAATATGCCAGAGTCACGTCTAAAGGGCACAGAATATTCTGATCCGGAACATACACTGCAGTTGTTCATATTTTCTTACTAGACCGCTGGCTACAAGAATGCAGGTAATATGCACTTGACCTTTTCGAAGCATGTATGCAAGTTTTCTTCAGTAGTTATATTAAAAGAGCCTTTGATACTTGGAGACTGCGTCTTTATATTCTCTTAGACATTTGTCCTTAGCATTTAAAAATAAAATGTACAACCTATGATAAAAAATACTAGATCGTTTATAATGCCAGACTGTAGTTATTTTTTTTACTACATACTGATTTGTTACTGCTAAAAGTATTTAAAAGACACTTGAAGACCTTTTCAATCTTCAATTATATTTTTTTAAGATACAGGTCAAGTGCGTCGCTAGCCTTATTTCGAACTGGCTAGTTTTATTCATTTATATTAATTTGCTTAACAATTTAGATATCGTTATCGTAATTATTGATGCAAATATATTAGAAATACAATCCAAATCTCGAATTTAATAGCTATTTTTTTTAGGGCTTATAGCGAATTTTATGAAACATTGTTATTGACATACATAAAATACTTACAGTTAATTAGGAAAAGATCTGTTAGAGAAACCATTTTACTCTCATTAAAATGCAATATATAGGTATATTTATCTATCTACATATTTAAACGTACAAACGAAATTATTTCTAACAATAGAGTTTTGCTAAGGTTGTGTCAACGTCAACCTAATGTAAGTTAGCCCTTTCACAATATAACTAACTTCATAACATTACTGTAACAATAATTATTATCATTTCCGTGAGAGCGGTGGATGGCCTTGTCCAAGCTGACATTTACTGACCAATGTTGCCAATCGTGAACATTAACTTGTCATTACAATTTACACTTTACTTTTATGGTAATAAAGTTGCAAGTTAATTGTTTTTTTAACAGGTTAGCCTAGGAATGGTATTCGGTCTTGTTTTGACTGCGAATAAATGGAGCTTTTGAATACTTGTTCTTTGAATTTGTCTGTTGCAGTCATTTAAAAGGGGATTTGCGGATAATGTTTCCCAACATTTTATATTATATATTTTTGTTTTATTTTTTATTGGCCTATCTACAATTTTACACTAATAATAAACATATAATATAAGCGATAATATAAAATATGTGTACAATATGAAGCGATAGACACAGCATGCAAAAATCAAAATTATAATAGAATGTTACAATTACAATAGTGCAGAAGTAACACTAATAAACAGCGAAGTCTGTGGAAATTAATACAGTTGAATGGCCAATGGTCAGTGGGTATAGGGCAATAGGTACTTTTAGTTTGTCAGTAGTAGTAGTCAGTAGTAGAAATCGTAGACGATAATTTGGTAACACTGTTATTTGCTAAATTCGAAGTCACGAAAACCTGTCCTCAGAACAAAAGCTTTCAAATGTAGGCATATCAAGATTTTTTATTTATTTATATATGTATATTATTTACAAACTAATATTACAACTAAAATAGGAATAAAAATATATACAATAACGACGAACAACAGGAAAAGTGCCCAGAAGGCTGGCAGCATTGGCACGTTGGATGGCAATGCTGATTCTTTGGTCAAAAAAAAGGTTAGCCCCCTGGTCACGTAAAGAGTCGACCAACCGCTTGGCAATATTCCGTAATAATAGGTGTGCACTCGGACCCCATGGCCCTAGTGTTTCAACCCCAAACGGTTCAAACACATAATTACCAATTCATTTGTTGTATTTGCGCCGTTTGAGGTTTTTAGCACCTGCATGGGATGGTGTAAGGGTGTCGACGCAAGTTGCATCCCACACCAAAAACCTACCCAACTTCCATGGCATTATGGTCATACCATCTGGTCTCTCAAATGTAGGTAGGAAACTTGACGAACGAGCATCAATCACAGACTTCATGTTAGCAATTTGAGTCCAGATTTCCCACTTTAATTTAATATCAATTTAACCTTACTGCAGACTGCAAACTTATCAATATTACTTAGCAACAACAGTAGGTATGAGATTATTGCAAACACCTACATACATTAATCAACGGATACTTAATATCAAAAAGCGTTTCCTGCGTATGTCATGACCATAATGAATGACACACAAACATTTAAACTTTTTACTTGAGTGTTCTAGTTGGCAGCAATTACCACACTTTCTACCATTTCAGATTGTTCAAGCTAAATCTACGATTTTAGAAGAAAGTGATTACTGCAGTGAAGACAAGGAATTTCTCCCATTTGGACAATGTTATTAACATTCTACTATGACCAATTTGTCATACCAAAGAGACCTATTAGGTAAAGCGTTTAGACACGCTGGTACAGAGCCTAAAATGCCCATCAATGGGAAATTTAAGGGTGATAGGATACCTAAACTCATCGGCTTATGGCTTACGCAAGATTTTTGTTAGGAATCTGATATAGCCCTCAGTATTCGCAAAAAATAAGGGAATTCTCTTGAAGACAACATACTTCTGAGAGATCCATGAGCAATTGAGCATCCCTATATAGATATAGATAAATAAGAACAGGGCTGCTTTGAAGGTGAGAAGGCGTCTGCCAATCTATTGTCACGAAATAAACATTACAGCTTACAAGTGACGAAACAAAATCGTGACAGTGTTCAAATCATCAGATAATAAGCTTCGTGCATCATAGGTAACGTTGTTTTACGATTTGTTGAGCAATAGGGATCTTTTTGCACAATATATTCTGAAGAAATCTGCTGCTAGAATACCTCAAGTGCCCGTACCTGCACCTTTGAGAGTGAACGCCACTAATGCTGCTATTAACGTGGTCGAGTACAACTTATCCAGAAACTTAACAGACGACAAAAAAAAAAAAAAGAAGATACTAAATCTCAGATTAAAATACTACAGAAAGATACAAAGATAGACGATACGGATGTTCCAACAAATAAAAACAACACAACCATCCTCAATGCTGCTGATCTTACAAAAAACTAGCTAGATAACAATACAGAATACAATTCAGTGGAAACTCATAATCATATAATAGAAAACCGGCCGGTTATTAAACTATCATCTCGGCAAACACGCGATATGACGTGATAACCAAGTTAATTTCATTCACAATCGCTAATCTGAGCCAACAATGTGCCTAACTACTAGGAATCAAGAAGGAGATTTCATTTATTCTAAGCTTGAGTAATTTATTAACTTTGCTTACTCTTGAAGCTGCGTAACTTATCTCAATGTTTTATCAAGATTCTCCTTTAGAATTAGTTAACTCAAGTGAATGCTTGGAACAATTGAAATGCGAAATATACATACAGAAACTTGAAGCATAATTTTAGCCGAAAGACTGCTAGATATAAGTCTCATCAAGAATCTCCAATGGTGCTCACATCCAGCATGAGTCCTTATTTCTCAGTAACTCACAAAAAAGACATCGGTTTCTTCATCTCGGTTTTATTTACAACTTCGAACAAATCGAAAAGCTTTTACCATGTCCAATATATCAATATTGAGAGAGCACTCTAATTTAATTGGTTTCAGGGAAACAGCAGTTTGCGGAAACAAAATTACACAGTACTCCTGGACCTAAGTGTGATTTCATTCAATGGAAACTAGACTTGCAATAAAATATTGATACGGTTCCATATCAATTGAATGACTCCAAAATTGCACAAGACCAGGCAAGGTAATCAATCAGGCAGCACACAATACATTCTTCGATCGACCGTAGAAATACCGAAAAATGATCGAAGGCAACAAAGAGGTAACGTTAGGATGACGCAAAGCCACCCGATTGCGAGAGAAATAACGGTCAGATGCGCTGGCGCACAAAAATGTGCTAAACGGTTACTGTTACACTTTATTCCGTTAAATGCGGATCTCGGGAATGTCTTTACCAGATTGACTATACCTACTTTTTTTGAGACAGCCGAAAACCAAAGACAGGCAGACTCGATCTAAAAACCAAAGGACAAAAAATTCCATAACATTCGCACTGTTACGATGCCATCATATTTTGGTGATTCAAAAGCCGTTCCATAATATTTCATCATATGTATCAACAAAACAACAACTATTGTGCTGTTCTCTAACACAATAACGTGTTGTGTCAATAGAGACAATATACAATAGATTATAAACAAAAGAGGATCGATTGCATATATCATCGTCCTTATAAAATTAGAACATAAACTGCAGCTGGTAGAACATTGTATAAAAGCAGACTGTTTTGCAATGAGTGCAATCAAAGAAATAAATAATAATTATACAAATAAATCATCTGCCAAAGTAGAACATGGATGCAAGAAGCACACAAGGCCAGTTGATATGGCGATGCTTGAAGGAAGTGGACGACTTTCATCTGAATCAATATTCAGCAAATGATGAGGATAACGCAGCAAAACAAAATTAAAAACACCATGAAGATATATATATATAATCCAAAACCTAACGAATTTTACATTATCTAGCAAGCTGTCAATTCATAATTGAAATATACTCAAACAGCAAACAATAAAGTCAGTTCAATTGATATTAATAAAGCTCTTGCTATCTAAATAGGTTAGACCGCTTCAACAGATAAAGGTCGTGACGTAAACGAATGCAATCAATATCACAATGGAGCCATTTAATCAAGGAGTGCACTTGATAGTGTCATTAAAATCATGTCAGACCAGCCGGGTAATTAATTTTTTGAATGAATTTTGCGGCTACACTATAGATGCTAATTGAGTTTTACTGTTAGTGATAGATTTTTAGACAGAATATTTAGGTTATTTTTCTTTGTGTCAGGTTCCAGTTTCTTTCCTTCTATAAACGTATTTTCTTTATTTCCAGGTCTTTTTCAAAGACTCCTGATCGTTTGTAAATGTCATAACTTTGTTTTTGTTTAATTACCTTCATAAATATTACTAGATATTATAATATTAACGCACATATTTTGGTGGAACTGGAACTGGAAATACCGAGCAAAAGTTCTTTTACCAATCTATACGTAATTGTTACGTCTGTTGATGCAACTGTTCCAAATAAACAAACAGAAAAGAAACAGAACCACTTAGCAGCACTAAAACAAAAGTTAATAACAACAATTAGCACCAACTTAGGAACGAAATCTGCGCGCAACTGGAAACTTAATTTGGATCTCGAGCAAATTGTGTTCTTAAGTCTTGTGTAACAATTCAATTAAGCGAACAAAGAACGATACCTTTTGCTTCTAAAACAATTTAATCTGGTGTTAAAATCTTTGTGTTAACGTAATATCCGTTGCAGAGAACATGGTGGATCTATACAGAGATATATAATTAAGATCAAAATTAACAAGGCTTTTAAAGAAAATTTTACTTTATCAGAAACAAATCAAAAGAGTTTTTAAGCTAACATGGTCACAATCATTAGAATTGATATTTGTAACGGTGCCGAAATATCGAGCTCTCAACCAAAGTCTAAATATACGTGGTAAATATCCCGAAACAAATATTAATTCTAAATCAAAAGATATAAAGTTGTTTGCTTGTATATTTGTAAAAACAAGCTACAACATCGTTGAGTCTCATGGCCTACTTTTATTCAGAAAAACACACAGTTTCTGTAGGATTGGACACAGGGAGAAGCCTCGGGATAAGGCTCATTCTTTATGAATCTGGGAATTAAAGCTGCAGCCATAATTTCTCATATGTAACGGCTTCCAAAATAAAAAAATACACAATCAAAAGAAACAACTTATTTTATCTTCTGAGTTATGACTGTCGCTTCCCAATCACTGCGGTTGGCAGAATTCCAAGCCTTTTCTCCTTGACCTGGAGCTTTCTGTTCTTTAAGACCTCAGCAACGACCCTGATAATATAATACACTAGTTTTGTAACTGGCTGTCTATTCGCGTTTTTACAATCATTAATAAGTTGAAAATCACGCTAGGGAATCATCAATCTTGTCTTGTGATAGTTCAATAGCAAAGCAGCGTATTGTTTTCCGACCTTCGGAACTTTTAAAACTTTGGCAGTACCAGTAGGCACCTGTATGTATGGTAGCGCCATTTTTTACAGGTGGTATTTATTCTGAACTAGCTTCTAGAAGCGGCTTCATCCACGTGAATAGTGTTTTATCATCCCAAGCGAACATTAAAACGGTATAAAAAGCCTATGTACTTTTCCGGACCATAATCTATCTCTGTGCAAAATTTCATCTAGATCTGTTCAGATATTTTGGCGTGATTGAGTAACAAACAAACATCCACACATCCAAACTTTCGCATTTATAATATTAGTAAGATTTATAGACATTTATGTTTTTTTTTTATGTGGACCAAATATTCTAGAAGTCTAGCCTCCATCGACAAAATACCGTTTTTTAACGCAAATTAACTCTGCCGTTACTTTCAAATGTCCTGACGTTATTTCTTCAGAATAACAAGCGTCAAGTCGGGTTATTTGGTGTCTCGTAAATTTTTATATTCTTGTTGCATACGTTTATTTAAGAATAAAAGACTTGAAGGCGAGGAACATTATATTTTACTATTTACACAATTGGCTGTATAATAATGCTGAATTGGCGTTTTCAAGGCCTTCGCATTAAAATATGAATAAAACATAATTTTACGCTATTTATTATTCTTGTTTTTGCGATATATTATACGTTTCGCAACTGAAGGTTCATGTACCGGACTGTTTCGCAACTGAAGGTTCAATTATCGGACTGTTTCGCAACTAAAGGTTCAATTACCGGACTGTTTTGCAATTAGAGGAAAGCACAAACCAATACACTTAAGGATACAATAGCGAGTAAAGGAGAAGAAATAAAGGCTGCAAATGATCAAGGAAATATCCTTCGTAAATCGCGATCCTACTATTGCAAAAGCCACATCTTATACCCCGTGACTTGTTTCCATACAATCTCACGTTCAAAATCTATCACTGAGCAGCTAGAATGCATCTGACAGTCTAGTTTCGTAAGAAGACGCGAGCAAGGCAATCTGCGGTCACGACCCATTACAACAACAACAAAAAAGTCGGCTAAAGCTGTCATGTAGTAGGTCCGAAGCTGCCCGAAGCTGACCGAAGCAGGACGAAGTTGCAAAAACTGAATCGGCTGGCCTCGTTAGTTTCCGTATGATTAGGCCAGATCTTCGTGTGTGCTTTCAAGGTCAAAAGCGTTTAGATAAGTGCGGGCTTTGTATTTTGATTGCTGTTAGGTGATTGGCTTTTGGGTGTTGGTCTCGAAAGGAATGAATAACGTTGGATGACTGTACCACTATTATTTTCCTTTCCGTGTGTAGTACTCGCAGAATCAGATAAACTGATTGATCCTAGTCTCTGTTTTAAGAACTCGAAGTTACTATTTATGTCTTTGAAGTCCTAACAGGTTTCTTTTTTTTATTGGTTCAATCCCACCGCACTATTCCCAAACTAGTCAAAACCAACCAGCCAGCCAGCTTGCTCTATTTTCGCATTTGCCTCATACGATCACATAAACCTTTCCAAGATAGCCTCGAATTCATTCTTATTCATGGTAAACATTTGTTTAGCAACATGATTGCATAAACATGTTGCCAAGTTGCTATCAACATATTGCGGGCAACAGTTGTGTTGCGGAGTTGATCACGCCATGTTGCAGAGTTGATGCCCGGCGACTCGGCGAGCGAAAACTACTACTGTTGGTGTGGTGGTGGTGGTGGTTGTAATTACTGTTTATAAACTTGGCGGTCATCAGATACAGAGAACACAACAACATAACCGAATCTAATACTACTTCTTCGGGCAACATTTTAACGCAGACTGGCGTGTGTGGATAACCTATATTGATTTTAACAAAGTTTCCAGCAGCATTCTCGCCGTTCACCAACAAGGTTCATCAACTGTTGCTAAACAAATGTTTACCATGAATACGAGGCTTAGTCATATTCGTATCTGCAACAGTTTGGGCAATGCCCGTGGTCATTGTTTTTGGCTTCATGATTGTAAACTCTTACGAATTTCCTCGAACTGATGACTGATGCAAGTAAATATTAATACGGGATATAAAACACGTATTTTGTAGAACAACCAGTTATCATCATAATTGCATCGATGACGGTCGCATGCGCGCACGCAGAGTTTTATTTCTAAGAATTTATTTCCTCATTTTTTCTTCATTATAGTAACATTCCAATCAGGTCGCGTGATGACGAATGAAATTGGATTCGACATACGACCTTAGCATTCGTTCGTATTGTATTTTAGTAGATGGTTTTTGTAAAGAAAGAGTTTATAAATGACAACAGAATACATTGTTTTCACATGTTGTCTGATTTAATAGATGATGGCGTCTTAAGTTCATTAACCCTTAATTAGGCTACACGGTAGTCTGTCTTTACCGAATCTATAGCGATGTCGATACTGCCTGGACAACACTGTATTTCTGTATTTCTAAAGCTCTTCATGTCAACAACCCATGTGGGTTCTACCACAAGAGAACACTGACCCACAAAATTATCACCCAATCGGAAAATACAGATACCTACACTAGTATATATAACTGCATCAATATTTGCAATGTAAATATTTGCTTCATTCTTCAGACAAATATTTACTAAGCACATTACATCAATCAATAAATCGAAGATAAATATTATGACAACATAACTTTTGTTATGTAGTACATCCCGCCAATTCTCCCCTTATGGGCAGACCGAGATGTTATATATACCTACTTTCACTATTAGTTTAGTTACTTGTATATCGGCGAACCTGCCACTAGACTCCGGACTACTATTGAAGAAAGTCCGTCAATGAGACTTTTGGACCTTGGAACCAGAACCCCAAGTTTAACGACTGCGCTTGCGCCACTAGACCAACCAGGCAGTCACTAGTCACACATCTTTTATCAAAGTACTAGTCGCCAACCTTATATAACACCTCTTGGGTCACAAGCGAAAGGTTTACATATAAGATACAAGTTTTTATCTCCTCTAACATAAATCGGTCAACCGGTGAATGTAGGACTACATAGTATCAATTATATAAAAATCGCTTGCCCAATCGATTTCGGTATAAATTGCAGATAATTACGATTATTGCACGATGCACACAATTGGTCATACGACATTATGTGTTTGGTGTCTGTGTTATTGTTCTAGGGTTGTCAATGGATGAAAGTGAATTCTGGTGAAAAGTGGGCGCAATGCTCTGGTTCGTCATTTGTTAGGTTGAAACAAGATTCCCAAAATCAAAAGAAATCAATCTGATAACTGGTTCCAAGCAACAGAAACGTAACATACTCGACAGTATTGACACCCGATTTTTTCTTGACATAAAACACCTGCAGAATCCAAATTTGATATTGAAAATTAAATTAACACTTTGGCTGATCCAAGGAACTGCTCCAGTAATCTGCCTCATCTCCATTAGCCAACACTTATCACAGAATAGATAGATAAATGGACCAGTGTATAGTTGATTATCTTCAGTAGCTAGACCAACGAGCCGGTCAATGCACCATTGATGGCAAATATTTGAACAACTTTGCATTCACAAGTAAGTACATTTAAATAAGTCAAAGAAATCATTACACAATGTCAAAACGGACGAGGATTATTGATTAGTTCGTTCAACTTTTTAAATAGAGAATAGAGACGTACCTATCGAAGAATAACACGCTTGTTACATTTTTTTTTTGTTAATCACACTATTCTTAATTTAAATTTCTAGATTTTTTTTTTTTACTTTATAGTTCAATCGATAATCCTGGTAAGAGTAATGGGACAAACTATTTAAATTATTGCATTGTCATCGGTCCTTGATAACTGTGCAAATTTTCAAATTAATCCGACTTTTTGAAGGGGATGGAAATCACGTTCAAAGATTCTATTACATAGATTATAGATTCATAGATACATACATACCAAGCTAATAAAAGCATGTGAAAAATACTTGCTGCGTCGCGTCAACCCCAAATAAATTGGGATTAGGACAGGAGGACGATGATTCGAGTACTAAAATTTTTTGAAAGACTAAAAGCATGTGATCGGCAACCAAGGATTTTTTTATTGTATATGGCAAGTGGCAACCCTATATTGTTCTTGGTACATCGGTAGAGGTTACATCAGGTACAATGAATAAATCAATAGCTGTGGTATACCATTAAGAAAGAAACCATTACTTTTATGACCCTTTGCTTGCTGTAACCGAGTTTCTTCACTAGACTGTAGATAATTTGAGGAGTGAATATTTTTCTCAATAGCTGCGTTTACGTTTGCGAAACCGCAGGTGATCTTTAGAAGACCTATGTAAGGCTTTATAGAAAAAGTCAATAGCTGGTTGGACAAAAGAAAAATTTCATAGCTCATTAATGCATTGAATGCTATTGTCTTTGCATATGCACTTGTCTTTACCATTATTTGAGACGAGTTGATGAATCAATAATTATATTTACAATTCAAATTGAAAATATCTTGGAAACTTGATAGTCTCTACATAGCAAATATGGGTTTATTTATATAAAACTTTTTATTGCCGATATTTTCTATGGCGAAATTGAATTAAGATTCCGATAAGATTGATCAATCATGGCATGGTCTTGTGGAATTAAGTCCGCCTATGTACCACTATTGTACATGAAGTTTAAATAAATAAATAGATAATTGCTTACATTCTTAAAACTTGGTAGGTACTATTAACTGTTTAAACATAATTAGGTACATGAACAATTAAGTATTCCAAATATGTAGTTGCTCTTTTAATTTATAAACTTCTTTAATAACTTTATGTGGCTTCTAAATTAACAAAACTATTAACTTGATTTGTGGCCCTATTAAAGCTTTATGAGCAACTCCGTCTTTAATATTAATTTTCCGGCCATGCGCTCCTTTTAAGGCTTTTAACTTCGGAAGAATGGGCAATTAACTTGACTGTTTATTAAGGAATTCTAAGGATAACCGGTATGAAGGACCCTCGGTCAATGAAGTAGCAAGGAGTAAGATTAGGCCTTCTGGAACAGATAATAAATTTTCGTAATAGCCATTGATTTTCGTGACGAGAGGTGAGTCATCATCCCACAAAAATCCATTTGACAGCAGACTCTTAATGGACGAGCAAAATGTTAGCTCTATATTCAAAGTAAATGTTAAACGATCGTCACAGTCCAAACAATTACAAACCGAATAGTTATAGATAAAACTTTAATTAGTTTTACAACAAACAAAAAAAGATACCTTAATTGAATTTCCTATCGATTTCCCTTCATCAATTACTGTTATTAATTCTCAGTAGGCATCGATTTCCTAATCGAAATAAATGAAAAATGTGGTCGTTGATAACCGCAGGCGAATCAAAGTGAAACAGTACAGCTGACTAAGGAAAGTTTGACGAAACGATTTGATCTCACTTTTCTGATGAAACTGAGCATTAAACGCGAACAAAATGACCCGAGACCAGTTGATTTTCAAGCGTTTAAAAATAATCTTGAATAATTTGAACTTATAACTGTGCTGTGACAAAAGTATATTGTTTAAAGAGTGTATATTATAATATTGGCAAGAATGCAGCATAACGAAGGTAGATATAAATCATCTCGAAAAAACATAAGAGTTAAAGAAGTTATTAGATGCGAAGGAAGCTTAGATGCAGCAGAGTAGAGACCAGGAAAGCATAACACGGGACGAGCTAAGATCCTGCGAAGTATAGGTGACGAAACTGAGAAGTAACTAACTAAGAGTAAACTGAAAAGATAGTAATGAAATGAATGATAATGTAGAATTGATTAAAGCAAGACTATGAACAACAGAAACGTGTACTGACTATCAGTACATACGCTAGTAACAACATAGCCATAAAAATAACCTCTTACATAACAATACTACACGTTTACTTATCAAGCGTCGATAACAAAGATTTTAGTGTTCACGTTAAGATGACAGATAAGATTAAAAGTATTCATTCAGCAGGAGAAAAGTATTTTACTTATGAAGGTTATCTACTTTCCTTATGAAACTCACTTAAATTGAGACACTAAAACATATAAAGAGTTAAATTAAAATTACGTAATGAGAATGGACAATAGATAACACTGCATCTGTCTTGTCTTTAGAAGGCGTCAAAGTCAACAGTCGAAAAACAGCAGCTTTGGCTGCTAAATAATCTCAAGTCGTGAAGACATCAATCAGTACTGTACTGAATCACGATTCATGTACAGTTGCCCTATATACAAGACGCGATTTATTACTGTATATACGGTGTGGTACTGTGCTTTGATTATCTTGAAAGTTGCTTGAATATACATTTTGGGACGACTATGGTTACGTAACAGAAACGGTCTCAAAACTCTTCCCTGCAGCATCCCAAGGTCGTTTCGTCTCTTCTTTTTATGTAGCTTCATGATGTTCAATACGCCATTGATTTACTAATACATTAATTAAGATATGCATGTTGCTAGACCATCATCATTATTGATAGGAAGATTTGAACATTTCAATTCTGTATCTAGCATTCAAAAGGGTGCCATCCGTCCTCACACCGTTTATCTTTACTAGGTAACACATTATGAACCGGACAAAATGTTAAATAAATAATTGTAGCTGCTACCTAGAACACATGTACAAACAAGACAAGTTCAAAGCAAGACGTGTCTTAGAAAAAATGGTCTTGCCATAACGAGTCCCATTAAATGGTAAGAATTTCAAGCATTACTGGTTTCACTGTAAAGCCTTCTATACACTTTACCACGCTTTGAAGCGTCATACTCCATTTATTTCTAAGACGCGTATCAAAGTTGTAATTGAATTTTTTAATGGACGCTGAAATTGACTCATATGAAAGAACCTTTATTTGAAGGCAATGTAGTGTTGTCCAAGTTTATTACCAAGTTTACAAAACGGGGTCTCGATGATGTTTTTGTAAATTTTTGATGACGCATTCTTGCAAGCATGTCATAATATTAGCACCTTGGCGAAAACAATATCAATTAGCATATTCACGCGAAATTGAGTTCTAATTTATAGCGGAAGAGTCGAGTTTAGACTGACGACAAAAATGATTAATTGGTGCAATGAATTTGTGATGCAAGCCTGATTTCAGTTTTCTAGCTAACTATGTTGACATAAATTATTAGATAGAAAGTAACTTACGAGTGATATCCATAGCTAAGGTGGTCGTAATACAAACTCCCATCTTCAGTTTGATCACAAAACCTCCAAAATTTAGAAGAAGTTCACTTGTTGTTCAACCCTAACGTCAATCCCTGAACAAAACACACCACTCGCACTGATTCCCAGTAAATACTGATACGAACACACTGATATAACACAAAATCCTGTTAGTGAAGTAACCTCACTAGGGTTGACTGAAGCCTCATAGGAACTTTAATCTAATTACGCATCCCTTCCTACTTCGAATTTAAACATTCGATTTTTAAATGTACCGGTTGAATCTGACATTAGAGTGACATTTTAATTTTTTAATTTAGATCGAGCACACGCGACCGCGCGTCTACGGAATCCGGCGCAGACTGCGGTACCAAGTGTAGGCTGTATGCTTTGCTTTGAGCAAGCGGCTCTCAATCTTTCGGGTTTTCCAGCTGTATTGTAACTAAACCTCTTGTTTGTGACTAAGAGTTTGATTTGCTAATGCCGTTTTCTATTGTTTCTGGGAAATTCTGTTTGTAAGATTTAGGTTGAGTAAATTAGAAAATATTTTGTTATTGTGAGTGTTATCTTTAGCATTGCCTAGCAAAGAAAACAAAGTGTTTAACCAAAGTATTTGATTACAAAAGTTTCGTAAAATAATTCATTTACATCACATAATATTCGTAATATATTAAGTAAATCACATACCATTTAAATTTTTAATTCTTTCCTTAAGTATTTTTTTCAGGTTTGGTGTTAAAGTTATCGAACCTCAGACCAATAGAGACCAGTTTTATGCAACACAACACTTATTCATTTTGCTGCAAACCGCTTATTGTGAACGAGAAAATGCAACATTATTTTTTCTTTTAACCGCATTGTCTAGAGTTTTAGGCGCAATTGAGAGACTGAATTCAACTAGCAAAAATAAAAGAAAAGTGACAACATTGAGAAACATAGTCCGTCTTTTGTTTTTTTTTCTTTAGTTGTTTAATATTACTTCAGTTAATAATAAATTCAGTTTGGATACTGAAATATTTTCTATAAATATTAATTTATTTTCATAGAATCAATTGTGGGTATAGGTACTTTAGGTGCCTCGGGCAATATTGGTTTCAATATTATGTCATTTTCATTGCATTTTTCTTTACATTTTCTTGACATTAACACTGAAGATCAATGAGGTGAGTAACCAGAAAAATCTATGTATACTTTTGAATTTCGATACATGAGAATTCAAGATTTCATGAATCGAAAGTATATATTTGAAATGGAAACCCAGTTATATAAAGGCGGGTATCCATTACGTAACTATCAGTATCCAGGTCGATATTCGAGTTCCCAGTGACCTAGACGGCTAGATTGTCTTACGCCAGAGACAGAACGGCGCCTATCGTTTCAGCAGCATATTGGACTCTATCGTCCTTATACTAAAGTATAAAACCAAATGGCAATGTAGACGTTTATTTTTATAGGGCAACTTCTGCGGGAAGCGTTATATAAGTTAGAAAAAATATTCGGTGGCTTTTTCCAGAAGTTTATTGGCTTTTCTCGGTCTGTGATTCAGTGACAGGAACCAGGGAATAGTCAGTTGGTCTGACGTTTGCATGAATTATGTAAGCTCTCCAAGCCTCGGCCTGTTTTTAATTTGCTATTTTATGTATTTCTTAATTGTTTGTACTCTTTACGCTTTTACGGGTACGTCTTTTTCATCTTTCTCACATATATTTATTTTTCCAACGAGAATGATGTAACCAAATACTTGTAATTAAAAAAATACTATTGACTTCCAAATAAAAACACTAAAATTAAAATACCAACGCGCCTGTATCGAGTTAGAAATCCTATACTTTCAAGCTTATTGCCTTCGATAGCCTTTCACAATTTATGGCCTACCGCCAAGCTAGGCTAGAACATGCACTGACTGATATTTCTCCTATTATAATAATGACACTTAATTAATATGCAAAACCACTTTTCCCTTCTACTTAATACGACTGAGGGAAACTTACGATATTGGCGTGAATGACAGATTTCATTATGTAATTTATATATCAGCATCAAACCTGTTCTTCCTGAAGGGAGGGGAGGAGGAGTTGCGGCATACTTGTTAAATCCATCCAGTTCAGTTTAGCCAGTAATATTGAAGTTGGTAGGTTACCTTTGCCTTTAGAATAGGATACGGACCCTGTGCTTTCAACTGGGGCAGATCTAGACTCCAGTTTAACTGAGAAATGCCTGGTAAACCCCAAGCCTTCCTTTATGATCTCCGAATTTACTGTTATTTTTTCGAGGATTAAGTTTGGCATAACTTTACTAAACGTCTATTATACGGTTCCGTTTATTGGTTGAGCTCGTTTGCTCAGCAGTGACACTTTCGAACTCTAGGTCAACGAGGTCTTATGTAATTTTGTCATAAATATTCCAAGTATGTTCAATTGCAGTTTTAATGAGAATTCTGAGCGCACTGCCACTGCTGAAGTGGTTCAGATACCAGGGTTACATAAGATAGAATGGGTTTTTATCCAAAATTTTAAATATCCATGTTTGGAGTCATTCTCCAATGACGTGAATGGTTTTAATTGGATGAGCGTCTTCATTTATTATTAATGCAGTAACTACTCGTATGTTGTCACGGAATAGTAGCTCTATTTGGGTAACTAATATGTTTTTTTTTGGCCAGGAGAAAAGGAGGTGATAATGTTTTACATAATTTTAAATATAGAGTAATTTTGAAGCCGCTATTTAGATTTTAAAAATTGGTTAAGGTACTTAATGCCTGCTCAAAATATATCCCGCAAAAGGTTTGCAATTTGCCCAAATTCCATTTGCAAACATGTTCCCTCCAGCCACGGTATCATCATCAATATTACATTAATCATATCTTATAGAAGTATTCAGTGTAAATAGGCACCGAGACGCTAATATATTTTATATTACAACTTGTTTTTATATCTATCATACGTTAATATATATTATATTTATACTATAGATCTCTGCTAAATTTAGCTCGTGGCTAAATAATAACAGCCGCACGGGTCGATCTTCAAAGTTAAGCAACGCTTGACGAGGTCGGGCAGTTTCCTCCGTGCCTCGGAAAACACGTTAAGCCGTTGGTCCCGGCTGTCATTTGAAGATCTTTGACAGTCGTTACGAGTAGTCAGAAGCTTGAGATCTATCTCCAGTCTGGCCAAGGGGTACCGCTGTTACCCAGTTACTGGATTGTGGAGGTCAGATAGGCAGTCGCTCCATGTAAAACACTGGTACTCAGCTGAATCCGGTTAGACTGGAAGCCGACCCCAATATAGTTGGGAAAAGGCTAGGCAGATGATGATACTGTAGATCTCTGCTCTATTTATCAAGGAGAAATATGTCCTTATATGTGGGTAGTAAAAGTTATCTAAGAACTCGCAGATTTGTTCAAATAGCTGATTTAAATCCTGTAGGTTGGTACGAGTATATCAAAATTTTGCAACATAGTCCCGTGGAATGCAGACTTTGGGCTGGTTTAGTAAGTTTTTCTATAGCCAAATATGGTTTTATCTGGGGTACAAACCTTGGATACGAACAATGAGGGTGCTGGTATACCTTGACCTTGTAGGTTTCTAGGTTTTTATCTCCTTAGTAAGTCAGAAGCTGATCGCTGTGATTGTTAAACCGGACACTATTAAAATTGCCAAACTTAACGATTGTCTATATTTAATCTTCCGTTAAATCAGTACCTCGTAAAACATACAACAAGTCCTATCAAGAGTGCTATAAAACATCTAATCACACCATTGTGTACCGATCTGTTACGAAACTAGAGCACCGTACATCTTAAGTATATGTAAGTACTTAGTACATGACGCAACGAACGTGGAAAGAAAATAAACCATCTCTTATATTGTTAACTAGCGGCTCGTCCCGACTTCGTCCGGGTCGAACAATTATATATTTATTATGGAATGCCCTGCCGGAGTCTGTATTTCCTGATAGCTACAAACTGAGAGTGAATAGGTTTTTTCTAGGCAAGCGTGCTTCATCGGTCGACAACATCATCGCTTACCATCAGGTGAGATAGTGGTCAAGAGCAAGCCTAAGAAAAACAAAAAAAAAAATCTTGGCCGAAGACCTTGGTGTGAGTAAAAATTTTTTTCTTTTCTATTCTTAAACTTGGCGATCTGTGTTGACACAATAAGCCATTTTCCTGACATTATTTCATGTCATCATCGGCAAAAGGAATTTTTGGCAATCTCTTCATATTATATTTTTAACCCCCGACGGAAAAAGAGGGGTGTTATAAGTTTGAGTTGTGTTGCTGTGTACCTGTGTGTCTGTCTGTGGCATCATAGCGCCTTAACGGATGAACCGATTTTGTTTTTTTTCTGTTTGAAAGGTGATTGTGTCGCGAGTGTTCTTAGCTATGTTTGAATAAGATCGGTTGAGCCGTTCAAAAGTTATGCGCTTTTTACTGTTTGTATCGGGATGTTTTCGCAAGATAAATGTGTCGGGGGGTTTTTTAAATTTTGAAATTTTACTTGTATATTATTTATCTATTTAAATCTCACAGTCAGCCTAGGGATACCTTACGCTTCAATTGGCTGTACGAGTTACTCCCTGTACCCTGTAGCTTTGAGGCCAGTTGGATGACGTGTGTTGATATTGTACTTTGTAGCATTTACTAAGTGTAGCGATCTCTTGTTTGACGATACTGATATTTAGATCCTCGTGTATGTACTTGTTGCTAACGTAGTAAGGTGACTAATGTCTATATTTTCTAAGTTCATTCACTCGAAAGAAGTCTGCTCCTGGACATAGGCTTCACCAAGCATTTATTTGTCCTAGTCCTACCCTAGAGCAATTCGTTCCGTAATGCAATCTTGTAAATACATCACTTCATTCATGAGACCAACCACAAATTATTAAAAAAAGAAGACTATATATATATAAATCAAATTAATAAAGATAACAAAAAAAAAGTTATTTATTTCGTACAAAAAAAATAAATAACTGAATAAAAAATACTCAATAAATTAATTAAGAAAACAATACTACGTAAAAAAGTAAAAATAAATTAAAAACAGTGCACCAAGTCTTCCTGCGTTGACTTGTTACCAAGTACAAGTCCATGAAAATAGTAAGCTGTACAACTGGCAAGTTCACTGTTACCAAAACGCGAGCCGAAAGAACCGATAGAGTTACGAAAGTTGTCGAATAGCTCACAGAATAAGCAAGCTTAAGTGACAATGGGCCGGCCATATTAGCCGTAGAACTGATGAACGTAAGGTAGGATGCCCTCAGGCTAGGTGGAGCGACGATCTTCGCAGTGATGCTGGTAGCACCTGGAGGAGATTTGCCTAAGATCGAAACAAATGGCGTGCGTTTGGGAAGAGAGGCTTATGTCCAGCAGTGCACTGCTATAAGCTGATGATGAGCCAAAAGAGAGGCTCTTAAACTGCACGCGTCCCTTTCTAATTAAGGTTGAATATCGTTTCTAGTTACAGACAGCCTAACCAAACCAACCAACAACAAATTCTATTTCATATGTATGAAAGGGACACCTTGTGAGTGTTTGTCTGCAAGTTTTTCTGTCAACTATGAGTAACTCTTACGGCATTTAGAATTGAGTTTATTTTTGTTTAACACGGAATTGCCAGATATTGCTCCAGTTGTACAGCTTATTATTTCCATGGTACCACCTAAACGATTGCAATAGCAATAATAACGAGTTACACGTTGCGCACAACATTTTACAAGGCGCACAACAAAATGTTTGTCATAATTATTTAAAAAAATACGACTTAATCATGTGTTTAATTAATGTAAAGTTAATATTTAAACTTTTATTAACGTTACCTATTCGTATAATACGATAGATAAGTAAAGACATTAATATTATGCCAACAAGTCGATAATAGGGAGTCAAAGTTGCATTTCGGCATCTTCTTTGGGAATAGGATTCGAGGGGAAGATCTGTAACAAGTTGGTGCATTAGGATCAGGAAAGGATAACATGGAAATAGTAGCTGTTGTCATTAAGTTAATGACATTATGCGTACAAGAAACTTCAATAAATCAGTAGTCAGACGAAATAAATGTTGTGTCATTAATTTTCAGAATGCATACGTTTTCAATTTTTTCATTCAATCTTGCTCCGGGATAGTACCTATATCTACCTAATTCTTGAAGTACCAGTCGTAGACACACCATCACAAATTCTTAACTGGTATCTGGCACATGCCTCCTTTAACTGTACGATAGTATAATATAAAGGAAAAATGTGATAAACAAAAGAAACTTACATAATCGTCTTGAGTACGGGGTGGGTCGTAGAGGCCTGCCAACTTGAATGGAGGCGAGAAGCCTTTCCCGGGGCGTCACTTCCCGACGAGGTGGCGGCAACTTGCGGTCAGATGCCTAAGTTTGTAAACAAAATTATAATTAGAGGCAGAAGAAATCTAAGTGTCCGTGCTATGTTTTGGAATTAAGTGAATGTAGTAAGAATTTTATTGAAAAATAGGAAATCACATCTGAAGCAATCGTGAGAAGGTTACAAGATTTGTGACAAGATTTATTAGAAATAAAATTGGCTTACTTACCTTTTTAAGTGGGGGCCTACTTCTAATAAAATCGAGAATCATTGCATGAGCGTCTTTCTTCACACTGTAAACAAAAAAATATGTTTAAGCAATTTCATAAAAGTTGTACACTTAGCAATTATTCACTCTCACACTTTAAATTCTGTATAAAAAGCAACTTTGTTAAATATGGAAATAAAAAGAGCAACAATCGACAATATTGCACGAATCATCAGAGAGGTGCCTTACAATTTGTGCATAGCACTTTTTCTTACCTTGGAGGTATCGCGCCGTCAACTTTCCGTAACGTGTACCTCCTGGACCTAATGTCATCCATTAATATTTCGTACGGCGTTAACTCGTACTCTATTGGTGTCCTTGAATAGTTAACTTTCTTTAATTTGACACCCATCCGTAATTCGCCGATGACTTGCATCCAAAACCGCGCCTGAAAGAATTGTGAGAGCTATTAGTATTATGCAGTACTCTTGCTATGAGATTTCCGGCAGGCGTTTACGTCAAGACTTCGCAGCGAAAAGCTTGAATTAATTTTGAAGCGGTGAAGGATCTACCTCTGCTGGGTTATAATAAGGTATAATTTGAGCCTAGGGACACAAATTGAGCTAGATTTTTATTTTATTGAATATTTTACTCAAAATCCGTCACTAATTAAGATTAATATTATTATGTAATACGCTTGTAGGGAAGCCTTGACATATAAAATATTAACATCATAACCTACGGCATGTAGGTAAATTCTGTGTGTGATTAATGATCAATTAATGACAATACAATTACATTCCAGGAGGATGTTGAACTTTGCGACATCTAATAAGCATGCATTCCAAATAATCTGGCTTTGGGTAAACCTTCAGCATTAATATTTAGGTATTTGTATTTACAAACTAAAAGCGATATTTCACTACACCATCAATTTTTCTGTCTACGTACTTGTAATGCTCTCCATATCCTTCGGTTTGACTACAAGTGAAAATAACATTGTGTTACAAATATGATAACTTAGGTAGATAGTAGGTATTCAGACACGAAAAGTGGGACTTAGGATTTTGTAGAAAACTTTAGCAGATGACAGTTTCTGCTTGAAGAAGTTACCTATGACCTTTTGGTTAACAAATTCTACAAGACTAGAGGGACGAATCAAGTAATCCATTTCAATCATGTAAGCAAGACTTGGCTTCAATGTGACCTGACAGAATGATAACTACACGACAAGAGTTTCTGAGTCAAGGCTAGACTCTACTTATTTTAATTCGTAAAGTCTGATTCTACGAATTACCTCTCCATCAATTCCTTAACTAACACCTTGAATAAACTACTTCAATCACACAATTCACGAGAAGAACTTGTCACCTTTCAACAAGTTCAATTTTCATACAGCCGCTAAAAAATAGGCATAAATACCTTGCATACATTATGTAGAGGAATTCTCATTACTAGACCTGAGTGCCATAAATATTTACGCGTAGGCTAAGGCTGTGTTTACAAAATAGCGGCGCGGACAGCGTGCTAAGGGTCGTTGTATAGACTAGCTTATCCCTCGCCTTATATCGCATACTAATTTTATGCCGTTCAGGTAGAGTTTTCGAGTACAAAGCGTCTCGGCTTAGTGGTGCACTGCACTATAGAATATTTCATCGTTCTAAGTTTCTATCTGTTCTATGACAGTCTGGTACCGTAAAACCCCGTGTTTGATAGATGACGTTGTGGTGATGCTTTATGAAGTATGGTACAATATTTTCAGTCAACGTTCGAACGCGATCCACCCCTTTTTGGTGCAGGTTAAGGGTAGCCTGTATATTTTCTGTCATTCAATCAATCAATTACGAAACTCGGACTATTATTTTACCTACCAGAACCAAATACATCAACATGTTCAGTGTCCAAACTGTTTTTCGGGTGTTGTTGCATAGACACAAGAGTTGAGGCAGTTTGAAATGTAGCTCTTATAATTTATATTTTGTCGCCATATCCGCTAATCGCGTCGCTCTCTATCTTGACTTCGCCTAGCGAGAATTACTTGAGAATAGCTCGGCACATTAATAATGCATCGCGGAGTACATTAGGCAACGCGTAACAATCTGCATGCGTTTCTTTGGGAACTGAATGCGACAGTATCTAATGAGGTTTTAGTGGCTTAGCGGGTGTACTATGTTGGTGGTTCTTAGTTATGGTTTTACTGCCCAAAGAAAATGTGATGACCTTCTTGATGTTTTTGGGCCTACCTACATGTAGGTACAGGTTAAAAATGTACTTTAATAGAGTCGGCTTTAGTAAATCAAATAAGTAGTTATTTTCCTAATACCATAACTATTTTATTCCAGTAGTTATTCATGTTACCTTAATTGTAACCGTACTTCTAAAATGTCCTACAACTACAACCGATTCATGCTTTGAAACTTCTTAAACCTCAAGTTAGTAGTATCCTAACAAACTTGCGGCATTCAAGACTTTGACAAAGTTCCTTTTTGTCAAGTCTGGAACCAACCTTGAGACATTCCTCGATTATAACTTTCCCCCTCTTTCCGCTTTAAGTTAGTTAGGTACATTTATTGTCCACATACAGCCCCAACCACGCCACGGCCTATATAAAGATTTGACAACGACTACTTATTGTCTATCCTCCCTTAAAACCTCATTCATTCAACATCAACACCATAGCATCACTTTCATCTTCTTCATCCTACCTTCAATATACCCACCCAGTCTGAAAACTGTAGCGTGTCGAGATGCTGAGACTATGCCCAAGTTCCTCTTTGAAAAAGCCTGAAATCAACCTTGAGACATGCCTCGTTTATCATTTGCCCATATTACCCTGTTTTCTAAGCTTGAAGTTACTATGCCTCTACCCACTAATGACACGAAGAATGAAATGAACTATTTCTTCCCCAACAGCCTCATTCATACAATATCAAACACCTAATGGTCCTTCTATCTCCCCCTTCATCCTATCTTCAAGATACCCACCCAGTCTGAAAATCGTAGCGTGTGTGTTGAGATGCTAAGACTACGTCAAAGTCCATCTTTGCCAAAATGCTAGAGTACCCTGAGACACATGGCTCGTGTATTTTCCCATTCTTCTTTTCACCCTTACCTAGGTTTAAAATAAGTTAGATAGGTACTGTTGTTTTCTACAGCTGCCACCATTATACCTCCACCCACTATACATTATGCAAAGATTCGACAACGAGAGACTACTCCTAACAACCTCATTCATTCAACTTCAAAAGTGGTGTTGACCATTCTTTTTCGTCTCCTTCATCCTACCTTCAAGATACCCACCCAGTCTGAAAACCGTAGCGTGTCGAGATGCTTGGCGGTGTCCTCGGCAGCGCCCATGTCCCTGGCTCCACCAACCCTGACCCTCGCGAGGAAGGAGGCCAGTTCCAGCGCTTCTGCGACGAGGGCTCGGCAGACTGCGCGGTAGTGCGCTGCAGCGGCTTCGCGGGCGCAACGACCGCCGCCACCGCAGTGCCAGACACAGCGCTGGGAAAGAGAAGGGATGGATTATTTTATTTGTAAGTCAATCAGATAGAGAAGAAATACTTAAGGCGATATATACGCCCCAATGTAACGCAGTACTGGCCGTGCGCCCGCTCGATGCCAAAATATCAATATTGAACCTCCTTTTGAACAGTTTTGTTTGCAAAATATTATTTGATTTACATATGCTATGTTAGGTATGAAGAAATTCCAGCCATCAATTTTTCTGTATAAAAATATTTTTAAACATCCAAGTAATTTTGGAGGAGTTTCCAAAAGTTGCGAAAAAATATCGTGTTGTTAATTTTTTTTTTTAAGCAAAACTATTAGTTACACGAAAAAACCTTGTGTTCCAAATTATGTACATGAATCAATAATAAATATATATTTTTTTCAAACCTTTTAACCTAGCTGTTACTGAGGAGTATGCTTTAGAAAGTTACCGTTTTACGGCACTAAAGCGTATGTAGGCCCTTAAGTAGGTTTATGATATCGTGTCATAGGGAAAACCTCCACGGGTTCTCGAGGGTTTCGATCTTCGGTGTTTGTGCGGCGTCTCTCCGCAGAGCATGGCACATGGCACACATTTCAACTTGCGCCGCCTGACCTATTGCCTGTTCATGTGAGGACCTTATGACTGCGTCGGCGAACGGCATTGCGGTGGCCAAATTCTGGGCCGGGCAAAGCAATTTAATAAGGAAGAGCCTTTGTTTGTCATGGACACGCAACAATGAAGATAATTAAGTCAAGAAATCTTTGGAAAATTTATAAGATAAATAGACTTCTGGATTCAATAGAGCTACGATTTTATAAATTGCTGCTCAAAACAATATTGTAAGCTTGTACAATATTTTATTGGTAATAATTATGACACTTTTGTAAGTTTAGGTTAGGTTTCTATTCGGAATCAACTTATCTCTCCAAACGTGGGATGCTCTGACGTCAATATCGATAAGTGTTTTAATATAGTTTGATTATTCTATAGCAAACGTGACAGTTTTATCACCAATTAATTAATTTTATTTCAGTTAATCTGTCTACTATGACGTAATGACAATGAGTAAGACACACATTACAAATAATAACATGGAATCTAATATTTTATTTAAGCTTCATTTCAGAAACCGCAGCAACACATGGGTGACTTAAAACCAAACTCATGAAAGCGCAGTTTCTAATTGTGTCAAACTCAGTGTCTCTTTTTACCCAACTGCTGAAGAAGGGTAATGTGTTTATCAGTCTATGCATGTATGTATGTGCCGTTCTAGAGAACAACCGCGTTGGCCGTTGTGTTCTTATGTGGCGTTCTAGAGACTAAACGCGTTGGCCGATTTTGATAATTCTTACGTTAATCGATTCGTCTTAACCTTGCGAGTGTCACTGGCTGCATTAAAATTGGAAAATTAAAAAATGGAGACCTTTGGGCGCTTCCAATCCTTTATTTTGGGTATCAAAATAAAGGATTTCAAGAGATGATTTCAAAAATATATAACAATTATATATTTAAATGCACCTACGTAAAAAAAAAGTTAATTCAAAAAATCAAAAAACCCGACTGCTTAAGAAGCGAACAGAAAGGGTTTTTTTTTTATTTTTTTTATTAACTTTTTTTATCAACATATTGGCTGAAATATGTACCTCTCGCTTTTGAGTAAAATGTACATCTTAGCAATAGGTAATTTAAAGCGATAACAATACTGTTCGAGTTCAAGCAGTAAGTTAGGCATCTAGATCTAATGAAGGGGCAAACAACTCAAGATTTATCGTCAATTGTGCCAATCTTACAAGAGGCGCCATAAAAATAGGCAGACAGTATGCCGCACACGCAGCTTATAGTTGGAAGCAACTATATTGCTAACGATACATACATACATACATAAACTCACTCACTAACGATGTGTGCATATAAATTATTGCGGCAATCACATGTACAGTAATTGACATATAAATCTAATGATGGAATCCCTAGTGTGTTGATAATCAAATTTATTTGTTTCAGATAGAATTCCATCAGAATTCCTGAGGGTCTACAATTAGATCGATTGGACGCTACGAAAGTCAAATTATATCCTTATCTAGGATTGATTAAATGAAGACCGGATTTAGGAGTAATTTGAAAATATTATGTAAGGGGTAGATTTATTTTGATGAAAGAAAGTACCTACAGGTAGATTCAAACTTAACATATTCGCGGCCAAGGACACGGCTCCCGAGTCCGACACAATGGCTTTTTAATTGTTTCAGTAATTACGGCAGCGAACGTGCTAATGGTTGTTCGTAAGACGAGGCGAGTCGCTGCGCAGTAGCGAATTCATGTGACAGCGGAGATGAGGACCACAGTTGAGCAGTGAACAGTGAACTTCTCAGCCATTCAACAGTTTGAATCGGCCTGTCTGTAGATATCTAGGTTTTTTTTTTCCATGAACTTGATTATTATCTTTATTAAACTCTATAAAAAGGTTACTTTAATATTAATCAATTCAACGTTATTTTGAATAAGAATTTACAGACACCATTGTATCACAAACAAGCACTCAGTAGCCAGTCGATAATTTGAGCATACAGTTACAAGTTTCCGTGGTGTAGCGGTTATCACATCTGCCTAACACGCAGAAGGCCCCCGGTTCGATCCCGGGCGGAAACATAGCTTTTTGTTATTTTTGTTTTTTCATTTAGAAGACTTAATTTACGTTTGAAAAATTAATTATTTATTTCAAGTTTCTTTAATACAACTTGTTACTACAATTATATATATATTTTCTGTTTTCCATACCAACTCAACACCTACTCATAGTACTAAATATAATCCTAAACTAACTACCAGAAATGCCATCACAGCCCACACACACGAATAGATATTAGTTAGCATATCTGTTGCACCCATAGATAATGAGCGCACATTCACATGGTGCCTCTGTGCCTGTTCTGAATGGACGTCGGCGACCCTTCCGGCATTTGCATTCGCAAATTAAATCGTGTGAACATTGTTGTGGATTGATACCGATGACTTCAAGAATGGTCGTCTTTTCGGTATGAAAAACTTGATGAAGGATTATTGCAGGCATTCTTACCCATTTCTCTATAAGAACAACTTCAAGACTATTTTTCCTGGCATTTCCCTATTTGCCTCCAACTTCTAAAAAGCCTTACTAAATTATATTTTGGCAATCAAGGCTCCAAAAATCAATCAATCCATATTGTTGTAACTAATTTATTTTTGACAGAACTTGAGATGTAAACATAATTATTTTGAATACACTGGATCAGGGATGGCGAACCTATGGCACACGTGCCTGTGGTGGCACACGACAAAATATTTTGGGCACGCTAAAATGAGGTTATTTAGAATCTAAGTAATTTGCATCAGCAGAAATGACACCACCTCCTACTTTTATTTAATTACAACATAAAACTGTAAATAAATTAAAACTGTAAATGAATTTCTGGGTGCAAATAAAGAATTGATTAATGCATAGCATTTAGAGTTTTATTTTTGACAATTAAGACAAAGTCAATTTTTTTTTGGTGGCACTTCATTGCCACATAAAAAAAAATATAATTTGAATGACACGTTTTCTAATAAAGGTTCGCCATCCCTGCACTACGGGATATACACGGAATACCAACTACAGAAAAAGATAGAAAAAAGATCTGTGTAGTGTAAATTCAACCCTTTTCACTAGATTAATATGTTTCGGAACAAAACCTCAATATTGCATACAAGAATCGAAACAGCAATTATATTGAACATTCGAAAGTCCATTAAGTTTGCAAATCACTGTTAATTATCACATGTTTTATAGTTGGCAATTTGTCCATTAAAACGGACACATAATGGCTTTCGTACGCAATTTGGCATTGCACATGGCAACATTATACGCACTATAATATAGTATACGCTGTATACGCATAAAATGTAAAGTGGGTTACTAAATAGCCTTGGACTTGTGTGAATTGTTGGATATTGGACAGATATAACAACGCTGGTAAACTAGAAATGAAAAAGAGCTATGTATTGAAGCTATTGTTGTTCAATATTCTGAATTTCTGATGAAAATGCTGTACCTAAAAGATATCCACACGCAATAGAGGCCGGATTACAAGAGGCTACTTATTCAAGTTAGGACAGCAAGATTGTGCTGGTAAACTAGCAAGATTATCGCTCTGCCGTCTTGTACCTACTTATAATGAACTGCCAAGCCAGTACATAACTTGTTTGCTATACCTACTAACTTCAAAAAAAGCTTTTTACAAAAAAAATACTACCGACTTACAAATAAAAGCGCTACAAAGTTAAAAATTACTTTTTTTTTTGGAAGTCGGTGTCTTTGGTAGGTGCCATTTTTTTCGTTATGGACACCGACTTCCAACAAGAAAGTTATTATTTATTAAGTAAAATGTTGTTTTTTTTACTTTTTGTTGTACCTAATAGGCAACTTTGCTAAAGTAAGGTACCTTACTATCTATATATATATACTTACCTATAATGCCAGAATAGATTACCCGAAAATCTAGAAACTTAAACATAAACGGTGAAATGAGAGGGTACCAAGGTGAACTGTACACATCTGCGTACCCCTTTAGAGCATACTGGCGTGATGTTATGTTATGAAATGGTATTAACAATAAAAAGACATGTGGTAGCAGCAATCCCGAGAGATTTGCCGTCATTTATTGAAGAGTTCTGTTATATATCACCCAAGTTCTTCATCCGATCTTCACCAAATTAAAATGGGCCAATTTGAGCACATACTCTTTCAAACAAAAAAATATTTTTTAATATCGGTCCACACAAAAAAAAACATAAAGTCGAACATAGAATCTCCTCCTTATTGGTAAGTCGGTTAGAAACTGAACCATAGGCATTAGAAAAATACACATAAGGGTCGTAGGTAGCTACTTCGACAGTCATGATATATTGATGTAAGGCCATTACCTCGGAATTTATTAAATTATTTGCTAAAGCTTTATTATATTGGATTTGTCAGTAACTGCCTATTTTCTAAACAATTTTGATAGGTCTAACTGAAGAAGCTTCACCCCCGAAAAGAACAGCATCCTCTAAGTACCTACTCCAAATTCAAAAACAGAAGTCTCCCACTCCAGAAGCGCTAAACTTAAGGCTACCGTCCTTTGTCTGCCAATATGATTCAACATGTCAAGGGCGTAAGGGGCAACAGGGGCAAACACGACCACTTTCGCAAGACGCCTTTGTCCGCACACCGAATCAAAGACAAGATTATAACGAGCGGTCGACAACTAGACAGACACCCACATAGCTATCATTATCTTAATGCCACCTCTAATCTATAAATCTTGAATAAACAGTGAGTTATGGTTTAGAGCCCCTGAATATGAATTATCTGATCGAATGTTCGATCGGGAATTCGAATTTTGAATTGAAAGAAGGATCTTATTGGTGAATGGATGACTTGAAAAATGACATATGGCAGGAAGTAGTTAGAGAAAATCATGGAGAAAATATAGAGAGATTGTATGAAGAGAAAAGAGACTGAATGATATTGTGACTGTTGACTGCAGAGAATGGAATAATAAAACGCCTACCATAAGTAACATGAGACACTTCTTGGTGCTGGTTGACGTAAAGGATGACATCTTTCAGTTCGTAGCTGGAGAAGAAGTGGAGGATTGTGTGAGGAATCATATGGAAGACAGGTTGACACGGGAGAATGGAGGAAGAAAACTTGTTTCACCGACCCGAAGCAACATGGACCTAGGCCAAGGAGATGATGATAATTTTGTTGATTTGTAGTTGATTGATTATGATACTTTTGTAAAATCGGTTGTTCTCAGAAGCCAACTAATTAACTGCAATTATGATTTGCATATCTTTGGATTAAACGATAACAATCTATATACTTTTAATTTTGTGGACTCATTGACTACCAATAACCTTTTATCATAAAACCGTGTAAAATATTTAGATTTCAGAACACGAGTATTATTTTGAATAAATGAATGAGCTGGGCTCCACGTGAATCCATACTTTAGAGAGAGAGTAACGTTTACACAATTAGTATTAATAATTATAACTCGCCTCATTGTACAAACAAATAGCTCAAGCTCATCGGACTCAGTATAAACTACAGGGTCAGAAACACGATACCTTCTCAAAGACTTTTTAAAGCGAAAACCCCATAGACTACTATTATATATGGAAAACCCACCACCACATATCAGCAGAATATCAGCGTCAGGTATATGCCTGACACGTGTTGAGCTGGACTCCCATTTGGTGCAACCTTGAGACGCACTGTGTTTTAAACGTTATAACTACTATTTGAGGTATGTTACTATGTCACTTTTATTTCCTCTATGATTTTGTTTTTCTTTTTCTTTCTTTTGTATGTTGGCACCTTGTTTTTATTGTGATTTTGCGTTTTGTGCTGTGTCTTTTGTGTGCACTAAATAAATGTTTTATCTATCTATCTACATAAATCAACTCATAATCTAGGTCCCATTGGGATTCACTAAAACAGCCGACGTACCTAAGTGTGCAACGAACATTTATTATTAATGAGTCCTCTCCGGCTGAGTGACCCACTTTGCCCGCTCCCGTCCGCTTACACAGCTCGCAAAGAAAAGAAGGAAATTGCGGCTCTACTTTCCTTTTAAGTGCTCACATGTCTTAACGAAGGATCTTTATTTATTTATGCTAATTAATTTTAGAGGGGTTCCTGGCTTAAAAACATTAAAAATATTCTGTAAAGTATTACTCTGGGAGAAAAAACGGTACGTTCAAAGTTTGGGTAGAAGCTGCGTTATCGACGGAATTTTGTTACTTTTATTACTAGCTTTTATTTAACTTGCAATGTGTTTGTACGTATATAAGTGTAAGAAGTATTGGTCGTCCAGCGGCGAGATGGGCAGATGACATTTTTGCCATTGCAGGTAGAACCTGGATGAGGTTGGCACGGGAACGTGGTGATTGGTACAAGAAGAGAGAGGCTTATGCTCAGCAGTGGGCAAAGTCGGGCTGTGGATGATGATGATGAAGTGTTTTCGGGTCACATCTTGCAACTGAATTTTAAAGCAGTTATCCTGCACCGATTAAGATGAAAATTTGCATAAACGTTTAGTTTGGATGACAAATAATGACAATGCATGGTTCGCTAAGTGACGTCATTCTTAATCCAATATGGCAGACGGCCCAAAATGGCGGATGAGTTATTTTTTGTGAAGAATACGAAAAAAGCTTGTTTAATTATTTTTTTAATAAATAATTTCATTTTTCGTTTTAATTTGATGTCCTACTAATAAAAGAAATTTCGTTCTCTACATAATATGTATTGTCTGTTTTTCAAGGTATTAAGGGTTAAATATCAGCTTGTTCCGGCAATACAATTCCTTCATTCGAGTTTCATTCACACGATATATTACGCCAATTAATAAGTGAACAATAGTGGGAAAGTTCATTTGATTCCTTGAGGATTTCAATTACGTACTTGAAACTTGTGTGAGGAAAATCCTGCTGATTGGCAGTTTTCTGTTGTAAACATAGGAAGTAAAGAATGTTTGCAAAGCGTGACATTTCATAATGATTTATTAATCATATTTGAACATACATACGTGGACAGAGTTTCGCACTAACATGTCCATCCTTCAAGGGCTCGGTATCAGGCAGCGTCTATCGGCTATAGTCCAAGCTCGAGTACTCCAGTTCTTTAGACATATGTCCCGACGAGACGACTCTATCTAGCGGCTTGTAGTTCAGGGTAGAGTGGAAGGAACGAGAGCGCGCGGCAGGTCGCCCATGCGATGGACCGACCAGATTAAGTCTGCAGTGGGTGGCCCATTGAATGAGTGCACACGAATAACAGCCGATAGAGACGGATGGTGTCGCATACATACATACATACATAAACTCACTCCTTTTTCCCATGGGGGTAGGCAGAAAATACAGAACGCCACCTGCTACGATCCTTACATACTTCTTTTGCTTCACTCACATTCATGCATCTAGTCATACACACACGCCGGTTATGAGTACTGCACACCTGGCCATTTTTGAAGAACATCACCTATAAGGTCTATGTATGTCTTTCTAGGGCGTCCCCTCCCGGCGTGGTGTCGCATCGTTAAACAAATTATGGCAACCCGAAGTCTCACTGCAACATGATGACCACGACCGCTCTGCCAAGAGTGTACCGAAGAAAATGTTATATACAGAATACAACACAATTGCCGCCTTCCTTTACCAAAAAAGGATGGGTATTTTATCATACTAAGCCACAAGGGAATACCAGCAAAGTTTGGCAGAACGCCATACATCCATCCCTTTATAAATAAATCAGTATCAAGTACATACTCGGATACGGACACAAAACGATCTCTTAAGAAAAACATTGCTTAGTTTTGTAGGTAATAATGATGTCAAAATCAAAATATTTTTTTAACCGACTTCCCAAAAAGGAGGTTCTATGTTCGACATTATGTTTGTTTTTTTTTATTTTTTTTTTGTGTATGTTCACCGTTATCTCCGTCAATTGTGGACCGATTTTGAAAATTCTTTTTTTGTTTGAAAAAGTATGTTCCGAAATTGGTCCCATTTTAATTTGGTGAAGATCTGATGAAGAACTTCGGAGATATACAACATAACTCTTCAATAAATAACGGCAAATCTCTCGGGATTGCTGCAATCGCATGTATGTTTGTTGTTTATAACATTTCATAACATAACATCACGCCAGTTCGCTCTTAAGGGGTAAGCAGATCTCTCATTTCACCGGTTATGTTCAAGTTTCATGAAATCTATTCTGTCGAAATAGTTCCCTTACTAACTTGCCTATTAGGTACGTACAACTAAAAAGTGTACTTTGTAGTTTTGTATTTGGAAGTCGGTAGTATTTTTTTGCAAAAAGTTTATTTATTTATTTCACATAGGCCTACATGGGCACTTATAAAACGTCGACAAAAGGTGCACGGTTCGGGTAGGTCGTTTCCTATGGAGAAGAACCGGCAAG
The DNA here is from genome assembly GCA_964057195.1 of Orthosia cruda. Lineage (NCBI taxonomy): Eukaryota > Metazoa > Arthropoda > Insecta > Lepidoptera > Noctuidae > Orthosia > Orthosia cruda. Next base: position 4,895,955 of record OZ059850.1, on the reverse strand, counting down.
AAACTCCATGGTTACTCTTTTAAAAATGGTTTGGTTTTACAATATTGCCATTTTACAGCATTAGTACTTAGATGCGATGCGAAAAAATGCGAAAACTAGCTTCTGCCAGCGACTTCGCCCACATGGAAAGTGTTGTCTTATCCCAAGCGAACATTATACCGGGATGAAAAGTAGCATATGTGCTATTCCAGACTATATTCTATCTTTGTTCCAAAATTTCATCCAGATCCGTTCAGCCGTTCTGGCGTGATTGAGTAACAAACATACATCAATCCATCCAAATTTTCGCATTTATAATATTAGTAAGAAGTAAGAACTTTTGATGCCAGCTCATTCCACTAAGTTTTACGACAAATCGTTTACAGTCCAGGCTGTGCGATTGTGGAATGAGTTGCCGTTGTCAGTTAGACAAGCCCAGACACTGGTTTCTTTTAAAAACCTGGTTAAAAACCATTTCCTTTCTCTCTAACGCTTTTCTATTCTGATCGAATCTCTGTCATCATTATTTAACCCTTTTTCTTTTTGTTTCTCTCTCTTTCTATAAATTTCATGTCATATTATGTATGTATGCTTATATATAGGTTTATGTATAGTATTTATTATAGTAATATAATCTTGTATATATTTATGTTTTTTATCTAATAGCAGTACACCGCAGACTACCCCCATTTTTTATTTAAAGTTTTTTTTTCAGTCCATCCAAAGGTTGTCTGGTAGATATCGCTGTCAGCGATAAGACCGCCTTTGTACCCGTTTTTATATGTTTTTCTTGTAATTGTTTGTAATTTTATGGTGTACAATAAAGTATATTCTATTCTATTCTATTCTATTCTAAGATTCTTTCAGTAATGAATCGATTAATTCCGCTAAGCCGTGCATTTTTTCACACAATTATTACATCCATACCTCATTATAACTGGTGCAAGTCTATTTAACGCGTGATTTAACATGCAACACAACAATTATCTTACTCGACACACAGCGCTAATTTATAAATACTTCAATTATATCGTAACAGCTTCAATTTGCACGTGAAATGAGGATTAATCAACACGTTTCGAAACTAATTGAAGCCAATCTCATTGGAGTGAAAAGTGATTACTTCATGCAATGTAACATGATTTCAGTTGAACGGTTCTATAATTCCAACTTTAAGCTTCCGTTGCTGATTTAAGGCGTATATAATGTTAATGCAGTAGGTACTGGCCGTGCATTCGGAGCCAGAATATCAATATTGAACCTCCTTTTGGACAGTTTCGTTTGCAAAATATTCTTTGATTTACATATGCTATTTCAGTTATGAAGAAATTCTAGCCATACATTTTTCTGTGTAATATATTTTTAAACATCCAAGTAGTTTTGGCGGAGTAACCAAAAGTAGCGAAAAAATATCGTGTTGTTAATTTTTCTAAAGCAAAACTATTACTTACACGAAAAAATGTTGGTCAACTAAGGAGTTTGCTTCAGAATGTAACGGTTTTACGGCACAAAAGCGGTGGAAGGCCCTTAAACGATTTCGACACATTCAAATTATTTCATTAAGCCCACTATGAAATGTCAAAAGCTTGTTGTAGGCTTCAGATCAGTTGTTTCCTATGGTGAAGAACGGGCCAGAAACTCCATGGTTAGGTTATCTTTTCATCAAATGCCGAAATTGCCAAATCGATAGGTACAGGTAGGATAGGTAGGTCTATACCTACCTATCTTTAATTAACTTTTTTTACTCTACTACCTATGTAGTAGAGTAAAAAAAAGTTAATTAAAAATATCAAAAAACCCGACTGCTTAAAAAGCGAACTAAAAGACGTAAACAAGAAGAAAATCGTGCTGTGCAGTCGGAGGATACATTCTGGTTTTGGTCAGCCAGCTCGCGAATATGTATCCTCCGACTGCAGTCGGGTTTTTTGATATTTTTAATTAACTTTTTTTATTTACAACTTTTTAGTTATTTTTTTTTTAATTATGTGCCTTTAAACATAGAAGTGTTATTTATTTTTGAAATTGCCTCTTAAAACCCTTTATTTTGATACCCCACACGATGGGTTTGGAAGAAAAAAAATTGTTTTTCTCCCCCAAACATACATAGTTACATACATAGACTGATAAACATATTACCCTCCTTCGGCAGTCGGGTAAAAAAACGACCACCGCTATCTTTTCTTCAAGCATGTTCCTATTACTATGTATTTTTAAAGATCGAAGCGCTTAAAAGCTTTTTTCAAAATATTGTCAAAAGGTCCTGAAACAACAATAGCAATCGGATGCGTTATGAGCTCCAGAGCCTTGAACATCGTCGCCGAGTTGCCAGCTTGTCGGTTTTCTATCGGTTACATTTCGGCGTGCGTGCAATGGAATTGCACGATCTAAATCCACCTAGCCCGTTTCATCATCAGACTACCAACCAGACGTACAGCGATGCGCCATCGTTACATGGTGGACATCCCACCCATACGGACTAAACGTTTTAGGAACACTTTTATTATGCGTACAGCTAAGGAGTGGAATTTCCTGTCGGAGTCTGTGTTTCCCGACAGCTACAATCTAGGGGTCTTTAAGTTAAGAGTGAATAGGTTTTTTCTAGGCAAGCGTGATTCACCGTCGACCACATCATCGCTTACCATCAGGTGACATATTGGTCAAGCGCGAGCCTACGGTGAAAAAATAAAATAAAAAATAGTCTTTCAAATTCAAATTTCATGGGATTTCGAAGTCTCGCGTCGCCGCGTATAGATATATAAATATTTTATGTCCCATGTACCTGCTATTTCACGGGTTGGTTTTAGTTTACTCCCCAGATAAAACCCCACACGTCAGTAGGCTATACCAAAAACTCATAACTTAGTTAAAAAAATGCAGCATACATTCAGAATGAACGCATATGTTGGTTAATGTCCAGGCTACAGCTGGAGTTGTTTACTACACAGACCTTGTGGAAACTAGAACAAATTTCAGTGCGTTCAAGCGTTTTTGCCATACCTATTATTGGAATCAAATATAACAATGGGAATGGAAAAATCTCAGGTATAATGACTTCAGCTGGATTACGAAACTGTGTCTTTTCTACATTTAAGGCTTTCTTTCGAGAGTTGTATAACTGTTGCTTGATATTATTGAATTTGGGTATGTATTCATCGAAGGCTGTGTCTGTGTTTTTTAACTCGGCAAATTTTGTTTCAAATTTTTGTTGTATAGAGCTCGAGAAACTCGTTTTCACTTCCTTTTTTAATTTTTCCATAACAACTCTAACTTCATTTTTCATTAAGTTAGGTTGACACTCAGCATTATGACACTTTTGGATTTGTACATTGTCACTTTCCTCACTTAATTTTATAGAACCACTACACTTGCCATGTCTTTTATTTACGCATGTCCACACACTCGATTTATTATTTTTCCTATGAAGATTATAAGCAAATCCGACATGTAGTAACGTTCTTCCACCTAGTTTATTTGAAATTATTTTGTAATTGGTTTGTGCTAAACCCCGTGAAGGACCTGGACTTGCCATTTTGAGTTAACATGACCGACTAAACTTTCTTATCAGTAACATATTGCAACTATGTGGGAAAGGGATAGAAATAGTGCCCATCGCTATGTTTGCTATTTTCACTGTCCGTCACCCTGGACTCTATTGTTTTCAACCCTATCTTTCCCTTTCTTTGACTACCTATCTCTTTCTTTTAGAATTCGATCTGGCTATTGTGTAAAACCAGTTTGGCCGGGCACGGGCGCCTCGTTTAGACAAAGTACAAAGTAATGCATCTAAAGTAAATAATTGTAATATAGTAATAAAGTGAATATCCTTGTAGCATGTTTATAGTATCCAATATTGTGTTAGTTAGAATACTTATTTAGTAAGTTTGTCTACGTATTTGGTTCCGAAACACTTTTTTCATCGTCTGTATCTAGTAAAAAATATTTTTATTTCGGCGAAATCAACTATAATAACTTAATTTAAAATCGGGGGCTTCCACCACGGGGGCAAAACACACCGGGGGCGTAACCCACGGACCCGTTAGTTGGGTTTATCCGTGGTGCTAGGCAACTGGGCTTATCCCAGTTGTAAACAACCCTTTGTGCCTATTGTCCTTGTTTGTTCTGTCTCCTGCTTGGTATGGAGGGAAGTGGCAATTTGTAGTTTTTATAGCCTTCGCCAAAATTATTGGCCGCCCTGAAGTTGGCTTACCGGATGCGCGAGGCACGAAACGGTTCTGTTTTTGTATGAGATTTCCTACTGCGCAGCCATTGTGGCCAACTTCAGGGCGGCCAAGAAGTTTGACGAGAACTATACTACTCTCCCGTTATTCTTTTCTGATTAATTTCGTTGCGGGATCCGGGACAGTTACATTCATATTCCGGGACTTCGTCGAGGTTTATTGCCTCGGCGCTTTTCTGGTGGTCGCCACTGTTGATTCTGTCTATGAGGAGTTGTAGTGGCTTGGGAATAGTGCGGTGGGATTGTTGCAAGAAAAAACCGGCCAAGTGCGAGTCGGCCTCGCGCATGAAGGGTTCCGTACCATAATCACAAAAAACCGCAAAAAATCACGTATGTTGTATGGGAGCCCAATGATATTCAAATAAACAGATATGTTATGAGCGTGCGCATAGTGAAGACTTGAATAGGTCACAATTGTGAACTTTAGTCTTTAGTTTATGTCACGCATGGCGAAGAGCGATACGCTTTGTTGAAACAAAAATAAAATAAAAAAATGCCATCGTGTGTATTTAGAAATTGTACCAATTATGATACCAAAGTACATAAAACAGAAGGGATCTCATACCATATGTAAGTACGCAATACGCCTCAATTTACATTTTTTTTTTTTTTTCCCCAATATTCTGATATTTGGAGGTTAGAAAAATATAACAACATTGGTGGTCAGAATAATGTTTGTTTACATTCACACGCAAGCGACAAACACTAGCTGTCTCTTTTTTTCTTGTTGGTTTTATCAAGCCATCCCTTTCGACTTGTAGTGAAATGTCAGATGAATGAAAAGTGTGAGTGCGGAACACTTTTGCAATTGTTTTGTGAGTGTATAACGAATCTGTTTATTTGAATATCATTGTGGGAGCCCCAATTAAATGTTTATTTAATATTGTTTTTAGCATTTGTTGTTATAGCGGCAACAGAAATACATCATCTGTGAAAATTTCAACTATCTAGCTATCACGGTTCACGAGATTCAGCCTGGTGACAGACAGACAGACAGACGGACCGCGGAGTCTTAGTAATAGGGTCCCGTTTTACCCTTTGGGTACGGAACCCTAAAAAAATACATTCATTCATTTAATCCTCACATATCTTTCAACAATTTTTCGCAAGATTTCATTACAATATCGGAATGCGCATCGTTCGTTTGCAACTTATTGTAATTTATGGCCCGTAACGTTGCATTAAACTTTCCATTTTACACAAGTGTCATAAAAATCCATCAGTTACTGGTTTCCATGACTATTTCAATGAATTTGTTGCGCATTCCATGTTGTTAAGGTTTTCTCTTTAAGTAAATACTAAATTGAATTTCTTTTATAAGTAATAACGTTTTAAGCATTTTCTTATGGACTTGTCACAAGTTTCTGTTCGCAACTTTCAAGGCACTATACAACCTTTCAATTACAAAACGAAATTAATAATGTTTTGCCACGACAACAAAGTAAAGTTGTACAAACTCAAATATGATTATTTATATGTATTTACGTTAATAAAAAAAAACCGGCCAAGTGCGAGTCGGACTCGCGCACGAAGGGTTCCATTATCGCAAAAAACGGCAAAACAATCACGTTTTTTGTATGGGAGCCCCCCTTAAATATTAATTTTATCCTGTTTTTTGTATTTGTTGTTATAGCGGCAACAGACATACATCATCTGTCAAAATTATAAATACCTTTGGAAATTCTCAAAATTTACGGTTTTTTTAAGTTTTAGTTACGTAGATGATCGGGAAGTGCCTCAAAAATCACTGCAAAAGATTGTCGGTTTTTGGTGTCGTGTTTTTCATTGTTATATTTTTTTCGGTCGAGCGCCTCAGACCGCAAACAAAACAGAACTAGAATGTGCGATAAGGAATCCGTTCCAAAAATCATATGGCTGCCCTTGTCCCATGTCTTACTTGGGATCGACCATATATACTTGGGATACCATTGCCCAAAGTCATTCCTCACACAATCAATCTATTTTTTACCGACTTCGCAAAAAGGAGGAGGTTTTCAATTCGACAGTATTTTTTTTTTATGTGTGTTACCTCAGAACTTTTTACTGGGCGAACCGATTCTGATGAATATTTTTTTATTTGAAAGCTGGTGCTTGTCATGTGGTTGCCATTTTACTGGAAGAACTTCGGAGATATACATCAGAACTCTTCAATAAATGACGGCAAATCACTCGGGATAGCTGCATACAACCGACTAAAACGAAGAAACCAAAACAAGAACACCGACTTCCGAAATTGAAGTTATTTTTCACTTTGTAGTGTTTTTATATGGAAGTCGGTTGTATTTTTTGTTAAAGTTTTTATTTTTCATCGGCCTTCTTCAAATCAAACATAAATACAAAATAACTAAAACACTCAAAATATCCTCAAAACAAACACAGCAACACATGATGCAACTTCCATTAAAATTTATGTTCCTTATTCACTTACTCGATGATACCATAATACGATTTCATAATAAGCCATCGATATCTTTCGGAAAGCCATTACACCGGCTAATTACGGGCTTAATGACAACATCTACTGTGGATATTAACTACAGTCGTAAAACAAACGCATAGAAATTTGAGATCAACACTTATCTTATTACATAAAAATTATAAACTATAAATTATAAGGGTCTTGACGGACTGGGGCGTAACATTTCTTAATAGAAACGAGCATTAGAGACCAAATTATTAAGACTTGAAATGGGATTTAAAAATCTGACCAAATAAAGGCATGAAGAAATGCTTATCTGGTACAAATTAGATAGTCAATAAGGCAGCATGAAGGCAGAGAAATATATTAATATAATAAATCGTCAGGCTAATCTCTACAACAGCTGCCAGTCGGATTTGAAAAAATAAGATAGCCACATTCATGGGGAAGGAAGGCTATCTAGCATAACGCTAAAGTTCCTGGTTAGCCTTAAATATTTATATTTGTAAAGCGAAATCGCTGTCGAACTGCTTTATCCGCGTTCGCTGGGGTAATGGCTAATTAGACGTAAGGTTGGTATTTTCTTTGCTTTTTTTATTTTTTTATAAATAGGCTCGCGCGGATAAAGCTTACTACAAAACCAATCTTGAGCTTCCCATGACCGCTCGAATGCGCCGACACCTTAACTACCTAAACTCACTATCGGATTCACTTAACAAGTCCATCAGGGCGCCATAACGTCAAGTTATCCACTAATAACTTCCTAATACGTGAAGGAGAAAGTGGATGACATCGGCCACCATTAGAGTTGATGCAAGTGATGCAATGTCATAAGTGTAGTGGTCCATGGAATTGGGACACTGGAAAGCAAGGGAAATTTTTGGTCTTTCGTGAATTTGTCTTGTGGGAAGGGATATTGAAGATATTGTGTTTTGTGTTGGGATTAAACTTCCGGCTTTTATATTTGAAGATTTGGGCTGAATGTTTGTATTTCCTTTGCTGTTATAATAAATTAATTTTTTTTACCCCCGACGGAAAAAGTGTTATAAGTTTGACGTGTGTTCCTGTGTATTTGTGTATCCGTGTAACTGTGTTTCTGTCTGTGGCATCATAGCGCCTAAACGGATGAACTGATTTTGGTTTAGTATTTTTGTTTGAAAGGTGATTTTGTCGAGAGTGTTCGTAGCTATGTTTGAATAAAATCGGTTCAGCCGTTCAAAAGTTATGGGCGTTTTACTGTTTGAATCGGGGTGTTTTCACAAGATATCGTGTCATAATTACGTGTTCAATATAGATTGCCGATCGAAGCGTATCAACTATGTACTAGATAAATTATGTAGCATGAAAAAAAATATGACGGGGGGTTTCTTAAATTTTACTTATTTATAAAATTTATGCAATTTTTGAACATAATTGTAGCGTTTCATTGAAGCCACTTTAAACAAACTTAAGTAAAACAAACATCTGAAAGGATTGACCCAATTTGAAGCCTATGTTTGGCTTTTAATCTATCTACCCTGATGATCAACAATTTAATTCAATTCAATATCAAACCAACAGGGCCTTCCTAAATAATTTTCATCGTTCCCTTAATAGAATTATCTCAGAACTCATAACGCTTGATTTATCTCTTGAACCGTGTCTATCAACCGCGTATACCCTCCTTATCCGATCTAAATAAACCAGCTAGTAACATGTTATTCGGGGCTTTGTCATCACTCGCCAGTAATTGACCACCGAGCCTTATTAGTACCATAAGGTTTGATATCTAAGAGAAAGTCGACAGTGTGAAATAGTATTTATAAAAAAAAGATATAGATGGGATAGTACAACGGGATTTTTGGAGCAATCAGAACTGAGATCTTTCAAACTGGTTGACATTAGATCGACAAGTGAACATAATTATTTACTTAGAGGTGTCTTGTAAGAGGAAATAACTCCGGCTATCGGTAACGATAAGCTTCTATCAGTCGATCACGAAGTTATCAAAGACGAAAGACATTATAAGGTCTAAGAGCCGATTTTTCAATCGTCAGATAACTTTTCCCTAGAGGTCGTCAGATTGGAAAAAAGACATGGCGGTTTGATATAATTATATTACCTACTTACTGTAAACAAGTTAAATTTCAAAATTTCAAAAACCCCCGACACATTTATCTTGCGAAAACATCCCGATTCAAACAGTAAAACGCCCATAACTTTTGAACGGCTGAACCGATTTTATTCAAACATAGCTAAGAACACTTTCGACACAATCACCTTTCAAACAAAAAGAACTAAATCAAAATCGGTTCATCCGTTGAGGCTCTATGATGCCACAGATAGACACACAGATACACAGCAACACACGTCAAACTTATAACACCCCTATTTTTCCGTCGGGGGTTAAAAAGTCAATAAACGGCTCTGTATGGTACAGTTTAAAATTATCTGGCACTTATTTAAATAAATCTGTCCTAAACCTCTGAACTATATTTAGCAACTGATTTGCGGTTTCAATTTAATATACAGCAAATAAAGATTGTTTTTTTTATAATGAAGGGTAATAAAATGCTGATAGTACCATCTTCCGGTGGATGCGAAACCTATGTCCAGCAGTGGACGTCTTTCGGCTACAATGATGATGATAGTGAGTACCATCTTCATGAGAGTAAGTAACAACTAGATACATAATACAGTTTGCCTTCTAACACTTACTAATTGGATTAATCCCATTTTCTTCTTATTAAGGGCGTTGCGGATCCAAGGACCACTTAGTACCGTCTCGGGTGACAGTAATTGTCCGAGACAAAGTAATTAGTTAGTTTCGTTAAGAGACTCTCGTGAATCCTTGATAATGGGTGTCTCAAATGAGAAAATTAGGAACATCCAAGTTACTGTAGTGATTACGGAAAGAAGAGATAACACTTGTGGTGTACTGATTGTTAAAGATGATCCTCATGTTGTAAAAATGGCTTATATCGAAAATCAAACGCACAGAAAAACAAAAAAAAAAATATCATGACCGTACGAAACCAAATTATGTTATTTCTCGACCTCGACATTATTACCCGCATTAAGTCTTTTACTGACAGCCTCTTTGTATAGAGATCAAATTGTAAAGCTTCGCTTCGTAGCTCTGAAATCAGGGCGGCTCCTATCAATACTTACTCCCAAAGTTGTCACTACACTGACATGAAGCAAAAGAAAGTGAACAAATATCATTTTCACCGCCTCGCTGCGGCATCAGCCCAAACATCAGCCTTAATCTCCCTTATGCTTACCTCAACAACATCCTTGAGCATGAACCTTCTGCGCCGCCTCCGTCTCCTGGGAGCTGGTTCGGAGTCCCGCTCGATACCCTCGTCGTCAGTGTCTGCGCGGCCGCACTCCGAGGTCTCTGAACCCTCGGATAGGGCGCCGCATTCCTCGTCATCATCTGGAAAGAAGAAAGCGAGCATATAAACGTGTGATGCGTTAACACTTTTATTGATAATAGCGGAACGAATTTGGAACCAATAGACAGCAAGGAACATTTGCCCAAATCCGAGAGAAATGGAAAGAAAGACGGAGGTATTGCTGTGCAATAACACAGGTAAAAAATAAAAACGATATAATATATTTAAGGAATCAGTCGTTATGAAATTGACCGAAGTCTATCTGTGCCCCGGGAAGCACGTTAAGCCGTTCCCGGTTGTCATTCGTTCGTAGACCTAGTGACTTCTGGAAAGACGGCAGCACAGTGATCACGTGCTGCCGTGCACAACGTGGCTCTGGGGAGGAGATGCTTTCAGCCTCTCCAGGGATGTGCCCTAGCAGGCGTTGCACAGAGGGGGTTCTGGGGTGGTCTTTTAAGAGGTTTTAGTGAGGTAAAAATCCCACACTTCCTGGTCTTTTCCCCAAAAGTCCAGGCGCATTTTGAAGGTTTCCGCCCGTAAACAAATAAATGCCTTTTATTACAGACGCTTTTCAAGTACTTAATATCTGGTATTCAAACAAAAGTACAGCAGCGGTAGAGCAGCGGTGGCCCAGTGGTATCGGCCGCGACTTACAAGTTGTAGGTCGTGGGTTCGAGCCCAGGCAGGCGCTTTACTTTGTGTAAGTTATTTCTTCACCACTGCTCTCAAAACGGTGAAGGAAAACATCGTGAGGAAACCGGCATGTCCTAGAACCAAAAATTCGAAGACATGTGACATCCACCAACCCGCACTGGGCCCGCGTGGTGGATTACAGCCCATTCCCTCTCACAGAGAGGAGGCCTGTGTCCCAGCAGTGGGAACATTAATAGGCTGATGATGTGATGTGATGTGAAACAAAAGTACCAAAGTGTGGCGACCATTCTTACCAAAGGATAAGCGTTACCCAGTGAGTGGTAGCAGTCGCTCCATGTATGTGTAAATAATAGCATGTGTAAATGAATAAATAAATGTAAAATTGTGGTCATTAGTTACATCCAGTTCGAGGAAAACACCTGGAGATTATTGTGAATAAAGACCCATAGAATGATAATACTCCCGTAATAGTCAGGGTACAGTGGTAACATGTATATCATTCGTAAATCCTTGATAGAAGTTCTATAACTTCTACTAAATATCAAAGTGAAAATACACATATTTCCTAAGTTGCACTATATCTGCTGTATACTCCAACATACACATATCTAGTTTATAAACACGCTTTGAATTCAAAGGACAATATTGACATCAAAGTTAAGCAGAACATTCTGTTACGACGTGGAATAGTTACTCTGTTGATATTAAATCCATGTTATTTTGGAATTTACGGAAACGGTAGTAGATACTAACAGCTGGTGGACTATCTAACTTCTTGTCATCATATTGACTTGAAACCTAAAGATGTAGTGAATATATAGCACTCTTTCTGCGTTTACTTTTCATAGATCTAATAATTTTTGCTCTATTAGTGTGTCTCTTAAGTCGTAAGCCTTACAACAAATCTTATATACCGAAAGAACTTTATGACCACGGTAACACTGCCAAACCATGCAATTTTAATTTCTACAGCGCAAAGATAAGATTGATCCAATTAAATGCTATTCAAACAAAGCTACCTAATCCATCTAAACGCCACGTGTGGTCCCATTGCACACTATATAATAGGTAATCACGACTTGTCAATATCGACTCGATTCGATATCGACAGTCGACACTGCATCGACAACATCAACGCGTTACGAGTCGGTTGCGCAAGCGCAGGGTATTTGCGAGCTTTGAGTCGCCGCTGACCAATCACCGAGTAAGCTTGACTCTTGACATTGGGCGCGGATTATGTGTCAATGGTCAGTTTATAAGTAGGGTTATCAAATTCGTTGTTGAGTATTGATATTGTATAGACAAGAAAAAATTCAAAATTTAAAAAACCCTCCGACACATTTATCTTGCGAAAACATCCCGATTCAAACAGTAAAACGCCCATAACTTTTGAACGGCTAAACCGATTTTATTCAAACATAGCTAAGAACACTCTCGACACAATCACCTTTCAAACAAATAAAACTAAATCAAAATCGGTTCATCCGTTAAGGCGCTATGATGCCACCGACAGACACACAGATACACAGCAACACACGTCAAACTTATAACACGAGGGGTGTTTTTTCCGTCGGGAGTAAAAAACTATAGATTCATATTCCTGATGACCACTTCAGCTATACTAAACGCGCTATTTTTTGTGTGATCACCTTCTTATTGGCCCGTACGAACTGTCTTAACTCTTAACGGAATATTTTCCCGTAAGGGTTTTCCTTCAATTTTATAATATGGTTTGCTTTGATACGCGTTATCTATGCATATTTATTGGTAATTTAAGACAAAATAAAAATTCTTAACAATGATCGACTTGGCTCACTGCAGTGTTGCCTAATAATTAATCTACGACTAGGTGACAGCCCTAACGATAAGTGCTATTATAGTGTAGATATCACGATTTTTATAGATAATTTAATTGAGTAACTCGTGGGCGGGTAACGAAAGCGTTCATTAAAAGTCCCCTATATCGTGATAATGTTTCACCCGTGACATGAGAACTTCATTTTATATGATAAACCGTCTGATTGATTAGGAATACGGTACCGTAGTTCCCATATCTTTTTATATTCGAAATCAGAGTATTTTTTTTTTAATAATCTGGTAGCCGGGCGTTAGCGTTTACTATATCTGCGTATCCTGCGCTTTTTTTAAATCCCTAACTTAATTTTAAACTCATCATATTTTTACATTTACCAACCCCAGCCGATATAACAAACGAGCCTGCTGAAGGCACAAATAAACTCAATTAAGAACTGCTACCAACTAAAATCGATCACCCTTCACCGTCAGCCGAGAGTAATTATCACATGACATAACAAAAAATAAACTCCGAAAATTAAACCATTATGGTCGCCATTCGACGAATAGAAGCAAAGAACTAAAAGTAACAAAATTGATGTGAAACCATCCATCAAACGGACAATGGTTCCCGACAGTTTACTACGTTTTTCGTAAACATATCTTTGGATAACAAATGTTTTGTAAAGGGGTGTGTAGACTGGTACACGAAGGTTCTGTTTTGTGTAGTGTCTAGTGTGAGTTGAAATTCTTATTCTTTTATCATCTGAATTGTGATTTCATCATCATTATCCGCCGCTCCGCTTCATCTATATACAGCTCTTTTTAACCGACTTCCCAAAAAGGAGGAGGTTCTATGTTCGACTTCATGTTTGTTTTTGTTGTTTTTTTTTTTGTATATTCTCCGATATCTCCGTCAATTGTGAATCGATTTTGAAAATTCTTTTTTTGTTTGAAAAAGTATGTTGTATGGTCCCATTTTAATTTGGTGAAGATCTGATGAACAACTTCGGAGATAAACAACAAAACTCTTCAATAAATAACGGCAAATCTCTTGGGATTGCTGCAATTGCATGTCTGTTTGTTGTTTATAACATATCATAACATAACATCACGCCAGTTCGCTCTTAAGGGGTAAGCAAATCTCTCATTTCACCGGTTATGTTCAAGTTTTATGAAATCTATTCTGGCGAAATAGTTACCTTACTAACTTGCCTATTAAGTAGGTACAACTAAAAAGTGAAAAATAAAAAAACTTTTTGCAAAAAAATACTACCGACTTCCAAATACAAAACTAAAAAGTGAAAAATAACTTAATTTTTTTAAGTCGGTGTCCATGACGCAAAAAAATGGTACCTACGAAAGACACCGACTTAAAAAAATTAAGTTATTTTTCACTTTGTAGTTTTGTATTTGGAAGTCGGTAGTATTTTTTTGCATAAAGTTTTTTTTTTGCTACTGCCTTTGTTTTAGCACAATCGTCATTCGTATAACGTCGATAAGGTTCAATTTTATTAGGACTCCTTCATGTTTTCAAGAGTTATAGCTGAATCCTCACCTATTATATGTTAATAATCTTTGTGAATATCTCCAGAAATATTTGTCGGTTTATTCTGATTTTCAGTGTGGTTCTTAAGACTTCCATAGTAAATAGATTGTTGAACATAACATTGTTAATTTACGTGGAAATAGAAATACATACCTACGTAAGATAGGGACTTGTAGCCCATAAGGGAATTCATTATAGATTCAGTTCCTTTTGTGTTAATTATTGAGCATAATTAACGATTGTCTGGGACAATTCGATCTTGTACTTTTAACCGACTTCGCAAAAAAGGAGGAGGTTTTCAATTCAACTGTATTTTTTTATTTGTGTTACCTCAGAACTTGTTACTGGGTGAACCGATTTTGATGTTTTTTTTTTATTTGAAAGCTAGTGCTTGTCATGTGGTCCCATTTAAATTTGATCAAGGTCTGATGAGGAACTTCGGAGATATACATCAGAACTCTTCAATAAATGACAGCAAATCACTCGGGATAGCTGCAATCGGATGTCTGTTTATTGTTTACATAATTTCATAACATATACACATGACACTAGCACGCTCTAAAGGGGTACGCAGGTGTGAACAGTTCACCCTGGTATACTCTAATTCCACCGTTTTTGTTTAAGCTTTTTGTTTCTGGGTTAATCTATTCTGGCTTCACTTTGGAGAATTGGTCCATTAAAAACCCACAACAAACACTACAAAGTGAAAAATAACTTCAATTTAGGAAATCGGTGTCAAAAAACGAAGATCCCAAAACAGGAACACCGACTTCCGAAATTGAAGTTATTTTTCACTTTGTAGTGTTTTTATTTGGAAGTCGGTTGCATTTTTTGTTAAAAAGTTTTTTTTATATATTTGACATTTTCTGTAATTCCTATATATTTCTGTTAGTATTTAAATTTTGTTTGTAAGAAATTGAATAAGAGTGGCACGAAACTACGTTCTCCCTGCTATGTGAAAGGGCCCTTAGCCAGGAAATATATAGAGCTGTTATAAAACTTTATTATTTTTGTTCAGTGGACAATAAACGAAACAATGGGAAGCCATAAGTGGCAATCACGATAGTCGACTTCTAAATGACTTGATTGATGTGAAATATAACAGGTACCATTCGTCAGGATGGAACTTTGTTTTTTTTATCTTCGATGCTTTGAGCTTGAAAATAGTCATATATTTTTTTAAGTTGACCAAGCCTATGATAGCTTTATTTGCTTGAAATTCATCATCAGAGATTTCGTTAACAAGATTGCTGAAGAAAAACTTGCGATTTAGGTTGCATATAAGTAGTCCAAGATGTCGTTAGAGAAACCAGAAACTATTAATTTGACAATTTTGATCCTAAGTATGGGTTTTGACATATTACAAGTTTGAGGAAAAGACCAGCGAAATAACCATATATTTGGACATTTCTTAATGCATTGGAGACGATATTAACATCTAAGCTGATAACGTGATGATTTGCAACACGTTTGGATCTCTCATTAAAATCTTTATCTAAATCCACGTCTGTATTATCTGATCTAATATAAACATATTCAACCATTTACTTCCTAACATTACCGCGAACATTCCTAACAGAAACGGCTTCGACTTCCTTATTCACCATTAATAAACACTTTCAAACTACTTTATTACTTCAATAATTTCTGCCAAACACTAACGCTAAAAGCTGAGCCGATGCTTATAAGTGCCGAGAGATTTTACACAACAATTTCAAAGTAACTGAAAGCTATGTATAGCATATTACCGTGATCAATAGAGTTATGGTACCATAAATAACACTTTCTGCAACTTACAGTCAAAATATCGTAGCCAACGACACACGTTATGACTCCTTTAGAATCTGTTACAACATATTCCTTTGTTAATAGTTCATATTTTATGCTAAGATAGCTCATAAACGTGAACAGACGACGGGGGTCCAATGAAAACGATAGAATTTCCCCAAGGCTATGTAGTAAGATTAATTGCGAGTGACTTTAGTAGCTTTGATAGTAACACATTGAATTCAGATGGAGCTTTTACGCATGAATCAGCTCGCGTAAAATTGAATGTAGAAAAGCTTGCATCGAATGACAGAAATACAATTTCTATAGTATCAAGGGTGAATAGAACGATCTGCCTACAGCCTAACCTGTATAATCCATCTCAATTCACCAACACGTCAACAATGAACAAATTATGACGCTATTAAGTCGAATTCACAAAGACGACATGCTAATACCAGGGTGTCATGAGTCAGAGAGAGCTAATAGTAATAAATAGACGCGAATTCGTTACGCAAGCGTCAGACGTCTAGTAGCATGGATAAACTATGCGTAGATTTATTCGCTCGAGAGCGCTCGGCGCCAATTATGACGACATAGTGAGCATGAGCTTATTACTGTCTCGTGTTATGAATTCCTAGTACGTCAGTATTATGAATATGTGTGAAGTTATTCGCAATTTCACGAGCTACTGAATTAGATGATTGGAGTTCATTCATCTCATCATTTCCTGGTAGGTATATTGAAAGGGTCCGCTTTTCTCCAATCAAGTGTGCATTCATTGAGCACGACTACTTCGAGCTGAGTAAAGGCCTTAGTAAATTCAAATTAGTTTTCCCATTTGACATTACCAGAGTCGGAACAACAGACGTTTTCTTTCTGAGAACAGAAGTAAATTAAACGAACGGCAAACAAAAAGCAGTTAGCAGTCGGAAACATCAGCATGTAATAGTTTCCATGTAATAGTTGGTTGTAATCGACAAACTTGCGTGTATCGTGGGAGATACTGACTGTTAACGGTTTGTGCGTTTTGTCGCAGATAAGCCTTGGTTCTCAGGGCTGCGTGTGGCGGCTTATCTTGTAGGCACTATGTTCTGTACGCGGCGGCAGTTTGTTTTCTTCCTGGCGTATGGTAAATGTATGTATCTTTTTGATTTAAGATGTGAGCACCTATCCTGGTATAATCGAAAGGAAGTGCGTACAGTGGACAAGTAAAGTTATAGTCGAGAACGTAACTGCTAGATTTAGTGCTTTTAAAAAGCCGCCGTTTTAACTGAACCTGGAAACATCTTGATTTGCTGAAGGTAAATTAAATTTGTTTAAGATCTAATGCCAGCAACATTGCGTCAGCTTTAACACAGTGAAATGCAATCAATCGGTGCTTTCGAGACAACATCTCCATCATACTCAAAATAATATATATATACTTAAGATGAGCACCAACTTCTTTGCATTTAGAAACCCTTTTACATAACATCCTTGAACTTTTGTCTCCGTACATTATGCAAAGTAAGAAGACGGAAATATCACGGCAGCTCGCAACCATGATGAATAGGGACCAGTCTCAGAGGAAACCGCACCGATTCAATTTTCCTTTTACGCTCCCGTTGGTTAGATAATCAAGTGGTGGGTCGAAACATGGAAACTTAACAGATTTGCAAACTTTCAAGTGACAAACGTGTTGATGTAAATTAATTATGTTGACTCCCACGATAACGCTCCAAAAGTTCAGAATCACTTCTCAAATTCTTGAAGCAGTAAACATATCGAAGATGCTACAGTCTAAGATTGAAATAGTACGGCTCGTATTGATGAGTCTTTTTGCAATTGAGATTGATCGGCTCTCAATTTCTGTAGCAGACTAGAATTTATATCTATACTAATATTATAAAGCTGAAGAGTTTGTTTGTTTGTTTGTTTGTTTGTTTGTTTGAACGCGCTAATCTCAGAAACTACTGGTTGGAATTGAAAAATTCTTTTTGTGTTGGATAGTCCATTTATTGAGGAAGGTTATAGGCTATATAACATCACGCTACGACCAACAGGAGCAGAGCATAAATGAAAAATGTTGCAAAAACGGGCAAAATTATTCCTTTTTGAGAGCTTCCGTTGCGTGCGCTGCGTAAACGTTTTAATTACACAACAATCATGTATGTAGAGTAGGTAGGGTTGATGGGTAGGTAGGTAGCCAGTTGACGGGAGCGAAGCCGCGTGGGACAGCTAGTCATAGATAAGATTAGGTAATTAGCAATCATCCCATCTAAATATTCCCATAGAACGAAACCCCACCTCACTATTATATCGATCAAGTGGCCAAACATAGAGAACCATACCATGTAGACTATTAATAACAATTTATAATATTGTGAACAAACTTTCTCCTCCGAACATGGGTTCAAGCCAACAGTTTGGGTCACCGGCAGAATTCGAAGCAATATAAGGACTGTAATTGGTCGAAACCTGGATTTTACTTGTCTTTTACTGTTATTCTCCGGAATAACGATTAAGTATAGGTGGAATCGTCGGAGGGGTATCTGGGAAATCAGTTTTGAGAGCTTCGATGAAATGCTAATCGCACCGAATAACGATTTAATGAAAATAAATCTATACTTATATATATTATATATATCTATACTAATATTATAAAGCTGAAGAGTTTGTTTGTTTGTTTGTTTGAACGCGCTAATCTCAGGAACTACTGGTTGGAATTGAAAAATTCTTTTTGTGTTGGGTAGTCCATTTATCGAGGAAGGTTATAGGCTATATAACATCACGCTACGACCAATAGGAGCGGAGCATCAATGAAAAATGTTCCAAAAACGGGGAAAATTTATTCTTTTTGAGACGCAACGTATTTAGAGTAGGTGGGCTAGCTTGGTAGGTAGCCAGTTGACGGGAGCGAAGCCGCGTGGGACAGCTAGTAATATTATAAAGCTGAAGAGTTTGTTTGTTTGAACGCGCTCATCTCAGGATCTACTGGTTGGAATTGAAAAAATATTTTTGTGTTGGATAGTCCATTTATCGAGGAAGGTTATAGGCTATATAACATCACGCTACGACCAATAGGAGCGGTGCATAAATGAAAAATGTTGCAAAAACGGGCATCATAATTCCTTTAAGAGAGCTTCACTATAACCTTTTTTAAAGGTAATCAAATTTGTTCATTTGCGAAGGAGTTTTATCTATACTTATAATTATTATAAAGCTGAAGAGTTAGTTTGTTTGTAGGGCAGGTAGGTAGTGGTAGGTAGATATATAGCCAGTTGACGGGAGCGTAGCCGGGAGGGTCAGCTAGTATTTGATAAAATAAGCAATCCATATTAGATTCGATCGACCGAACTGGATTTTCCAAACTATGTCGATGTCCTTTCCAACAACGACGAAGCAATCAAATAAAAGAGAGCCTTTACAAATAAAGAAAATCACTACATTCGAATTTGTATTGCTCTACATTGTTATTTGTCCTGATTAAATTGTTTGCAAGTCGCAGAACAATTCGCCGTCAAAGAGATCCCGAATTTCATTGTTCGTAATTCGTTTGACTTCAGCATTGAGTTCAAAATTCTTTTTACGTCTTTCTCGATGACAGAGGAATGGAAACTATTCTTATGTTTACTACTTTCAATCATGCAGTTACCTATATAGTAAACCAAGTTATTTAAAGTAGGATAGTTACCTAAATCAAGCTAGGTGAAGCAACTATCTTCGTAGGGTGGCTGTTAGCAGCTAGATGAGAGTTGCCGAAAATCGAAGCAAATGGCGTGCAATTGGAGGGGCCTATGTTCAGCAGTGGACTACTGTAGGCTGATGATGATAGGTTGTGTTTAATAGCCAACCTCACCCTGAGTGACAATAATGAATGAATGTTACCCAGCAATGCAGTGAGTAAGAAGTGTAGGATGGACAGATGCAACGAAACTCAATTGCCGTTGTGTGTTTGTTAGCAGAAATATATTTATGTTTATGGTGGTATGCGGAACAGGGATTAAAGTCTCTGCTATGTGTTTACCTGTGACCCAGGATATGCGTGTGTGTCATTGAAGAATATTCGTCACCGAAACCTAACATAAATACTAGGATAACAATAAAAAGAGGCAGTGCAATAAAATTTGCAAGGCCGTGGCTCCAATCAAATTTCGTTTATGACTGGGTTACATCGGAAATTTTGCATTTAGTAAAGTGTTTTCTACACGTATGGGGTATAATCAATCTTTCTTCCCCTCTGTAAATGCCACACATTGTTTGACCTTCCTTGCCTTTCTTCTTAGCTTGGATAGAATTAATGTTAACATCATTGTTGTTTGAAGAATCAACATCAGATTTCTGGCAAATAACTCGACATTTGTTTTTGATCTATTGCTAATGAATACTGTTGGAATTGTTGGTCAAACTATTCATTTCAGCTTAAACTCTACTATATATGATGTGGATGGATAACAGTGTGAGTTGTGCATTTGTATCATGTGCTTATTTTATTAGTTAAAAGTTGTCCCCCGCAGCTTCGCTCCCATCAAGTGGCTACCTACCTACCTGCTCTACCCTACCTATCCTACCTTACCTCCCTACCTATCCTACCTACTTACCTATTTTTTCTAACCTGCCCTGTATTCTAGCGAACAAAACATAAAAATAATTATTCAAATCGGTCCAGCAGTTTTTGAGTTTTAGCGAGACTAACGAACAGCAATTGATTTTTATATATAAGAAGAAGAAGACGCAAAAAAGATTTTAGTGTGTAAATAAACTAAGGTCTTTTGTAATTTTAATATTTGCTCATACATTGCCTACTACTTTGCCCAGACTTCCTGGAAAAGGCTGGACAAGTCAGCTGAGAGAGAAAAGTACAGTGTGTGTAACTCCTAAACGCAATAACGGTACCCAAGACATAGGGTGACTATAAATTCGCACATTCGAAACGGAACGCACTTCAACTTTACGACGGGCCCAGCTCAGACGTTTTAATGTTATTGTTTAATAGTACAATTTAGTTAGTCACTGTTAGGATATGCGAGTAAAACGACTGTTTTATGAAGTATTTACGAGTATGTTAATGCTATAGGTTCAAAGAGCTACGGAGAAAGCGCGTCAAAAATGTTTAATTTTGATAGTTCAACTGCGGGAAAACGACTTTACCAGTTTATAAATAGCTTACCGCATATCCCCCTTTGCTTTGGGTGTCGTGAAAGGACAATAAACATGTTTTATGAATTCCTATTCTACAAACATCGCGGTATGTGGAATTGCTTTGTGATTAGTAACATTACTTGTAGCTTTTATTATCCTAACAGTGCCCTCCAATGTAATTAAGGGTTATTGGAAGATTCGCAAGAATTGACTCTCCGAGATCAATCGTCTATCTATCTTATTACTTATAACTAAAATCACCGAATAACGATATATCGATATAAGCACCTAATGTTTGCACTATTAAGACCTAATCTCCAAAAGGTACGAAACATACTGAAACCATACAAAACGTAACTTTCACAGGAGCTCAGAAAGCCTAAACACTTCCTAATCCTGCTTATAAATAATACATAGAGCGATAACATTGAACATGGGCACAAAGCTCAGCTCAAAATGGACAAATAGAACCATTATATATATTTGCGAGTGAGAATCTGATAGCCCACGGAGAAAATATAGACACTTGGACACAAAGGACAGGGTTAAGCATTGAAAGGGAGAATGCATGAGTAAATCTGTGAGTTTGTCCAGGTGAAACGCATTATAACTTACAAAATATATGTTTTTACGCTATAAATGAAACTTCACTTTTGAAGATGATGATTCCGACGAAGAAAATAAATAAAATATTTCTAGATTATTCAATTTTCATACATAGTTTTACTCTTTCATTTACAAAGATGGAGAAAGAGGAGAAAGTAATAAACTCTCAACTCTAATTGAAATATGCATTCTGCGTACATTTCCCATATCAACTATGTATTGTTATTTCCTCAGTTCTGAGAAATATGGAAGGAAAATTACAAGCGACGAGAAACAAGGCTTTAGATTAAAATTAGTTCTGGGAATAGGAGAGAAAATACGAACTGAAACTGGAGAATATCATGATGAAACATCGATTCAATTGCGTACTCTATAGAATATATTGACTATATTATATGAAAAGAAAGGACAACACACGATACAGCAAAATCATTGCTCAAAATTAAAAAGCATTAGTTCTTAAAATAAATGCTTTTTAATTTTCGATTAGATGAAAAATAAAAACAAATACAATACTAGACTATCAAGAACTGGAATCTGCAGGATACATAAGCAGATAAGACAAAATGAGAAGATATTATTTTGGCAATCAATGCCAAAGAAAAACAAGAATTCAAAAAAGCAAGCCATAGATTCACCAAAGAACGCAACACAAGATGGGCGAAGAACAATTACTTGGACAGCTATCGAGCATACCACATAATGATGGATGGTGTTGCATAGCGAGACCATCCATTGTGCTAATATACCCGTGATTTATGGGAAAATAGATTAAATGTTACGCTATCGCCATGGTAATGTGGGAATGGAGTTTCTATATTATCGACTTGGGTTATTAATTAGTTGCTGAAAGTTATTGTAGACTCTTTGATGTATGGAAGAGTTTGTGTCGAATTTGGGTTACTTGTTGAAATCTTAGCGTAACTAATAACTATGTATCTATTATATGATACTATTAAATATGTATATCGTCGTAGGTATATATTTCATAGCCTCGTCCGATTCATGTTTAATAATTTCAGAAACTTGGGTTGACATTAATCAGGCTTTCAGAAACCAGGGACAAGTTCTTATTCATCCCAGGTTTCTGAAAACCTGACCAATCTTTATCATATCCAATTCTAGCTGATTAGTTTACCTAAAGAAAACCTATAAGTCCCGTACGGTATATAGAATTACCCTCACTCCACAAATTAATCTTCTGGCGAAATATTTTAGTGTTCGTAGGTACTTATCAATATTATGCTTGACACTTTTATCGATTTTATATGATGGGGAGCAAACAAAAATTACTTAAAACTTTTTCCAAACAAACAACAAAACACCAAACAAAACTTTTTACAAACAAGTAAAATTTCAAAATCTAAAAAACTCCCCGACACTTTATCTTGCGAAAACACCCCGATTCAAACAGTAAAACGCTCATTACTTTTGAACGGCTGAACCGATTTTATTCAAACAAAGCTAAGAACACTCTCGACAAAATCACCTTTCAAACAAAAAAAACTAAATCAAAATGGGTTCATCCGTTTAGGCGCTATGATGCCACAGACAGATACACTGAACACACCTCAAACTTATAACACAGCTCTTTTTCTGGCGGGGGTTAAAAATAAATCGACTTCTAAAACAAAACACTAAAAGTGCTACAATACCTTTCGTTTCGGAAGTCGGTGTAATATATCGTCGTGATATTCACAACAGATTTAATTGAAAAGACTATTGTATATATTCTTGATTTTTCTTATACTTTAAAGTAATATGTAAATACCCAAGCAAAGCCACAGCCAACCGGCAGTATCGTAACAAAAATGTCCTCAATGTTAAGTACGCCACATTATTTTCCAATAAACCGTTTCCAATGGCCGTGCAAGGCGTGGATATTATGGTCCATATACCATTTTATTGCACAATCAATTTGCAAGGAAAGCAGTAATTTTATATTACTTTGTACTTACTTAAGCGCACATGGGGAAATGTTTTTACTTTAATTAGCATAAGCTTTGAGGTATATTGTGTACTTGAGTGGAGATCACTATTAAACCCGTCTGACTTAAAGAGTAATGAATATACAAATCTACATATAGTTCAACACAATTGTGCGCGCGGCGCCATGTGTGCGCTGTGCATGCGCTTGTAATTGTACATTATGCATTTGTGTGGCAGTGACGCGGCAGTCGTCATTCGAGCAAGCAACCACCCACACATAGCGCCGCGCGCAAAGATGAGTTGAACTCTCTATATTAGTATGTATGTGAAGGATGGTATTGGAGAGGGAGACCAAAGAAATGTTGGATGGATTGTTTGAGGAACGGTATGGAAGAAAAGGCATTCCCCATCATGGTTGATAGGGGATAATAGAAGAAGAGAATTCGTTGCACTGATCACAAATAACATGAGACGAGGGCAGGAAAATGATGATGAGTGGAAACTGCGGTTCTAATACTACTACTATTTTAAAGATGAAAGTTTGTGAGGATGGATGGCTGTGTATTACTCTTACACGCAAAAACTACTAAACGGATTTTGAAGAAACTTTACAGAAATATAGCTTATACATAAGAATAACGACAACAACAACAAGAGTAACATAACAACAAACAACAAAAACAGAGAAGACAACATGGGATAAGAGCAGCAGGATTATGATGACATCAGAATAACACATAGGTTATTATAATGTATGAAGATATTGGGAGAAGTACCAATACAATACAACGCAGACGGCAACTAGTATGACTATAAATTCGGTATAGGTAGAGGAGGATTACTTTGAAATTATTTCTCCATCCATTATCAAGATGGATAAGAGTGGCCGAGGAAAGAGGTCAATGGATAGCAATTGGTAATAGAAGTAAAGCAGCCTGTGTTCAGTAATCCATTGTAGGAACATAACGATAGTTAGTTTTAAACAACAACAACAAAGTTTAATAGCGGACACACAATGCTTGTCACAGAATTTAATTAATTTTATGAAAGTTTCAGTACACGAGGCGAGTAAAGGACAGTTTGTTGAAGTCCTGACGATCAACCGTAGTTAATACCACTACGGTTGATCGTCGAAACACAGAGTTTTGAAACACTATACCGTTGACGTGAAAAAACGGGACTTCCCTTCGAAGTAGCTATTTATTTCTTAAAATCTATCTCAAATAATTGCTTCTAGGAAGCTTCAATCGCAAAGAGGGCATTACACAAATAAGAAATACAAACAAACACAGATATTCCATCAATTTCCCGTTTCTAAATCTAAAGGTGATCACATAAAACTTTAGATTACCCATCTTATACGGTGAGCAATTAAATTATCTACAACTTCTTCACATTTTATCTATCAAATAACCGACTATGCAACCAAACGATTTCGAACTTTCTTCTTAAAATGATAAAGTTCTAAATAAATGCTTTCATTTACAAGTAAACAACATAACGGACCGTGCAGAATGTACCGGGAAATCGTCAAAATTTTATCTCGTCCAAACATACTTGGAACGAACAGCATTCTCGGGTGAGTAATGTAAGCGTTGCTGATGCAAAACTGTCTATTACATGTGATACGCTATTATTTATGCCTGTCCAATGGTTCCGGATTTGAAGAATGATTACAATCGTCTTAGAATACGGTAATTTCATTCATTCTTTTCCCATTCATATTGTTTTATGAGACGTGCTCGAACAAATTGGTTCATTTTCTTGTTCTTTGAAAATGCGCTTGTTCCTAGAAAGCGAGATGAGATAACATTCCAGTAATGTTTAATACTAGATAGGTCTCAGGGGTCAGCTGTAACTGCCGCAATTCTAAGAATGAAATAATAGTGATGTAATAAACTACAGTGAGGAATGTAATCAAAGTACAAAATTAACATCTAGTTTTGCAAAGAAATTAACGGTGTTTCACAAAACGAATGGCAAATGTCTGTTTGAAATTCAACCAATCACAGTTGCTGCTGCATTTCAATAAGCGACCATTTTCGTTCAGAAACTACACTTATCCTACAAGATACGTATGGATACTTTTAGGAAAACAAAAACACAAAAGAAAAAGACAAAAAAAACAATACAGTTATGATTCAAAAATCACCAAGCGCGTCTCCAAATCCGTAGACCCATCAAATCATTACTAAAGATAGCGTTAACCTTTTACGTCCATAAAAGAACCATCCCAAACAAAACCGCCGCCGAAGCCGTGAGAAAAACGTGAACATTGTTCCCTAGATCTGCATATAAAAGTTAAAGATAAAATTAAACTTTCTTTCTTTTCTTTCTCGTGATATTTTTGCGGCGGCCTTGCGGTTGTGGTGACGTACTATCCCGTAATTAGGGCTGCGCTTTTGTTCAATCTGCTCTTTGTAATGAATTAGAAAATATTTTTGTTTTTTTTTGTTGTTGTTGTGCCAAAGTTGGCTTTCAGAATTTGTCTGGTATTCTGTTTAGGTATTTTTGCGAACACGATTCTTAATAAAACAATTATATTTCCTAGTTTCATAAAACGTCGATCAATATCAATCAATAAGGCAACAGAGCACAGCATTGTATCTGCTCGTAATACTTAAAAGGAAAGTGTTCAAAAATATTGATAAGAAGAAAATGCGATCTAAACCCGACGACCTCGAAACGGTGCAGGCAGCATCGAACACGTCAGATCAATAAAGATAATGTCATCGTCCAAACATTGCGCCGCTAAAAATAGTCGGATGTTTCCAACAATGGCCCAGCAGTCACATCATCCATTGTGTTCTCGACATATTCACCTGTCCGATGCGACCCACTGACCGGCATTAACATCTCGCATCTCTCGATCCGATCGATACTTTCGATGCGAGTCCATTCGATCGCCCACTTGTAACACAATAAACAGTTACACGTCAAAAACAGACGCCCGTGAAGTTCATGATCAAAATCATTTGTAAGATTTATGACGGCCCTGTTGATCAGACCCAACCAGCGCTCGATACAACACGATCGGTTCTCGATTACGATCGAAACAAGTGTGCGCATGCCCTCCGAGCCACTCACAAATTATACGCACAGCTTTGTTTCACAGCACGATTTTCTTACTCATAAACAACAAACTGTTGATGTTGACATTGCAGCTCCAGCCAGGTGTTTACAATTTGATTGGCATAAAATTATGGGCGATACAAAACGGTACACTTTCCTGCGTGAGCTATTAAAAGCCGATAAATTCATCTAAGCTTATACATATAGGAAACATTGCAGGAAGCTGTAAATATGTAGTCGGAGAAATTACAACTCGATTATGAATCGAGACTGTGTCGGCTCGATGTTGGTGCAAAAACTGCCTTCGCAAGGGAAAAGCAGAAAATATGACAAGTTAATTTAGATTGAGTGGGTCCGTGAGAGTTGGAAAGGGAGGTGAAAGACAACCAGAACGAATTGTATCATTTCATTGTGAACTAAACGCGATGGGAGGCGACGGAGCCGGTGCGAGAGCAAAGGTCCCTGATAACACAGTCGTGGCGGCCCAAATGTCATCGTGTAGACAGCCTGTCTGGCTGAGATAGAAGCATGCATAAGGTGGACACGACCGTGTTATAGAAAGTGAGAATTAATACCCAATCTTGTTGAACACGATGATATTTGCGTATGTAATGAAATGGGGCGTGTGAACCACGACGATGTTGATTGCATATCATATTGATGTACATGGATATTTACAAGACTGTATTAAGTCAGACAATTGTATTATAAATTGTATATCGCTGTTAAAAGAAAGAAAGTACGAATATACTTCAGTATTATCCTCAAACTGTCTCATAATCTCTATCTAAAAACTTCACAGCTGTAACTGAAACGATTACAATCACAATCCTTCACAGTGTTATCTCGCCCCAAAAAGAACGCCTCTCAAAACTTTAAACCACTTACAAAGAACAAGTAAAAGGGAATTATTTAAATAAACTTTTATCTAATTACTTGTGAACAGTGTCAGTATTTCGGTGAATACAATTCAGATAAACCAACATTGAGAATGAACGGAAGTAACACCGTTGGTGGACTGGAATGCAATGAGAACACAGCAATAAAAGAAATTCATTACTATTGTATTGTGTCATTGGACAGAAGTTCTCATATTGATCACGCAAAGCTTAGTTTTACTACTGTTTATTTAATGCGTGTATTTCATGCTGGTGTGTTTAGCTTCGGTCATGTCTACAT
Organism: Orthosia cruda; assembly: GCA_964057195.1. Lineage (NCBI taxonomy): Eukaryota > Metazoa > Arthropoda > Insecta > Lepidoptera > Noctuidae > Orthosia > Orthosia cruda. The sequence continues at coordinate 4,868,269 of OZ059850.1, read as the reverse complement.
TCCATAATTGAACTCTCTTAAAACAAAATTTCTTGAATTAGATGTACGGCCTGTGTCTGCTGTTATATAACTGTTTCTGTAGTAAAATAGTGTCTAGAATCAAATCTAAATCATCAACCATTTCACATTCTTCTACTTAGTAGGCCAAATTCTGCAATAAATTAATCTAATATTAACAAAGCTCTAGCCATAAACTTAGTGACTTCTTAGCAATCAACGGCATAATATGTCAAAAACACAAAACTAACGGACCTTAAATAAAGCATTAACATTCCTACGGCACACACGATGTATAGTGACAAACCAAAACCTTATTAAACCTGACCTCGTTGTGAACAATAAAAACAGGGCAATATTAATATCTGGTCCTGAAGAATTTCCCAAGATCCCATACGATGATGATATTGTGAAGATATTCTCATGGCAATATATTCTATGGCGTGTAGCGGTTGATGGCGCTTTGTTTAGTGCTAATTGCAAGTGTGTGTAAGTAAATTATAGTATTTCATAATGTGATAAAGGTGTTTATGGTGTGACAAAGATGAATGAAGGTGGAAAGCTTTTTCCGGAAAGAAGGAAAGCACAGAAAGGTGAATAGAAACTTCAAATAATACTAACAAATAGTTCAAAACAATAAAAGCAATAACAGACACTTGTGGTAGAAGAACATTGAAAACTCAGTTAGACATTGTCACACCCAAAAACCAGGATGCACCTGAAAACTATATTTATACCTTTATTGCAATACAACAGAAGCTATGCATAAAAATAAAACATGGCAATGTAGATAGAATTCCATATTTACTCAACCAACTACGTGACAAAGCTCGTTCTGCGCTTGTTCGGAGTTTTGTTTGGAGTAAGTAAATTGTCATGAAGGTTGGAAACTAGTAGTGACCCTAGACACCATTTGATTTCAGAGATGCTTTCACAGCACACAAACTCACCTAAAAGTGGTTTCTAAAATAATTTGGGAGCGGAATTCAAATTCATGTAACATTATTGGAACAATAACTGATGAACGAGCAAAACAGAAACAAACGAAAAGGAAAAGTATAACAAACAGATAGTCAGCACTCACACAAATCAAGGTCACATTCCAAGCAAAAACATTCAAGGGAGAAATGAAAGGGCGAAACACGCAAACATCAATCATTACTGTCCAAATTCACATGGTCATTAGTTGATATAACCCTGTTTTTATACATTGTTCAAAGCCAACAGTGATATCCATTTCTCCATAACTGAGTACTATAATAACTTTGATTTGTGTGAGAAAACCAAGGGAACTGATTTTTCATCAACATTGGTCGTGGTCGCCGGACGCCCAACGTTTGACAAATATCTATAGCAGAATGGAATATCTTGGGCCAACATCGTTCGCACGCACGTCCATTATAACAGCTCAGCGGGGACTTTTAAACCATTTAAGAAGTAAACTGTAACGTTTATTAAAATCGAATTGTAAATGAAGAAGAGTCGTGCGTTTAATATTTATATTTCCATGGTAAATATGGCAATTTTGGAGCTATGGAATCATTCGCATCGATTAATATTGATGGTAAGGTAAAGGCCGGTTGGGATCAAAGTGAAGCCTATTTAAGTTCATTGACCCTTATCAGAGACCTTTTTACGTTTTGCATGTAACTTTACTCGTTAAATATGATCTTCAAGGGAAAAATCAAAGGAGCTATAATTTTAGGGCTGAAACAGGAATCAGAAGATAAGGATACTGGATAACTTAAAGATCAGACACGTTCATATATTAAAGTCAAAGTTATATGCCTGTTTATAGCTAACCTAACCTCATAGAAGCCTAAGTTTATACATCAACAAAGTTTAGTTAACACTAACACGGGCTGAAACAGGAATCAGAAGTTAAGGATACTGAATAACTTAAAGATCAGACACGATCATATATTAAAGTCAAACTTGTATGCCTGTTTATAGCTAACCTAACCTCATAGAACCCTAAGTTTATACACCAACAAAGCTTAGTTAACACTAACAAGATCAGTAAATAGCACATAAATAATGCAAATATGATCAAACAAACGGTCGTTCAAGTATCGTTAGCGATCATCACGTATACACGCGACGCTATATAAAGGTCAGCAGGTTGAAAGTTCTGAGTATTGTACCAATACTTAGCTTCAAGTGAGATGAATTGCTATATGTAGAAGAGTAAATGGAATGATGGTGTTTGTCATATCAAACGCATGAAGTTGTAAATAATACATCAATAGAAGATAATGACTATGAATATACAGACCCCTAAGATGAACAGGCAAATCTTTAGGACGTAGCAAAGAAGTAGATGTAAGAAAGTCCTTACTAACACCCAAAAAATACCAATAAAATGCTACCCATTATAATGCTAGATCCCCGAGATGAAAGGCTCTTAGAACAAGTCTTAGAGGATCGAGCATACAAACCTACCAAGAAAACTATTTATTGGTAGTAAATGGGATAAAGTTGCGGTCATGTAATTGAGTGTGGTCAGAAAATACTGATAGATAATTGGCCCTAATGAGGCTGTTGAGACACAGAGGATTGCTAAGAGTTTGTAATAGCTCCCTAGTGTTCCGGGTGCAACAGATATTTACGAAATGTTGCGGTCAAACATGCTCAGAGGTACATCTCCTGATTGGCAAGTTATAGACACCAATACCAATGATAAAGCTTAATATATGAAAACTAGCATGCTTAAATATCACTGTGGTCATTTCGAGCTATTGCCACTATACAAAAGATATGTACCAGCAAAACGGTAAAGGCGATGAATCGCCTCGATCCAATCCTTATATCAATAATTTTATTGTCTATATGAATATAGAAAATAAAATTATTGATATAAGGATCGTAGGACTTGGCATTCTATAGTTTCTGCCTTGGAAAAAGGTGCAAGTTTATGTACCCTTACGTAAGGAAATTATAATCACATATTGTGAATGTAACTGACTTTTTAGTCTTAGGATTTAAAAGTGTCAAAAAACGCCTCAGATTCTATAGTAACAATAATAATGGTCGCCAATTGATTATTTGTTGTATCATCTGTAAGTCTTACCTGTAGTATCACACGCCGTCATCTCGGTGATAAGTCCCTCGAGGTCGGGAGAGATGAGCCTCTCCTCGTCCTCTGAATGCGTGTAGTCCAGCGCATGGTAGATCACCAGCGCCAAGTTTACCACCAACTGTAACAATGAAAATAAAACCGTTAGCTTGAATACTTAGATTAACAAAATAGAGAGAGGAATCATGGATCATGTTGACAATGCTTTAATCTGGGCGCCGACAAACCTTCACAAATGTATCCAAGTTACCAGATATACACGCATTCATATTGAGAAGATCAGACAATCAGCCCCGTTGGCTTACAAGCCTTTGCACGTAAGAGTTATTCATAATAGAAATAATATAATATATAGAAAGACATTTCATTCAATAACCGCTACCTCAGGAGCTCTAGACTTTTGCAGTACACTAACAGGTGCAATAAGTTTTACGTAAAACTTGCTATACAAAATATGAAAAGACAAAGTCGAAAATATTGTTTAAAATAATTATATTCACTGTTTTCAATTCGCCCGCAGTCAAAAACGCAAATATTAATGTTAACATGAACGCAAATAATGACGACAAAAAGAAAAGCTTGGACTAACATTAAAAATTGTATTTATCTGCGAAACAAGTAATTTGATGTCATTACCTACGCTACTGTTACTGCCTCTACCTACTCTTGCATGGCGTGACACACGAGACTAGTTAATACAAATTACAAACGGAAAGAACCGCTTGTTTGGCAAAACTGCATAAGCAGCCTGAAATATGATGAATGTTCACGCCTCCTTTGGAAGATACGCAGATTAAAAGATTGTTTTTGCTCTAGATAAAAATAAACATGATCTAAACTTAAACAATGACTAAACAGTTTAAGAACTTCAAGAATACCCTCCATCGTGTTCTTCTTTATAAAACTTCAAGCTTTTGTTCTTCTTAACAAACAGATCCTTGATCTATCATCCGTTTCATCACTAGACTTTGGTCCACAAAGCTACCAGCCACCGTAACTATCGAACGCACCGACCGTATCGCCAGCCCCCGGTCCATTGTTGGCCGTGTGTTGCCCAACTCATCTGAATGCAACCGCTCCCGTACATGCAACTATACACTCCATTAAACCGATGTTTGGAAACAAGATTAATGGTGGAGGGAAGTTTCATAGTTTGTATAGAAGGACCACTCCTAAGAAAGTCTTGTTGTAAATGAATTAGAACACACCCAGGAGGCATCCCAATTTTTATCGAATTACAGCAAGAAACTAAGAAAGGTTTTATTCTATGTGAAAATATCGCCTTATGAACGTATCAATGACAGTATTTTATCTTCGGTAGACAATTTAGCGTTGAACAACATTTAAAATCACATACACAAACACCCAGATCCAATGATATTATGATGGTGTGATGTGTTAAACATTTTCATGAAGTTCCTTTCACACAGGAGTGAACCTTTTGCAAATTCTTATTATGGGACAAATCGTAGGTGATTTTAACTGGGCCTCTCCCATGATGTTGCCTTTCGAAGTACTAATTAATTAGTAAACTGGTGTAACAATAGAATAGATAAATTAGTTCCGTTGTGAGGCTATTAATTGGCATTAAGTTAATTGTGAAGTGCGTGGAGGCGTTGACTGTAGTAGGTACAACATTAGTCTATTAAACCAATTTGAATAATGTTCTACTTCCTATGGTATATTTAAAAATATGGACAGCACTGAAAGCAAAATTCTTTACGGAGTTAATGCTATACGCTTCAAAAGACATGCATAGGAAATAACCAATTATGTTCACGGAATGAAGCTCCAAAACCGATCATATCTTCCTAATCATATGTATGGGCATAATCGCGGAACAGCCAATTACAGATTATCTCATAATTTCAAATAACACCCAGATCTAGTACGTAACTATTTCGGATCAGCCAAACCGCGCCGGAGCATCGCTTATCGCGCCCATTGTATGCAAATCACGTGCAATATGATCGGAGTTGCGCAAACGCACGCAACTGTAACGATCGATGTATGACCGGTAAACAATGAAAGTCTTTTGTACGGCGATTAGTAAAATTCTATGCAAGGAGAGATGAGAATCTATCGAGGTAAAGGCTTTTTGAAAAGAGCTAAGAAGGATGCAAGGTTGTCATTGTAACTAACGATCTTTTCCGGCTTGCAATCAATGCAAATTACAATAACAATTAAAACAATTCAGGAAGCTAGAAAGATAAAGAGAAATCATCTAAATCTAAACTCATTTACAATGTTAATGCTGAAGTAAAATAAAAATATGTACAAGAACTAGATTAACAATCACTTAGTATACTGAACAAAGAGATTCGCGATGTCCAATGAAGCGTGGCTAATAACTGCGGAATCAATTAGGAGACCGGATGCTAAATATTCAGCTGGTGATCCGTAATAATGTGGTATAGTAAAGCTTTTTGTTGAAGCACTTAGTGGAGAAGCTGTGGCTGATGGAGCAGCAAATGTTATGGAAGATTGAGCGATGACTGATAAAATAGATGATTTAGATACAAAATTTGTCAAAGTAACGTAGAAAACGATACTTGTTTCAACCATGCGGCAAATTACTTAGATTCTGGTGCTTCAAGAAACACCAAAGTTATATTAAGAGTATTCAGTATCTTTGTATCTTCGTGTCTTATTTGTATTGAGTATCATCTATCTGAACTCTTTAAACTTGAAATTTAAGGTGCCCTTGTGTAGTTCTTAATTAAATCTGGAATAGAATTTAACATCTGATAATTTGTCTTTGTCATTATTTCTTATTCTTTCAGTTTCTTATTAGTTATCTTCGACTCAATCACAGACTCCGTCTTGACTGTCTTTTACTTGTATACCTTATTTTAAAACTTCACAGTTCCACGTCGATCTTCAAACGATTTTTCCCTAGCCTCACTTCCCATAACCGATACTATAATACCGTCAGCAAAAACAATATCTAACTCCAGACCTCCAGCGCATATTGTATAATTCTCACTTATTTATTACACATAATATACGCGGTGTTTGACAGCGCATCAATCATTCGCGTAGATTGTGGGAAACTGCACGTTATGTGAATCTAGGTAATAGTTTCTGTCTTTATGATGGCAGTGTATGATGCTTCTTGAGATTATATGCGATCGGCGTAAAAGATGGTGTTTTTGCAATGTTTAATTTTGTGTGAAGCAAGTGTTGGATGGCAAAATCCATAGGTCATCTGCGGGCATAAGTTATGGTAAGAAGTATGGGATGTGGTATATAGTGGGAGAGTTTCACTGTCACATATGTAAAGAATTACGCGCTACCATTTTTGTAACAGAGGAGCCTTAATTTTTGTCGTTTTGATATTTGTGTTACCTACATAGTATAACCCAATGCTTTGTTTGAATTGGGCGGCGGCTGCTATTATGTTTATATGCATCAAAGAACTAAATAAACCAGCAACCTGCTTAACTCATGAACCATCTATCACTACCCCCTTGCCTTTTCCATTTATCTTAAGGCCCACTTTCAGTCAAACCAAATACGGGAAAATGCCAGTATTTAACACCGAACCGCCATCTGACCTCTCTAACCTTGTTTCAGAATACCGATATCCTAGTTCCGTAAAAACTGCAAAGATCGTTGCGAAGTCATTAAATTCACTACAACGGCAACTCTTAATCCTCAAAAACCGAATTACTTGTCCCAACACTAGCAATCTCGTATTCTAATACCAAAAGTACCCAATCGCGCGATGACCGGCCCGCGATAACCCTTCACTGTCTAGTTAACCGAAGTTCACTCGGTCACTGTCTTACAAGGAAACACGCGGTCTTTGTGACCCTTATACGGTATTGAGAGAAAGTCCGCGCAGTTAAGGGTTAAGTTATTAGATATTTATAGTCTTAATGTGCGAAAATTGGTTTATTGTGGAAGCTAGCTTTAATTATGTATGACGTAGACATCTAGGAGGGAGATAGAAAATGTTGACATATAAGAAAGGAGTTTTATCCTAACAGAGGGCCTATGTACACATAGCCCTATTACTACAAAGGGCTTACGAAAGACCTAGGCGTATCTAGATTGACGTTAGTTGGATCAATCAAATCGGATTGTATCTAATTTAAAACTACGGAAACATAGATCAAAGGACTGAATCGGATTCCGAACTGTAGGTAACTGGGCTTTGAACACAAAATGTACGACTTAGAATTGGAAATATGCTTTATTATTTTGCCCTTATTCAAAATGTATTTGGAGTCGTCACAACTTGTCCCCCATAATTCTCAACTAGCTTCTGCCAGCGGCTTGGCTCGCGTGAAAGCTGTTTTCTTATCCCAAAGGAACATTATACCGGGATGAAAAGTAACCTATGTGCTATTCCAGACTATGTCTGTGCCAAATTTCATCCAGATCCGTTCATCCATTCTGGCATGGCCACATACTGGGCTCAAACTATTTAAAGAGTTTTCATCGACTCGAGAAGAATAAGAATATAGTCAAAACACCATTACCACTATTACATTCATTGTTTTTTCAATTGAAACGCATTTATTAGCTGCTTTATTACTTCCACCCCATACAAAGATATCCATTATCTGAACTACTTTTCTACCCACATGCCACGGAACTACAATAACTCCATACAGAAGGTTATCACCTGTTTCCTATAGTTCCGGAAGGAAGCCCCATGAGTCTTCGCGTGCAAGGTAAACGCAAACCGATAACGCGTGTTGACGCGTTTGCAAGGACGCTGATTGATGAGACAACCCTACATTGATTTTGTGTCACTTTTAGGAAGTAGAAGATGATAGGTAGGTTTTTCCTTGGATAAGAAATTCAAATTTGAATATAAGCGAAGATTTACAAATCATTCTTATAAGTTGATTGATGTAAATTATTTATGAGCTCATAATTTGTCAAAGAGGCATGGAAAGAAGCATGCTGAACCTAAGGCTAAGGGACAAATGGAAAGCTACTAAAATCAGAAACATAACCAAGGTAGCAGATGTGAGAGTAAATACAAGAACACTGAAATATAGATGGACGGGACATATGTGGAGAACAAAAACGGAAAAATGGACAAAAAAGTTACAGTAGAATGGTACCCAAGAAATGGAAAGAGACAAAGAGGAAGACAGATAAAGAGTTGGGAGGACGATTTACCAAAGCAGTGGCGAAAAACAGCAAAGGACGGAAACAATTGGAGGGAATTAGAGGAGGCCTATATCAAAAGACAACCTGACCTGGTAGCTGATAGTTAGTTAAGATAATATTTAATATAGATAAGTTAGTAATGCATAGTTATCATAAGCTAGATGTAAGATTTAATTTATAAAAAAAAGTATTGTAAACAGGTTACAGGGAATAAAGGCTATTTTTATTTTATTTTATTTTAATTTGTCATCAACTCATGAGCATTGCTAGATAGTATCGCTCAATGGCCTAATTGAATAAAGAAATTTTGATTTAGTTTTTTTTTTGAGTATCTTATTTAAATGCTTATAGTACTGTAGTATTATATTATCTTTGCTTATAGCAACAAACATCGACTACAAATAGCATGCTAAGCGTGGAGATGATGACAATTTCTCCAAAGACTTTTTCAATATTTAGTGGGCTAAAACTTAAATGTTATAAGCCTAACTTACTCGTACTTGCAAGTTATATGAATGTGTGATTTAAAATCACACAACTGAACAAAAGATAAACACATTCGTATGTATGTCACCTACTACGTCGTAATTTGGTACTTAGGTGTAGGGCAATTCGATTAAATTAGTCGAGAATGACATTCAATTGTTGCATATACGCTTTTTGTAAAATACATGGTGTTTATTTATTTACTAAAACTTTATGCAGAAATACAAAGGTGGACTTCAGATCATTTTAAATCTATGCTGTTTTTTTCTACGCTTCTTGATCAAACCAGATTTCCTATGGTGATCAGATCCGATCCGAGACCATAGTTTCGATGATAGAAAGAAAAATAACATTGTTTTGTGAAATATAAAATGTAAAACGTTACTCGGTGTAATATTACATAAATTGACAGGCAAGTAGTTAAAAGATTTAACATGTGAAGCGGTTAGAACATTAAACTTAGTAAAATATTTATTCAAACTTTTTTGTTATTCCTTACCTACGACTCCTCAAGACCACTGCTCAAGACACTAAAATAACTCACTCAGTTCTCCGATAATACACAAAATCAGAAAGATATATGACCTTTAATTACTCTCATTCACGCGAACCACAAACAACCTTTTAACCACAACAGTTTCTAAACAGCCTGTACACATTGTTTTGGTCACAACCCAAGCGGCGACAGGCGACAAATCAAATTAATTAACGCACATGGACGTCGGTCCGCGGCCGGACTTTATATTGCATTAGCCGAATTAGGAGCAGACCGGCTGGTAAATTCTATGCAGGATTGACGGGAAACATGGGTGCGTATATATAATAGACTACAGCAAAATAAAAAAATCTTTTTATAAAACAAGCTTTTTTGTATTATTCACAGCAAACCCTTTCATTTGATACCCAAACCATGGCAGTGCAAAAAAAAAACTAGTCCTCCGTCCGCCATATTGGATATAGAATGACGTCACTTAGCTAATCATGCATTGTCATCCAAACTAAACGTGTATGGTAAATTTTATCTTAATCGGTGGAGGAAAACTGCTTTAAAATTCCGTTGCAAGATTTGACCCAAACACATAAGTACATTGCAAGTTAAATAAAAGCTTGTAAAAAAGCAATGAGAAGGATGATAGACAGAGCAGAATATAATGATAAAGAAGTAATAATACATAAGATAAAGCTTTCTGATGCTGATTCCAACAAAACTACTTACAAAGGACTTAAAGAAAGGGAGTTTAAGACAGCGTGATAGTTGACAGGGGATAATGGAAGAAGAAAACGCATCACGCTGACCTTAAGTAACATGGGAAAAAGGCAGACACTTGTACGGAACTTGCTAAAGTGCTCACCAATGCCACATGAACATAGATCTTTTATTATAGAGCCTATGCAGATATGAGTGTAGATAAGGAAGACTCTCAAATAAACATAGACGAGGCAGCTTAAAATACAACTAATTCCAATGTTAATGCTGCAATTGAAGTCATGTCCACATATTTGATGTTCCCATCAAAACGATCATTACCAGCTAATATCTATACAAACACCACGCTTAATAAACATCTTCTGTGAGCATTGCATACAAAACTTCCCATACAAAAGCGCTCATCAGCATAATTTACAAGCCCGTAACTTACATCTTCGCTTCTGTTTCACCGACACTCATCTTCATGAATACTTCGGATGAAACATTTGCATTACAAAAGGACTGGCGAATGGAGAATATTCTTTAGAAGACCATTATGTCACATGTTTGTTTTACTTTTAGAAAACACATACATATTTTAAAGGAGACTTGAAAGGCAGAGAATTCTTTTATTTTCGTGAAAAGTCTTGTCAATCGTGACTGCTGACATCGTGCATGTACCAACATAATATTAATTAATTATTAGAACAATACAACATTGCAATGGGAAATAGTTAATTAATATTAAGCTTTGAATATGCACGTTCGGAATGAGAATTTTAATTAAGATGTCTAGCATTCTGTAAAGACTTTCGCCTATTGTTCGTTGGAATTAGTCACTTTCATCGTCAATTAGCTTAAGTTTAATATCAATATTGAAAGGGCAAACAAAACAATCGTGATAATTATAAACACCACCAAGTAACTGTGTGAACTGAGAGAATTTAGAACTACAGTGAACTACAAGATCTACGAGATAAAGGTGCACCGATTACGGAAGACGATTCAAAAGTTCTAGAAATCCAGATCGACACAATGTAAGTCGATCCCTACGATACCTTTTCTTTGCCTGTCGAATCAAAAACAAACAGATACAGTTCGAAATTCAATCTGCATTTCTTTGTCTTTCGCAAAAATCACAATATAGTGTGCCAGCATTCCGATTCGTGTCTAGCTTACGACTTTTATTTACATACCCTTGTAGGGCTACCACAAAACCTCAATATCTCTCAGTCAGCTGCTAAATATTCAAGAGAACATAACTCACAGCTGTCAGTACCTCTTGTTGAGTGGTGTCAACCCTGAGGTAGCTAATGTTTTATACAACAGATGAGTGATTGAATGAGGAATATTGTAAATCAGAACTGAAATGTATTGATACAAATGTACAGTTGGGAAATTAATGTGGGTTTGTTTCGACACGCGATGTAACGGAGCTTTTAGTGATGAAGTGTCTACTGATAAACTCAGTAATTAAAATACAATCTAATATGAAATTTTTATTAACTTCCATTTATATTGAAATATCGTTAAAGTTACTTCAGCAGCACTAAAATCCGAGCACAAAACTACTGTATCTATTATGATAATCTTTATTACCTTTATTAATGAGTTGGTTACAGGTTTTATGAAAAAGCATATATATTTTCAAATATATTTATCTATTATGAAATTTGATCCTTTTATTAAATAATTGTCTTATCGTAATTTCTTCATTGATATCAGATAATTCGATTCATAATGCAAAGTTTCATAAGACACAAAATAATCATGTATTACATGATCCTTCTAGACTACGCACTCACAAAAAGAAGACTCACTTTTCCTTTCGTTTCACACAGAAATTCATGCAAATTAGAAACAATAAGTAAATTATAGGTAGCATTGTTTACAAAAAACAATAGATAAGTCGTGTAAACTTAACTATGCGGCCGCCTTACGCAACAGGTAGTCTAAATAACGCCATCTAGCGGAAATAGAAAGTGACTATGCAAATAAATGACGGCAGAATGGATGCAGATTTGCGTCTTGTGTCGCTAACTAGTCTTTCTGATATAAAACTAAGGTTTAGAAATGGTCGAAGGCACAAACTTAATTTTAAAAAAACTTTCTGGAGTAAATTATCATATGAGTTAGTATTACAATATAAAACTAATATTAAAAAAAAACTTTTTTTTTTTCAAAAAGAATTAAACTTAAAATATTATCAATTATAAATAACATCCACAAACTGATAATAACAATAATGTACAGGAGGGGAAGAAATAGATATAAAAAAAACATCGCTGTCAATGAAGAAGCGTCCAAATTTAACATATAAGTCAATCTCTATAAAAATAAACTCTTAAAAAATGTGGAGAAACTCAAATATTTTTCTCTAAAGAATTTCCTCGATATACAAAAAGTACACAACTTGTACATTGTAGTAGGCCCCGACGAGATTCGAACTCGTGATCTCCTGTTTACTAGACAGGCGCTTTAACCAACTAAGCCACGGCGCCCCTGTTGGTGTCGGCGAAATACGAGCTTGGATTGTGTGTGAGCGTATGACTCAAAACTACAAAGATAAGACGCGTAATTCTATATATAGATATCCTCGTTTATCTGTGGGTACACATAATGAGTACTTTTGATATAGATTTATCAATGTTGTTGATATACAGTGCGCCATTTTCATTTCAAATAACCTGAAAGTATGAGTTTCTTTGAGAGCTATTCTCAAAAAAAAAAAAGAAATCGAACGATTTTATACGAATAATGCTTCACTTCCTTCTAAACACGTGCTACGATATAATTTATCTGATATCTAGATGTCGGGATATGCATGGATTTGTTATTGAATTGTGTGTAAAATTAACATTTTCTAGAATTGATCATAAAAATAGTATGTTCTTTTTTAATCAACACTACCACAACACAAAATTATGACATATTGGGCTCTTAATTAATATTTCACAGATTATTTCAATGGATAATTTAAAATTGATTCCAATAGATGGCGCGTTTTTAAATTTCTGAGGCATGCCACTGGATTTTATTAATTTGTATTGTAACACATTTTGGTAAAATGAAACTGTAATAAAGTGCAAAAAATATAATAAAACAAATCTTAACAGTGTTTAAAGAAAAATAGCCACGAACCGAGAAAACTCTTTTACTTGCAATTCGCTGCTAACACCATCTATAGTCATGGAACGGAATCGAACGCGATCGAAATACTTAATTACAAAAAAGACATCTTAATCAGGTGAAAAACGCTATTTACGTCGGCACGGTTTCTTTGTATGGGATGAGGCATCTGTTTCCTAGTATTATATTATCTGTGTATTTACTTATACATGAATGAAGTTTCTTACCATTTTTATAATATATACCCTGTTTATCGGGTTCTTAGCTAAGCTTTCAAATGTATAGTGTCAAGACATTAATTAAACCAATAACACTAAATAGATATCCTACGAATAGGAATACGTAAGAAAACTAGCATTAATCCGCTGTCGCTTCAACCTTACGTCCCACCACAGAGATAATGCCTCAATTGACTAGGTTAGCGCTTGACACTGGTAACTACAGCACGTTATGCGTGCAGGCAGGCGCAAGCGCAGGAATGTCACCGGCTGTCAACACGCCAACTGTCCGTAGGCCCGTAGCACGTTGCGCAACACGTTACCGTATCCGTTCGCGATTTACATACGCGTACCGCATTGAGATGTGGTTATGATATGAACATGCAAATTGGGTATTTGTTGGGCATATTGCTACTCTGGCAGCTCTTTCCTTCTATTTCCGGAGTAGTTAGCATGTTTTTCATATCTTATCTAGCTTTATCTTGCGGCTACGCTCCTAATTCCACAAGAATAGTGGTTTTTATCGAGATTAGCCTATGATACTAAATATAAAGTGTAGCTTTCAATCAGTGAAAGATATACCGAGAGGGGTTCAGTTCACAACAGCCAATTTTCCATCAATATAATACTTATTTGTTAAATGAGTAAATCTGAACTCTAATCTCGCATATCTCTATTTATTAACTTCATCAAAAAAATTCTTCTCAACTTTTCGACATGTTTAGAGTTACTTGCTTCTATATTTTCTCACACAAATCTGACATACTCGTATTCCTGAAATGGCACGCTATATTGACTCGGTCTCTTTACAATTTTTATCACTCACCGTTTCACACTTTAGCGTAGTGTAGTGACAGATATCTACATAAGTTATTAAGAACACAGAATCTTCCTCTGCTGTTACTAGCACTACCGTTAAAAACAATTTAATGCCATCAACACTCCGACCGTTTGTTTTTAATATTTGTTTTGTTTTTCTTTTGTCACTGTTTTTGTTATCAACGGGTTTTTACAACCGAATCTTCAGTTCAATGGCCTTATTACATTTTTATTAAAGGTTTATGTTTTTGTTCGAAGTTACGTTATTTGTAAAAACCGTGTATTTGTTTGGGATTGTTGTATGTGAAAATAAAGTGGGTATGACTTTGTCTATGTGCCTTTATTTACTGGTTCGACTAATTTCTGATAAAAATACAGGATTGAATAGAAATATATGAGAGTACGACTTATATTAACTAGGTACAGACAACGGTCTCAGTCCAGCTATTTGTTTTTGTTATGGTTTACACCACACCACCCACACTCTCTGGACTTTTGGGGAAAAGACCAGGGAGTGTGGGATTTTTACCTCACTAAAACCACCTCGGTAATAACCATCAGCACGTAGAAGGGACCCCGTGACCTCTCAAAATACCACCACGGAGCCGCCTCTATGCAACGCCTGTTAGGGCACATCCCTGGGATAGCTTATACATAATGATGTAATAGACAACTGTTTTGAAATTCTTGTTCAAGTGGAGAACAAGTATGATGAATTTTGGTTAGACCTTTGACTATGGCTACAGTACTTAAGTAATTTATTTAGGTGTACTATGCCAAATCGAATGCCAAATAATCGAATATCAATTGATCGACCACCATAAATCGAACATTTTGGGGGTGATATTTAGAAAGGGGAGAAAATTCTAGCATTTGATTAATTACGTTTAGCTTAAAAAAAAAATAACAAACAATGCAACTGAACTAGCACATTTTGTTTTCCAGGTTGCATAAGAGTCATCTCAATAGTCTGAGGCATGTGACCGCAACAGGCATAACGGTCTCAAATTATCACACGAACGCCTCTGCTTACACAAATATAAACACAATAGCTGAAGTTAATGCCTTTAGTTTTTCTATTTCACTCTCTCAATACAATTTCTCTTATCAACAATGTCGTTTAGAAAATCAAGGTTTAGTAGAAAAACAATGGATGCGTCGATATGGATCATTCCACCTGAAAAATCTAATGATATTTACTTATAATAATAACTTGATATTTCTTACTGAACGTATATTTTCTCTACTTTTAAATAGAACTAGACTAATGACCGTGTTAAGTTCAAGTTCGACATCGAATCAGAGATCCTCCATTTCAAGATTAAACTGTATCAATAACGTTTGTCTTATTATACTGTTGACCAAGCTTGGTTGACCATCTACTAAGGACCATATCATGACCACGACTTGTAAGTCATAGGCAACAATTAACAATATTAACAACAAAAGTTTGACAACTGCGTCGAAGTTAACTGTTGGAGCCTATTGATTCTTCTCCTACTCTTGGCTTCTGGCTTTTTCTTGTTAGGATTTATTCTTTGATTTTGATACAATACTTAATCTTACGATAAAGATAATAACTCTAACATTGTTATTACTGTTATGTCCTTCATCAACAATCTACATATACTAATCCCAAACTTACATAACCCGTCCAGGGACCTAAAACATTTTGCAATATCCATTCCTTCACTCCAGCCAGTACCAACGGGCTTCGCATCGCTGACACCACGACATACCAGTAATTGAATAGCTTTCACGATACGTATGGGAATATGACGGTATTGTCTGCGCCTCCTGACGAGAGTAAATTCAGTTTCGTGGCGTGTGAATGTCGTGGAATGGAATTCTAATGGACTTTTCGTGGTTAGATAAATAGTTTTGTCACCCTGTAGGGGTCATCTTACTTAAATCATTCAATAAATAAATAAAGTAAAAAGAGAGCTGAGGAGCTCGTGGCTAAATAATAACAGCCGCACGGGTCGATCTTCAAGGTTAAGCAACGCTTGCCGAGGTCGGTCCGTGGATGGGTGACCATTTCAACATACCGAGTTTCCTCCGTGCCTCGGAAAGCACGTTAAGCCGTTGGTCCCGGCTGTCATTTGAAGATCTTTGACAGTCGTTACGAGTAGTCAGAAGCTTGAGATCTGACACCAGTCTAGCCAAGGGGTACCGTGTTACCCAGTTACTGGGTTGTGGAGGTCAGATAGGCAGTCGCTCCATGTAAAACACAGGTACTCAGCTGAATCCGGTTAGACTGGAAGCCGACCCCAACATAGTTGGGAAAAGGCTAGGCAGATTGATTGAAATAAATAAAGTAAAAAAAGAACTAGTAATTTTAACAAATCACAAGGAAACAATAAATATAATTCAATGGATGAATTGTGTGACGAATGAAGTTTTTTTTTTTATTTTTTTTTTTTATTCGTTATAGGCTCGCGTTTGACCACTATCTCGCCTGATGTTAAGCGATGATATGGTCGAAGGTGGAGCACGCTTGCCTAGAAGTAACCTATTCACTCTTGACTTGAAGACCCCTAGGTTGTAGCTATCAGGAAACAAGGACGCCGGCAGGGAGTTCCACTCCTTAGCTGTACGCACAATGAAAGTATTTTCAAAACGCTTTGTGCGTATGGGTGGGATATCCACCATGTACCGATGGCACATTGCCGTACGTCTTGTAGTCCGATGATGGTATCATGGTTCGAAGTGAACGAAAAGGGTGTGAATAAAGACGGTTGACAGGGGAAAATTTAAGAATAAAACGTGTTGAGCCGACACCAACTAACATATGATAAGAACAGGAAGATGATGATGAATCATCATCATCATCATCATTTCAGCCGAAAGACGTCCACTGCTGGACATAGGCCTCCCTCAGGCGTCGCCACTTTGACCGATCCCGTGCGTCTCGCATCCAGCGCCTTCCCGCAACCTTAACCAGGATGATGAATACCATCATTTAATCATGATTCGAGATTCTGTGTGAACTGTATAAATAAATGTATGTATAAATGTCCACTTAGCTTCTAGAAGGAAGTGTCAGAATAGTTTTCCATACATAGTAACCGCCGTGGGTAATATGAGATGCATAATTATCCACTGCTATTTCACCTACAAATACCAGCAAATTAAGCATAATGGAAAACGTATGCACCTATTCAGTTCTACTAGAATTTGCCTACAAAGCTTAATTGTCGAACCGCGACGGCGCCAATGACGTAACTAATAGTAATAATGCAACTGTCGTTGTTATACAACATCATATTAAACCTTTTGTTAGTAAACAATATGCGAGCGACGAAAACAGTGCGTGCATCGATTTCAATACAAGTTGGAAGTTTCATTAGAAAATTGATGAATGCTTTTATTTTTATGAAAGGGGTACCTATAAGAATGTCGTAAGAGTTTCGTAATACGCAATATGAGAATATTGACAGTAATATCATAGGGGCTGAATAAAATCAATTTGGACCCATAGAACAACGATAATTGCAAAACCGTCACGCATGAGAGATGATTACAAATAACAACAATAGGACTTTACTGAACCCCTGCCATTAAAGGATGCCATTGCTGATCCATTCCAAATCAAAGAAATTAATGACTCTCAAAGAAAGCATAAGGACTTAACACCATGCTTTGAACCACATGACATGTCAAACCAAACTAAAGACGATCTCGAAACAAAAATTCTGATAAACAAACTCCAAAATAGACTGCTCTCAGTGCATGAAGCTACCACAAATCCACAATGTCTCATTATTTAACTTCTCACGGTCAGTGTTGTGCAACAATGTAGGGAAAGGTGAGATCATAATATTAATTCGCACTAAGTACTCTCTTATCGAAACGTAAATCTTTCGTCTTTCCTTGGAAACTTTTTGAATTCCAACGTCATAATTGCGATGCAAATACGCTTTCGCGTATTACTTTCTCACTGATTTTGTTTGTAATCGTTACAAAAAAGTGAGATAAAGGTAATTATGGTGAACAGTGTAATCTATGCGCACCTGCTTAGAAATGGAATGGAAGTATTCTCAGGAGCACAGCATGACGAGAGATTATATGCAAATGATTACATGTTGAAGAAACAACAGTTACTGAAATGAGTTAACATATAAATGCGGATCTCATAAAGTAGATCTTGTACTATTTTACAATAATATGCCTGAAGCTGAATTGAGACCAATGCAACAGCTCCATTTGCCGATGAAGAGAGATAAGGTCGAAATCAAAACAGAAAATAAAACCAACATTCATGGCTGTTAGATAGAAAAATTTTAGCTGATTCTGTAGTAAGTATGAACACAATCAAAGATAGAGAGAAGAACAAGTATGTTCAATAAGTACAAGTAAACTAACATTGAAGAGCTATTAACAATAGCAGACCCAAAACAAACAATACAATATAAAATATTTACTAAGAGTAAACATAGCATATCAAACGCATATAATTAAATTACAGCTACACCCTTCAGGACGGAAGTAGGAAGCACCAGTCACAGCTGAGTGACAGCGACCAAACAATGGACACATAATGGCTTACACATGTTATTAAATGAAGGTATGTCAAAACAATCTGGAGCTAAATGTGTAACGAGCCTTTTGTGTTGACAATATTGATATTAGATGTAGTGATGATGATTAAAATAGTGCTTGGAATGTAGATGGATTACATTTCATGTTAAAAAAGAACCAGATGTATACAATAAAGACAATGATAGTCTGACTGAAGAAAATTTATAAGGCACAAGTTTAATGGCGATCGGAATAGGCAGCACGAAGTTAAGCTACGAGACATAAAAAAGCTGCAAAATAATACCGACCTACTGACTCACAAACTCATCTGGACCAAAACAGCAATTACCGAAAACCCACTATGACATCTTTAAAACGGAATTCCGATGTACCAAAACAGACAATATTCGAAGAGAACAAAAATATCATAGCAACGTTTTTACAACAAAGGATAATGCGCTTGTTGTGCTAACAATTCGGTTTCGTGACATAAGGGGTCAATCAAAGACACATGCCGATGTGTCCGAATCGATTTTGTAAGGCATACCAACAGATATGACAACAATAGGAGACATTGTTTGTTTTTCCCCGTAAATAAACTGTGTGGGATACTGTTCCGGCTATTGTAGCTGTATAAGAATTTTAGAAATTTATCTCCCCATTTTATGATTTTAGCAAAGTTTAAATTTAATGTCACCTGCATTTGGCATTTATGTGTTAGAAATTATCCTTGTACTACTCCCACGGAACCTATCCAATTAGTGATTTCCTCGATTTAAAAAGTAAAAGTCTGATCTCTTATTAATCTGACTTGCAACGATAAATACAGATTTCACAGTCCGCCATTTAATTTATTAGTTCCTAAACATAAGAAAGTCAATACATAAATCTATGTGTCTAATATATCGATATGGCAATTTATAAACCACAGATGTTTCAGCAAAGAGTCGCCATGTTCTCGATTCAATTAAGTGCTTGTGTCAAGATAGCTTCCTCCATACACTTTAACACTTTCTTCTCACATAAATTCTTCTCGAAGCTATAAAACAACTAATAATAAGGAAACTGAGAGTCTGCATTATGCACTACGGCGTCATAATTCAGAATTTCATTGCCAATGTTATTTGTTCGGAGACATGATTTCACATATTGTAAATACAATGATGACAGGTTTAACATGGAAGAAAGTATTCTTGAAATATTGCATTTCGTTAATGAACGATGCGATTAATGCAACATTGACACAATGACAAGGATAAAATTCAAAGATTTTTTAGGAGATGGAGACTTTTGAAACATACTTTATTGAATTATGCTGAAATATCCGAATAAAAAAAATGGAGGTTACCGAAATCTATGTATTTGTTGATGTTCAGTATCAAGTTATCAACCTTATCTATGGGTGCACTTCTGCCTAACCTTTCAGGAAATGCAGGCTTGAAGTTATGTAATGTAATATTTCTATGTCTAACCTTTAATCAACAGCAAGCAATATAGGCATAGTCTGATTAAAATACATATAAAATGTGAAACCATTGACAAAACAAAAGTTAACGATAAATAAATCGCTTTCAAACCTGTGAAACAACTCATCAAGCCAAATTAAAATTCAACATATACATTTCTATTGTCCAATTGGCCGGGGACTGCTTTATTTTGTACTAGCACTCCGCCCGCGACTTCGTTCGCAGGATTTCGTATTTTATTCAACTAAATTATGTGCAGTTAGTGAAGGCGACCAAAAATAAGCTATTTTTAAATCAATAATAAATGGGATATCGTAGATATCTACGGTTTAAGTTAGGATTTAGAGGAGATAGAATCTGCTCCTTTTTGAAAAGTCAATTAAAAATCATATTCCTTGCGCAATAATAAATTGCCCTCATTAGTTTTTCAGAATTACCCCTAGAAGATGTTTTAGGTGTGTCAACGGTTTTTTGAAGAATCTTATGGCACTAAGATGACCTCTTCCTCGATTTGGACTACCGAACTGGACCGTTTGTCAAGTGTTGTTTGACGGAGATATCGGTGAACATACACAAGAAATTAAGTAAGGCAAATTTCCTATTAGGTCCACCTAAAAAGTGAAAAATAAAAAATGTATTTTACAAAAAGATACTACCGACATCCAACTAAAAACACTACAAAGTGAAAAATAACTGTCTTTTTCGAAGTCGGTGTCCATAACGAAAAAAATTGGTACCTACCAAATACACCAACTTCGAAAAAGAAATTTATTTTCACTTTGTAGTGTTTTTAGTTGGAAGTCAGTAATATTTTTTGTAAAAAATGTTTTTATACAAATAAATGTCACTTTAAAGGTTGAATTTCCAAAACTCCCTCCTTAGTGCTCACCTACATCATTAAAAGAAGCTATGTGTAATAAAATACTTCAAAAATCTTGATCTTAAATAGTATTTTGGGGATAGTTCCGAAAAACGAATAACTAATAGGGTTGCTATTATTTATTCGTTTTTCGGAACTATTATTAAATCACATTATTTATTAAGGTTAGTAAGGTTAAAATTTGGCACAAGTACTACTTGTGCCAAATTTTAAGTTTATTAAACCAAGAACTTCAACACCCCCCTAATCATCTTTTAGGGGTAGTTTCGAAAAAATAACGATTTCCTTTATTATTTATTTAGGTTAGTATTTGTCCCAAGTTTCAAGTTTATTAATCCAAGAAATGAGATTTTCCATACAAACTTTAACATTACGTATTATTACTTTATCGTATTTTAGGAGTAGTTTTGAAAAACTTGTAATGACAACCTTTACTTTAAAATCAATAAAAAAAATATGAAATATTTGCTGTTAGTATTGATGCCAAGTTTCAAATATATAAGCCCAACAAATTGCCACCTTTAACCTCCATTAGGGTTAGAATTTCCGGCAATCAATAAACTCATTACTTTTTTTATTAATCAAGAGCGTAAACCTACTATTTTAGATAATTTACCTTCCAAACAGAAAAAAAACATAAAAAGTTTCAATCCCTACTTTATTCCCCTTAGGGGTAGAATTTCTAAAACCTAATAATTACATGAATTCTTTTTATCAACTCCAACTCCAACTTACAAACTATGGAAATTACATACAAACTTTCAACCCCCTTTTTAGCCCCGTTAAAAAAACCCCGGCAATAATGAAACTCATTCTTTTTTTATTAATCAGGGGCGAAAACCTACAATTTTAGATGTTTTATTTTTCAAACCGAAGAAATTTCATATAACTTTACAACCCCTATTTTATTCCCATAGGGGTAGAATTTCCAAAAACTAATAAACACATGGTTTTTTTTATCTACCTAGAGATTAAATCTAAAATTTCACGTGTCCAACTTTCAAACTGTAGAAATTACATACAAACTTTCAACCCTCTTTTTACCCCCTTAGGGGTCGAATTTCCATAAACCAATAAATATGTGAATTCTTTTTATGAACCAAAAGCGTATATCTAAAATTTCACGTGTCCAACTTGCAAACTGTAAAAAATTCATACAAACTTTCTACCCCCTTTTAACCTCCTTATGGGTCCAAATTCCAAAAAACCAATATATGAATTAATTATTTTTATCAACCAAGAGCGTAAATCTAAAATTTCACTTGCCCAACTTACAAACTGTAGAAATTACATACAAATTTTCAATCCCATTTTTACCCCCTTAGGGTTGGAATTTAGAAAAAAACAATAAACACTTTAATTATCTTTATCAACCCAGAGCGTAATGTTAAATTCCATGTGTAAAATTTGCAAACTGTAAAAACTTCATACAAACTTTCAACCCCCTTTTTATCCCCTTAGGGGTCGAATATCCAAAAACTAATAAATACATAATTTTTTTTTATCAACCAAGAGCGTAAATCTAAAATTTCACGTGTCCATCTTTCAAACTGTAGAAATTACATACAAACTTTCAACCCCTCTTTTTACCCCCTTAGGGGACGGATTCCCAAAAACCAATAAATATTTAATTTTTTTTTATGAACCAAAAGCGTAATTCTAAAATTTCACATGTTCAACGTACAAACTGTAGAAATTACATAAAAACTTTCAACCCTCTTTTAATCCCCTTAGGGGTCGAATTTCCATAAACCAATAAATATGTTAATTCTTTTTATGAACCAAAAGCGTAAATCTAAAATTTCACTGTCCAACTTACAAACTGTAAAAATTTCATACAAACTTTCTACCCCCTTTTAATCCCCTTACGGGTCCAATTTCCAAAAATCAATATATGAATTAATTCTTTTTATCAACCAAGAGCGTAAATCTAAAATTTCACGTGCCCAAATTACAAACTGTAGAAATTACATACAAACTTTCAACCCCCTTTTTACCCCCTTAGGGTCGGAATTTAGAAAAACCAATAAACACATTAATTATCTTTATCAACCAAGAGCGTAATGTAAAATTTCATGTGTAATATTTGCAAACTGTAAAAACTTCATACAAACTTTCAACCCCCTTTTTACCCCCTTAGGGGTCGAATATCCAAAAACTAATAAATACATTAATTATTTTTATCAACCAAGAGCGTAAATATAAAATTTCACGTGCCCAACTTACAAACTGTAGAAATTACATACAAACTTTCAACCCCCTTTTTACCCCCTTTGGGGTGGAATTTCCAAAAATCCTTTCTTAGTGCTCACTTACACCACATGAGGAACCTTTCTGCCAAATTTCATTATTCTAGGCCTAGCGGTTTAGGCTGTGCGTTGATCGATCAGTCAGTCAGTCAGTCAGTCAGTCAGTCAGTCAGTTTCTTCTTTTATATATATAGATTAATTAACGAATCGATAGCGAAAGTGGTCTTTTGATTTCTAACCTTTAGTATTATGAGGTGAAAATGGTCTGAGTCTCGTTGTGGGAGGCTCAACTTAACCAATATGGTATCGGATGGCGCCCACTTGTATGTGAATTTGTCATAATATGTTATGATTGCCGCCAGTAAAGTTTAAATAATTTGTTTGTTTTATAATTATTACTGTTATGTCATCTGATTATCCCAAACGTAGCAGTCTTGTGCTGGATATGGTATTTCCCAAAAAAGGGTGGTTGTCCGTAGTTGCTATGCTGTAGACTAAGAAGATGAAGAGACTATATTAGGTTAATAACCCAGCTGGTACAGTCATACTGCATTCGGCAACACCAATATGTTCTTGCTCACAATTTGCTTCTACGAAGGAATTGTGAGCAGTAGGAATCCACGTGCTGCATTAAAGAAACGTAAGCAGCTAACCATAATGGAGCACTTCCTACTTCAAAAGTTCAATCCATATGTTCCGCTAATTCATCTTTATCTGCGTCAGTTATTTACGAAACCGCAATGACACAAAATTATGGTGTTACGAGACAAATTGATGAATTAGGTAAAAGATGGCCCGATCGCGTGCCGACGCCTTTCTGCTTGTGTTTATTAGGAGTTACGCGAAAATTGCACCGTTTTCACACAACGTTGGGTAATCTGAATATTGAATTAGTTGTAATAGGCTTAGGTATTCGGCAAAGAAGAAACGATACACTTGAGAGATTCATATTGGATAACGCATTAGTGTTTTGAAAAATAACATTAAGTACTTGAACGTCAATTTCATTACCAAGCTTTCGAGTCCATTCAACCAAGATCAGACTTCATAGATATAACAACGGATTGACAACTGCATACAATTATCCGGAAGTCAAGACCCACTGAACTAGATTCTAAGACGATTTATTAGAACCGAAAGTGGATACAATAACCTGCTGTCAGATGCACTTTTGCTTTTTCCAAAACAGGGAAAAATTATGATCTCGCATTGTCGGAATTTCCGCCACATAATGCGTAAGAGTGTGAGTGGGTGGACACGAACAGATTGGATTGCCTTCATTCTAATGCTCACTTTGTGTCCGATTATAATCGACACTATTAGCGTTGTCTGTTTGTTTAGCTAATGGATGTCTTGCTATATATGTACCTGTGACATTTTTACGACTGCGGACATCGAAAGAAGCATTAATTGAGACGATATTTTTGTTTCTGTAATTGCTGCCTTTATTTGGTAAATCAAACTTTTGTTCTTCGCAATTAACGTTTTCGTCGTCATCCGGACTGTTATCCAGTTTGTTGTTATCGTCAGTTTTGTTTAAAAGATCAATATCATGTATCTCATGAACAATGTACCTCAGTATGTCAACATTGTCTTAGTACAGTCGTAATTCCACGTAGAACACTTGTTGAGAATGTAACTCAATCAGTACAATGGTGAGCTATATTGTACAATGACCTATTCAAACTATATTCTGTTTAAAACCCATATCTTCGGCTTATCGCCTAACTAGTTTTAGAATATTACAGTCTTCATAAATTACAAAAGTGAAATCGAAGGATTATCGATTTAGCAAAACACCTATTGAAAAGACGGTTATGATGTTGCTGTCAGATGACATTTATGACTTACCTCAGGATATATTACCCAAATGATAGTGAAACCTAGACACAAAGGCACCCAAAGGTAATACAATAGAAGATGAAAGCAAGCGAGATTCTATCGACACGTATCCCGACTAGCCCGGAGGCTGGACTGTATTAATTATCTCGTAACTACAATAGTACGAAGAAAGTTGTACTCTCGATGCGAATTCGTAACGTTACGTATTATGCTTTCATTGGCGTTAATAAAGCATTTGATTACAAACTTCTATTTGCAGTTACAAAATTGAATACTGTTAAGAAAGCTGGAGGTACAGTTTTTGAAGGACGGTAAAGTTATGTTTGTGTTAGTTTATTAAATAGGATTGGCAGTGATAATTAAAAACTTTCGAGCGCTGTAATAAGATTCGGTTTGTGTGCACAATGATGTGTTATCGCACTATCGGATACTTGTGAATGATCTTGAGACGAAGAATTACAAAGATACGCCGAATGTCACTTTCCTTGATAGTTTATTTTTAACTGGCGATTGCAATGGTCAATCAATTTCGTTCTTCATCGGCAATTTTTGTTGTGCTTTTTGTATACTAGTCAGGGATAAGATAAATGATGATTTTTGAATGTCAAGGTGAGAAAGTAAGTTCATAATTGAAATCAATTAGAGAATGTTTCACAACAAATAAAATATTTCGAACATATCAATACCACATCGTGAGGAAACTGGCATGTCCTAGAACCAAAAAATCGAAGACATGACATCTACCAACCCGCACTGGGCCTGCCATTCCCTTTCTCAGAGAGGAGGCTTGTATCCCAGCAGTGGGACCGTTAAAAGCCTGATTATGATAACAATACCTTAAAGGTATCTTCTCTCTCAATTTACTTTTCTAATACAAAAATCGTAAGTAAACAAACGTTCTACCACAATCCACAACCATCTAAGGTAGAACTTAGTCTATTAACTCGATATCCAATAAATACATTTATGAGGAAGCAAACAAGAAACTCAAAGCAAACAGCAATTTCCTTTGGAGAGATGTAGTAAATAATTTTATCACTTAAGTTTTTAGTTTAGTGAATGTTATTATCGCGTGTAAAGCCCAAATTGACCAATAACACACAAACAATCGAAAGTAAAGTACCTGCCGGTGAAATTGTAGCATTTTACTAAATAAACGTTGGACTTTCAAAACAATTTGAGTTTTTATAAATATTTGAAAATAACATGTTGTTTTGAAACTTTCATATGGCACGACCTTTTTTGTAAAAAGAAGTGTTTTGAGTAAATTTGGGTGGCTGTAACTAGAAACAGTCTGGCTAGTTCTTAGGAGGTTTTGACTTCTATCATCATCAACAGCTTTTTAATATTCCCACTGCTGGAACACAGGCCTCATCTCTGTGAGATAGGGGATGGGCCTTAACCCACCACGCACGTCCAGTGCGGGTTTAATTAAAGACTATTATATATATAATATATATATTAAGATTTAAAGGTGTTTTCCTTGGATTAATATTTTTACTGCTCCCTTTTCGACGAATCCAGCTCCATGGACCAATATGACAGTCACAAAAAAGTGTACCGAATCTTCATGAAAAAATCTGATGTATTATGGACGTTGTAACAGTTCAAAAACCTCACAATAATCAACACTAATGAGATCAACACAATACTCATGAAAGCCTTCACTTTCGATACTATTATTCCTCATCAATATTACATCAGCCTAACGTGTTACAAAAAGGACAATTTATTACACTGACATAATAGTTACAAATTGGAAAATATGGTCCGGAAGACCATAACAACAGATTAATCATTTTAGAAGAATAGCTAGATCCTCCTAACAATGGGTAATCACGGTAAATTAAGCTTTAATACGATTTAAAACAAAGTAAGAGTCCTTTTTGTTAATAAATTGATGTATAATGATGTTTAATAAAATGAATGTTTTTGTTCATCGTGTTGATTAATGGAGTACAGACAACAGGTCGAAGTGAAAACTGGTTGTGTGTTAGGTTGATTGTCCAGTGGAAGATGGTGAATATATTTTTTGTTTCTATGTCGTAGTCGTAACATGAGGTGATTGATATATTGTCAACGGATTATTAGTTTTTGATAAAGATTTTCTAAGTCAGTTATAAATATGAAAACATGGTAACTATGGTATGGTGGCATTTGAATACTGCAGTGAAGATAAAAGTTACTTCCTCATTCAAGAAAATATCTGAAAAAGTTGCGCTAAGGCGCAAAAAGACGGGAAGAAACGTACATTAGATACGATAGTTTAGAGCTAGTTTCTTTGGTGACTGCTGCATACCCTAAACACCTTTGTATACCATGTTTTATGCAATGGAGTAAATAAATTATAATCAAATAATTATACCAGAATTACCCAAGTAATGGGTTGTGGAGGTCAGATAGGCAGTCGCTCCATGTAAAACACTGTTACTCAACTGAATCCGGTAAGACTGGAAGCCGACCCCAACATAATTGGGAAAAGGCTAGGTAGACAGATAGATAATTACGTTGTTTATAAAAAAAATATAGCTTTCCGTACACCACACACCTTACCAAAACTTTTTCAAGGTGCCCAAATTTATCTGACAGCAAAAAAAAGATGTACCACATAGATGCAAAATATATTTTTGTATCGTTCATTACGTGCTTCACAAAAACGCTGAGATGAAAGTGATTGAGTTCGCTTTCGTGCGATGGACAGTGTGGTTACAGAGTAAGATTGTACAGAAGGACCATGAAGTAATTCGAAGACTAAACAGTCGATCAGCTTGTCCAATACAGTGATAACTTGGTAAGTGTAGGGTTGAATGTATTGCTTCTTATATACTTATGAAGTCTAAGCGAAAGCATATTTAGAAAGACCCTAACCAAATGTATATTTGACTTCATAACCCTAGCAAATTCGAAAAAGGAACACTCCTACCTGCCAGGGAATTGTTATAGTAAGCAGAAAAATCTGTGGATTTCCTTACGCAGAAGTTAGTTCCTAATTATATGAATGCTGTTCTATTTTTGAAAATACATCGAAATGTTTTGGTAAAGAAAAATTGGTAGCATAAATGTTTAGGGTGTTCAGGTAGCGATGCCCTCTTCAACTTGCCGTCCTGTATTGTCCATAACTAGGGTTCTTATTTTGGGCGTCTGTTTTGATCTCAAAGGGCCTTCTGAAGTTTCTTATTCTCTGCACTGTTGTTTTGTATCAGTAGGTATTTGAATAGTTATTGACACATCGTGCTGAGGTTTAGGATTTCACTTGTTTCAATGTCAGAGCATCGAGTTGTTTTAATGTGCTCAGTCATTCTTTGATTAAACACAATCGGTGAATGTGGTAGGTATGTGTTTTGTAAGCACTTTCCTTGTATGTGAGAAGACGTCAGGAAAAGCTTAGATACGTCCGCAAACATAGACGTGTACGACATCAGTAGTTCAGTCAAATATTTTTCGGTTAAAATTAAAGCTATTTGTATTTTTAACCTTCTGATTTTCAATGTCAAGTTCATGTTTCTGTAAAACCCGACGGAGAAGACGTAACACCCACGTTTTTTCATTGCTAGCGAAATAAAACTAAGGTACCTAACTACAAAGAAAAGTTCGATATAGCTAAAGAATAGAGTAAAGGTTTGAGAGAGGCCTTTGCAGCAGTGGAACATTCTAGGATGAACAAATTAAAACATATTAGTTGTACGACAGAAATATAGCCTATGTAACTTACCTATAGGTATGCATAAGCATTCATACCTGCATTCGTGCAGGAGTGTGTGATAGTATACTTCGGTCTGCAGCGTATGCAAAACACTGCAATTGGTAGTACGCCTCGCGTGACAAAGCAGAGGAAACGCGCAAGGTCTGGGGGAGCACCGAATTGTGACTGCAGACCCAACTACGAGAGGAAAACTCACGCGCTTTTCACGGAAATGTATGTATTGAAAATAAATATTATTCTAAGAATGACTAATATGTGCTTCACACAAGTGTCTATGAAGTGTTTGGTGAGAATGGGACTCTTATATTATGTTACTAGCTTTTGGCAGCGGCTTCGCCCGCGTGATATTTGTTTTATCATCCCAAGGGAACATTATATCGGGATAAATATATAGCCTATGTGCTATTCCAGAGTATAATCTATCGATGTGCTGTGTGATTCATCCAGATCCGTTCAGCCGTTCTGGCATGATTGAGTGATCATCCATACTTTCGCATTTATAATCTCATTCACTATTACACAATTTATTTCACATTGATGTGGGTTACACGTTTACCTTAGACTTTAATTTTATTATGTCGCACTTATATTGTAATGTGTAATTGTTTTATGTGAACAATTACATAAAGTAAAATAGTAAGATGATATTATCTTATTTTATTCATAAGCGATTTGTGTTAAAACATAAGAAAAACCTAATTAAAAACCGTTTATACCATTCCCCCTCTAAAAAGCTTATTTTATTCACTGAAAACAGTGAATAAAAAGCACTTTTAATCACTGTTTTGGTGTTTGAATTTAGAACACAGGAACATACCAATATATTCAAACTCCATCTCAATGCTATATAACCTTCTTGTGCAAAAAATACTCGATACAGACTTCTTGTGCAGAGGCTATTCGAATTTCAAATTTCTTCTTCGATTTTAATTTTCGAGTTTGTTTATATTTAGGATTTTAATGATGATTTTGATTTTAGTCTAGGATATTTATTGAATACTTATTTGGATTGTAATTCTAATATTAATTGCAATGCTTTTTAATTAATTATTATTTTGTAACGTAATGGAGGTGGTCATTGGCCCCTGAAATACAGGTGCTGTTATTTAACTCAGGGGTTGCACATTTTTTTAAAATTTTGAATGTTAAACCATTTATTTATTTATTACTCGTAATATTCCTTGTGCTTTACGCTTAAATGTTTCTTTTTCTCGAAGTCATGGTATAAAATATAGTATGCAACTCTTGAATAAAACGGATTTACATCGAGGGCCATGAATCACTCGCGTTGCTCATGATTCTAACACTTGAATCACTCGCTATGCTCGTGATTCAATCATCATGAATCACTCCCTACGGTCGTGATTCAGTCGTTAGAATCATTCCCTTACTTGTGATTCATCTACGGCCCTCGCATTAAATCCGTCTTTTATTCACTAGTTGCATAATATACTATTTTCTTGAGCGTGAAAAAATAGAGACTATTATTTTAGAAGTCTTTTTTCCTTTAACTTTAAAATATATTTTGAATATAGTCTTTTCATATCATGAGAAATAAAACCGTAGTATCCACCAATGCGTGCGCCGGCGCACCAAAGTGTATTGACACCGATTGTGCGACAAAGTTGTTTGAGTGACTCATATGTATGTCAATCAGACAGACTATCGCTGGACATGTGCGCGAAATTATCACTATTTATTAGTTGCGGAAACTATTCATACTTCGTTCGTAGTACTGTAATGGAAAGGGCATCTGTTTTACGTGTTTACGTATTGAAATATGAACTGATAAGTTGTATTGTATTCTCTTGTTTGTACGCATATTATTAATTACCCGAGTGCCGAAGGAGGGTAATGTGTTTATCAGTCTATGTATGTATGTATGTTTGTTCCTATGTGGCGTTCTAGAGACCAAACGGGTTGGCCGATTTTGATGATTCTTACGTCAATCGATTCGTCTTAACCCTGCGAGTGTCACTGGCTAGCAGTTATCCTCCACCGATTAAGATGAAATTTTGCATACACTTTTAGTTTCGATGACAATGCATGGTTAGCTAAGTGACGTTATTCTAAATTCAATATGGCGGACGGTCCAAGATGGCGGACTAGTTTTTTTTTATTCACTGCCATGATACGGGTATCAAATGAAAGGGTTTGATGAGAAGAATATGAAAAAATCTTGTTTTTTGAATAATTTTATTCTATTTGTGGCCGACCTGTTTTAATAGTATATCAATACTATAAAAACATATCATAACATATCTTTTATTATATTTGTGACTGGGTTGTGGAGGTCAGATAGGCAGTCGCTCCATGTAAAACACTGGTACTCAGCTGAATCCGGTTACACTGGAAGCCGACCCCAACATATTTGGAAAAAGGCTAGGCATTGATCTTGATCAATACTTGCCAGGCACTCAATTATTTCAAGTAAAACCAACAATAAAATAAATTAGGGCAAACGTGAACACCAGACAGAAGTTGAAACTAGAGCTATTTTTATCGATCCGGATAACCCGATTGATAGATCGATACAATTCTATTTATCGTCACTTAATCGACGTTAATTACATCGTTAAATAACACTCGTAAATGAAAAGGCGAAAGCTTATTAACAATAAAAACTTATCGATATTTCAATCTCGGTACAGTTCGCTTTCCAAAGTTTTCTTATCTTTCACAGTTGACGGCTCCAATACATGATCTTTTTCACTTTCGGTTGGTATATGGAAGTATTTACCTTTAATCTATAAATCTGCCTAGCCTTTGCCCAACTATGATGGGGTCGGCTTCCAGTCTAACCGGATTCAGTTGAGTACCTGTGTTTTACATGGTGCGACTGCCTATCTGACCTCCACAACCCAGTAACTGGGTAACACGGTACCCCTTGGCTAGACTGATGTCATATCTCAAGCTTCTGACTACTCTGATCTCTACAGTTTTTGTAATCACCTGTAAAAATCCTTCATTTTGATACCCCACTCGATGGATAACGAAGAAAAAAATTTATGTCGCCCCTAATATGGCGCACAAAATCCGCCATTTTTGATTTTTTTTAACGTCACATATCTAAGAACACTTGGGTGGCCAAACCCTATCTAACGATGTATGAATTATAAATATCCGCCTAGCGGTTTGCAAGATAAGAGGTAATAAAGAATATTACATACATACAAACATATAAGATACGCGCGAAAAACATAACCCTTTCCTTGCAGCCGGGTAAAAAGCCCCGACATATTTTTATTTCATACTGCATATAATTTATCTAGTAGTAGACACGCTTTGATCGACAATCTACTTGCGGAAACAGCTCGTTTCAAACAGTAAAACACCCATAACTTTTGAACACCTGAACCAATTTTCATCAAATACAGCTAAGCACACTCTCGATAAAGTCACCTTTAAACGAAAAAAAAACTAAATCAAAATCAGTTCATCCGTTTATCCACAGACAGACACACAGATACACAGCAACACACGTCAAACTTATAACACCCCTCTTTTTCCGGCGGGGGTTAAAAAACGAAATCAAAATCGGGTCATCCGTTTAGGAGTGCCACAGACAGATGCACAAACACACGCCAAACTTATAACACCCTTCTTTTTCCATCGGGGGTTAAAAAGAAATGGACTCACTTTTCACTAACACCATATATTAATAGTTTTTCTAAACGAAAGCAGCAACTTCAATTAACCTGAAACTTTCTCTACCGAGTTACCAGTAGCAGCTTCCGTAGTTTAACGACCATTATCGATTTGCAAATCATCATCAATCAGAGTTTAACGACATTTCTAGACACCTTATAGGCACGTTACAATTAGTACAGCATCACTATTAATAGCAAAAGCTATAAAATGGCTTTATGAGCAGGTATTTTGCCGCTGCCTTCATTTTGTAAATTGTTAGTTTTACGGTAAGGGTTTTCCACGAATACATAAACAGCGAGAAAGTCCAAGAGTCTACAAATTATGATGCCTGCCTTACAAGGGATCAACGTCATCATATTAGCCTGGAATCACCCAGAGCTGGTCATGATCCCCTTTCCTTTCTGCCATGCTTCCCGGTCCTCTGCATCCCTCTTCCAGTTGTTTGCCACAACTAGTGATATCAAAGACCTAGGTTAGGTTTGGTTAAAACGGGCTGTTATTCGCAACTCCACGTACAAGCGCGTATTTTGCGTACGGTATCAAAGACCTAACGCGCTTTTGAACGCTCTTGATTTCGATGGTTCAGAAAGGGATGCGCTCGTGTAATTCGGTGTGGAGCAGACAAGTGTGACAATAGTTTTATCAAAAGTAAAGAACTCTGACAAAGTCCTTTCTCATCAGTGTTGCCGGAATTTTTTGTTAATATATGTTGTATGTGCGCGGTACGTAAGTTGGACAAAAAATTACTTGTGTTTTATTGTAATTGATCGATTTAAACCGACTGTTCTTAACAGGAACAAGTTACTGAGAGAGGTAAACTAAATATACAGGCTATTCTAAATATATCACAGTTTCCTACTTTTTAACACGCTTTTATTAACTTGGTATGTATGTATCAATGTAACGGAATCTTTGAACGTGATTTTCACCCCCTTCAAAACGTCAGATTAATTTGAAACTTTGCACACTTATCAAGGACCGATGAAAATGCAATAATTAAAATAGTTTGTCCCATTATCCTTACCAGGATCTTCAGGATAAGAGATTGAACTAAAAAGTAAAAATAAATAATAGCTAAAAAAAACTAAAAAACACGCTTTACAATATATTTTTTTATGTTTATCACACTGTTCTTAATTCAAATTTATTGAATATTATTTTCTACTTTTTAGTTTGGTTGTCAATAAAATCGTGTTTTATTATTTTAAACTATTATTTATTAAATATACCTCTTTCCGAGAACACTTTTTTATTTTTTTATTGGCTTGCGTTTGACCACTATCTCGCCTGTTGTTAAGTGCTGATGTGGTCGAAGGTGAAGCACGCTTGCCTAGTACCTATTCACTCTTGACTTGAATACAACATTGTGTCAACATTTTGACTTTGTGGCAATATTCCACTTTGTACGAGGGGACTATACCCTTCGTAAAAACTGACAGGAATATTATAAGTTGCTCAATTATGAGCAATGGGTTATGAAGGACAAATAGACAGTCGGTCTATGAAAAATGCTTATATTAGCTTAGACTGGAAGCCGACCCCGACAATCCTGACATAGTAGACAAAGCTAGGCAGATTGATTAATTTCTGCTAAATTATACTTCTTCTACGATCTTTTCAGAAGTTATATTCAGCAGTAGGCACAAAATGCTGAAATTATGAAGAGCTTCCTCACCAATAAACCAAGGTCTTTAGCAAGAACGACAGAAACGCGACACAATGACCCACATCGCAGATTCTGCCGGTGAGAGTACCAAACTCGCGATAAATATGGAAAGTAATTTCATGAGCAAGCAATTGCCGAGTCCTTATTCGTTGCAACACTCCCAAGTTCCAACGATATTTTTATTGAGAATTTCGGTTTTTTGCAGTTCATTTATTTTTCCTTATAGTTTCCGTTATGGTGAACTTTACCAGTGACTGGTGACAAACAAATAAATGTAAGCTATATGTAGAACTGAAAAAAGTAATCGAACGATTGGCACATGTTTATAATTATAACGGAAAGGGCCTTGATGTGTTGGTGCCCGATAAAAATGATATCACAATGTCACAGCGTTCATTAATTATAAATAATATTATCGTTAGCAGCGACTGAAAAATACTATATAAATAGATAAACTCACGACTATTTCCCATGGGGAGGCAGAAACTACAGAACGCCACCTGATACAATCCCTACATATTAAATAAGTAAACCCCGACACATTTTTATTGAATTTCACATAATTTATCTAGTAGTATACACGCTTCGATCGACAATCTATTGAACACGTAATTATGATGAATATCTTGCGAAAACACCTTGATTCAAACAGTAAAACGGCCATAACTTTAGAACGCCTGAACCGCTTTTCATCAAACATAGCTATAGTCTCCTTTCAAATAAAAGAAAACGAAATCAAAATCGGTTCATCCGTTTAGGAGCTATGATGCCACAGACAGATATAAAATACACAAACACACAGGCACTCACGACGAACTTATTACATCCCTCTTTTTCCGTCGTGGGTTAAAAATACTATATATATTATTTACTTTCGCAAAAAAATTCATTTTTCTTGTTTTATCTAAAAATACTTTTTCTTTTATGAGAAAGAGTAAAATTATGCAGTACCATTTCTTAAAGACACTGTAGATTACAGTCTTTTATAGGGACCACTGTCTTTTTTACCATATTCTTAACTTCTTTGTCACATTGAAGTATAACAAATGTTGTACTACCAATAACCCAAATAATAAACTTGTACACATTTGAGCCCATCCGTGCCAAACGTGATTTCAATTATATCTTTAGTACTCATTGTATTGTGACTCTGTCATTAGAGATCATAAGCATGATATATGATTGTACTAAAACCTCATTACAGACGAAAAACAATAGATTTGATAAATGACTTTAACACGTTCCAAATTGTCACCACAAACGACATTAAGGAACCGTTACATACGTAAGCTAAGTTCATTCATTCATTCAATCATTCGTTCACGGGGATCTTAGAAAGGGAGACATGACACGGTCAATATCGGATTATTCATAAAAGATTTGTCACAAAATGTTGTTACTTTTTTTACGTATTTATGAAATAAAATGTGTGTTCCATTCATTTAAGGTCGGCTTCGTAATTTCAACTTTGTACTTTGTCCGTTTGGCTTTAGGTAAAAAGTTGAAATGTGTCATTTGTCTGTAACTTCCCGAGACCCACAACTTAAACACTACATCACAGCAGTTCTGTTTCGAGATAGTTGACGTAGGATGTACTTCCCTGTCACAAATTAATTGACTGGTAGGTACAATTTTCCCCACAAAGCAATGATTATTGACTTTTAGAGCGATGTTAAAATTTGCATTTAAAAAAAACCTTTTTGCAAAAAAATACTAACTACCGACTTCCAAATACAAAACTACAAAGTGTTTCACCGGTTATGTTCAAGTTTCATGAAATCTATTCTGGCGAAATAGTTCCCTTACTAACTTGTCTATTAGGTACGTACAACTAAAAAGTGAAAAATAAAAAAAACTTTTTGCAAAAAAATACTACCGACTTCCAACTACAAAATGAAAAATAACTTAATTTTTTGAAGTCGGTGTCCATAACGCAAAAAATGGTACCTACGAAAGAGTTTTTTTTATTTTTCACTTTTTAGTTGTACGTACCTAATAGGCAAGTTAGTAAGGGAACTATTTCGCCAGAATAGATTTCATGAAACTTGAACATAACCGGTGAAATGAGAGATCTGTTTACCCCTTAAGAGCGAACTGGCGTGATGTTATGTTATGAAATGTTATAAACAACAAACAGACATGCGATTGCAGCAATCCCGAGAGATTTGCCGTCATTTATTGAAGAGTTCTGTTGTATATCTCCGAAGTCCTTCATCAGATCTTCACCGAATTAAAATGGGACCAATTTCAAAACATACTCATTCAAACAAATAAAGAATTTTCAAAATCGGTCCACAATTGACGGAGATATCGGTGAATATACATAAGAAAAAAACATACTCCAAGACGAACATAGAATCTCCTCCTTTTTGGTAAGTCGGTTAAAAATGAATAAGTATGTGTGCCAAATCTCTTTGGTCAACATTATAGACGGAACCATTAGGTCAAGTTCAAGTTATTTACATGAGAACTATTCACAGTGATGTCATATCTTTCTCATTTCTTTCTTAGATCTACGGTCCACAAAACAAAACGTTTTGTGAATCAACCGCAGTAAGTGCTTGAGCTGGTTTTCGGAACCTGTTCATATTGGGTATTGGGCACCCGCTACTTGTCGGGTCATCGTTGACAATCGATAGTAGTGACGATTGGAAGAATCGGGGGCAAACACTTAAGCCTACTTTAGGGGTCATATTTTTTATGGAAACACTTTTACCTTTAATTTGGGCAGTTGACACTTATTGAACATTATAATATAGCTAAATGGTGCTGGTAAATTTGGCGGGACATCGATGACAACTGATAGTGTAGTGATGACTGCGAGAATCGGGGGTAAACACATAAGCCTACTTTAGGGGGTCATATTTTTTTTGCCTTTTTAGTGAAACAATTTTACTATAGATTGAAGGTTGACATTAATTGAACGGTATATTGCGAAATTTTACTGGTAAACTTGTCGGGTCATCGATGACAACTGATAGTGTAGTGATGACTGCGAGAATCGGGGGTAAACACATAGCCTACTTTAGGGGTCATATTTTTTTGGTCTTTTTAGTGAAATAGTTTTGCCTTTTATTTGTGAAGTTTACACTTTATTGATCGGTAAAGAAAATAAATGTTACTGGTAATGACATGGTATTTTTATTTGCGAGAAATCATCCTTTCTATCTTTGACATCCTCTGTGCAATTATCCAAAAAAGGACCAGACAAATATGACCGCGATTTCAAATATCGACAAAAACTGACTTCGATAAATACCGGCACAAACTAAACGCAGTACTAACTAATGAAGCCAATAAAACATTGGCGCCTACATCTTGAAGCAATAATTGCAGACCGCAAACGTTAATCTCATGTTCCAGTTTGTACGACAACTATATTTAAAATTGTATAGCATTATGCTAAAAATGCCAATCAAGAATCTCGTGGAGCGTAACGAACGAGCATAGCTGCGCAGACGCAGGCGAAGGCGCACTAATTTCTACGCCTGCCATTAATTTTGGGCGCGAAAGCCGCTGTCATCGGCAAACTTGTAAGATCCCGCTGATGTTATAAGGTTTTCAGTTTTTAGTCATTTACATTGTGTGATACAGGTAATTGAGGATTTAAAATATAAATAAATTATGGGTTTTAAAAGACTGTGGGTACCTATATTGGTTTTTAAATTGATCTTCATTTTGCAAGAGCCACAAAAATCTTTATTATTTTGGGTTTAGATAAAATATTCTAGAGCCATTGATTGGTACAAAACATAGGTCTTTTAAATTTAATAGAACAATACAAAGTTAATTATATTGGAACTAAATGTTTCAACGAATCCAATCACTATTATGATTTTATAGCACATAATTATTGCAATATTTATCAGAAGAAATATTTAAACCTGCACCCTGTACTTCATTTTAACCCCCGACGGAAAAAGAGGGGTGTTATAAGTTTGAGGTGTGTTGCTGTGTATCTGTGTATCCGTGTATCTGTCTGTGGCATCATAGCGCCTCAACGGATGATCCGATTTTGATTTAGTTTTATTTCTTTGAAAGGTGATTGTGTCGAGAGTGTTCTTAGCTATGTTTGAATAAAATCGGTTCAGCCGTTCAAAAGTTATGGGCGTTTTACTTTTTGAATCGGGATGTTTTCGCAAGATAAATGTGTCAGGGGGTTTTTTAAATTTTGTAATTTTACTTGTTTATAATTTAAAGAAGGGTTCTACCCCTGTTTATTAAATATATGGTACTAATGAACAGAGTTGTTATATTTCATCTAAATATGATTTGTAACAAGACGTACGTTAAAACTCGAATCTATATATATATATACGAGTATACTCCCATTTTTAACTCGATTGACTCAGAACCCTTTCAAAAGCTTTGTTTGCTACAGAGACTTAACCTTATTTAAAACTTAATAAAACTAAAAGTATAAAAGTTATTACATAATAAAGCGAATTCTAGTTTTATAAATAAAATTAAGGCTTGCTATTACGCCTGAAACTGCTTTTTACAACTGAAACGAATGCTCAAGACGGTGATATTACATTTTACCTTCTAGATTGAATTTATATTTTAAGTGGAACTTAAAATTCAGCTGCCGAGATTTTACATTTAAACTAAAGAAAAACATTACATTTATGGCTTTTGCAGTCTTTATGAAGGAGTTTAGTCCTGTACCTGTTGTTGTTGGTATGTTTTGTTAAATATCTCAGAAATGTCTAGACGAAATTTGATACAATTTCAGTCATCAATCACTCAACGTTTAAAGCTTCAGGACACAAAAACAATAACTAGGTATTCTTTTAACATAATTAATGAAAAAATGGAAGTGTGAAGCTACATAATTAGTTCAATTTTTTGTATCAAAAAGCCTTCTAATCGCGGTCACGGCTGCTCGCAAAAAAACAACGTTCCCACGCCTTAATTTGTATGGAATACGTATAATTTAATTTGATATGGGTAGTTTAGAAGGAATTTTAGTTGAAACATTTTTTTGTTGAATTACTAAGCTAGTTGTTCCGCTATAAGGATTTTTGGGACGTCTTGGGAGTTTGGGACTCTTGACCATTAAAGGTAATCATGAGACTGCCTTTTGTTCTAAGCTTGGTTAATGGGACTACACGCTTCATTCATTATTTTTTTGGTACAAGAATCATGGAGTCATGCTTTTTGTTTTTTTTTAGCTCATTGCTGATATTATGGAATTTTACTAGCTATACTCTGGGCAAGATGAAGGTACAATATTTACTAACAAAGCACTGACAGCAGCGGTGAAAGTTTTAGGTTAGCTGTAAGCTAATCTTCAAGCCCTATGACCTTGGATATTTTATGTTTTTAAACTATCTTACATCTGTACTAACTCAGTTAAATCGATAAACAACAGATACAACATTATATATCGAATTTATTTTATTTTTGTTGTTGAATAGAGGGTATCCCTAAATAATGCTGCTTGACTTTGTTAGTAAACATTGTATCTTCAAAATGGTTGGAGTATAGTTATCATTTCGATAGCTATCAGCTGATCGTTAGGACCTTACGTAAAATGAAATTATAAAGCGGGTAAATGGTGGTTTATTTGGTTGTTTGTACGAGATCTTCTTCTCCCCCCTTCTGCTACCTTTATCCGTGGTTCCCCTTTGTAGGAGGTACTCCCTGGAAATCCTGATGGGATTACGGAACTTCTTTCACAGATGGAAAGCTCCACTAACTCTGTGAGGCAGCCATATTTTTTCCCCGAAATATCCTTGGTTTCTGTGGAGAATACCACAGGAGTGAAGACACGGCAAAAGCTTGGTCACATATATGATAAAACAACATCAACCCTTTACTATAATAAAAAATTAATTAATCTTTATGACGTCGTAAAAAGGGTAATTTTATAAAATAATAATAGTAAAATAGTAATTAGTAGTAATTTTATGTTAACATTATTCCTGTCTATTTTACTCATGTTTTTACTAAGTAAGCAAAATGGGGTAATATCTAATTAAGTATATACTCGTTTACTACAAAGTGAAAATTAAAACTTACAAGCCGGTTGCACACGAAGAGCTAAGAAAAGTTAGCTTTAGCTCAACTCGTACGTCTGAAGTAATTTATCATTCTTGTGTGGAGACCGCAAAAGTATTCAAACTCCATCTCCCAAGCTTTTCCCCATCTATGTCGGGATCAATTTACGACACGGTTGGCGCAGTGGTTGAGCGATCGGCTGCTGCGCTGCGTGTCGCAAGTTCGACGCTCGCATGGAACAAATATTTATATGGCCAAAAATAAAATTGTCTGGGTGCTGCTGATTGACAAGAAGCGACTGCGTATCTGACCTCCACAACCCAGTAACTAGTTTGCACGATACCCCTCGACAGAATATCCGTAACGACTGTCTAGACCTGCAAAAGACAGCCGGGACCAAAGGCTTAGCAGGCTTTCCGAGGCACTTTAAGAGTAAGTATGTAATTCATGGTCACCCATTCACGGGCCGACCTCAGAAAGTGTTGCTTAATCTAGCTAGAAGCTCGACCCATGTTGTATTATTTGGACACGAGCACCAAGCTATGTAAATAGAAAAATCATTAGCAAGCTTTAACTGGCGTAGCCGAGCTCTTGGTCTGCAGCCAGCTTTAAAGAGCTTGCAGCCGGCGCCCGCGCATGCCGCGAAGATATCGCAAGAACGCCGCAGTAATTAATAAGTATGCTGTTCACAATGATTATATATCGCACTTGACTTTAACGAGTTCCATGAATTGGAACAGCTGATGCATTCCTTTGTTTTTTTTTTCTTAATTATTTTTGTATTTATGTATCTTTGTCTTTAAGTTAATTTTCAACTAGACGGTTTTGGCATTTTAAAAGCCCTAAATTCTCCTATCCGCTAAGCAGGAAAGTCTTCATTGAGATTTTCGTTTCTGTAACTAATAACTGTCTTATTCTGTGAACTGTAAGATCATCATCATAAAGTCCATATCCCATGTAACTTTGGGTCGGTTCAACAAGTTTTCTTCTTCCATTCACAGACACAAGTAGGTATAGCAAAACCATTTATCGAGGTAAAGATACCAACAACAAAAAAACTACTTTCTTTCACATTTTTACGCACAAATAAATCGCGGCACCGATGACTGGGTGACACACATTTTTGACTAAATTATGCCATAAATTCTCATCTCATATCATGCGCGAACGCATTACCGCCGCCCCTACTACACTTTCATTGTCGACAGCCAAAAAAATAACATAATGATTGTTGACTGTATTCTTCGAAGGTAGGTAGGTACCCTGCCTACCTTCGAACTGGGTGTGTGCCCACATTTTGTCAGTCATGATTAAGTCCCATAATAACAAATAAACTGCTACTAAGAAGCAACTTTTTTCTTTTTTTGGTGTCTGAAATCATCCAATGAAATCGCCCGCTCTGGGTGAAGCGGGAGGACTTGTCAGACTTTTATTAACTAAAACCCACCCGTGTTCCTTCAGTTGCTTGAGCCAGGGCAGCGGTACAGACATCGGCATTAGCGGACCCCATCAGTTTTTGCTGACAGCTGGAACACTACGCGCCGTCGACTTGGGCCTGGTCCTTGTCGGACGGCGAACTACCGGCCGTAGGCCCGCGCCTACGGTGGCCGGGAATCGGCTTGCTTCTCCCGACGCCCAGGCCGTCTCTTGCCGAACATGAATGTTATAATAGCACTTGCAGCCACTATACCCAAGAGGCAGTCAAAATAACATGTTGTGGTAACTTACACATTATTGCCGATAATTATCGCTCACCGATAAAATTAACGTTATTATTTATTTAATCTTGCATAAATTAAAGTAAGCCGATTGCAGGCTATTGGCTGATGCAAGAAGCTTTATGAAAATCAAAATCGGCGCTTTTTATTTATTATGTAACATCTTTTTTTTTTTAATCCATTTAAAGCTTGAATAATTTTATAGTTCCAATGTTCGGCGAATGTAAAGACGGAATCGATCTCG
The DNA here is from genome assembly GCA_964057195.1 of Orthosia cruda. Lineage (NCBI taxonomy): Eukaryota > Metazoa > Arthropoda > Insecta > Lepidoptera > Noctuidae > Orthosia > Orthosia cruda. Next base: position 4,826,282 of record OZ059850.1, on the reverse strand, counting down.
TGGGAAATCAGCATTCCGGAAAGAATCGAAACTAAATAAAACATGAATCCGACACGTGTTTTATATTTAGGTAAACGGATAATCAATAGGGGCAGAATGGGAAACAACAGTTATTTCATGTTTTTAACTCCCGACGGAAAAAGAGGGGTGTTATAAGTTTGATGTGTGTTGCTGTGTGTCTGTCTGTGGCATCATAGCTCCTAAACGGATGAACCGATTTTGGTGTAGTTTTTTTTTGTTTGGAAGCTGATTTTGTCGATAGTTATCTTAGGCTATGTTTGAATAAAATCGGATCCACCGTTCAACAGTTATGGGCGTTTTACTGTTTGAATCGGGGTGTTTTCGCAAGATATCGTGTCATAATTACGTGTTGAATAGATTGCCGATCGAAGCGTATCTACTATGTACTAGATAAATTATGTAGCATGAAATAAAAATGTGTCGGTGGTTTTTAAATTTTGAAATTTTACTTGTACTACCTTCATTACGAGTTTTTATACAAGTTTCTTTCCTTTTATAACAGAAGTAGAATGTACATTCCCAGAATTTTACTAAAAAAGTATTTTATAAGCAAAAAAATAATAAGATCTTTCTAACTGTAATTTTTAATATCTAAAATTCCAATATGCCACAGACTACAATAAAATAATTGAAACCATTCCGATATCGACATTCAGCCGACTGTTTCAGTTTTACGGTTTCAATAATAATAAAAAACGTAACGGTTTCTTATAAGTCGGATTTATTAAATTGGATTTATTTCATCTCCTATAAAACATTGTTTCCGTTTTTCGATAATTGTGGATTATCGATATATTGATAGAAATATTTTCATTTGTTAAAGTGAGAAGCTTTCATCTATATATATATATATCCTGTCGCGATATCAATAATGATATCTACTTAAAAACATACAAAAAACTCAAGCCATTTACCATGGGAGTAGACAAACACTACAGAACGCTACCTGTTATCATCATCCTTACATACTCCTTCTACTTCACTCACATTCATACATCCAGTTACACACGCACGACGGCTTTGAGTACTGCATATCCAGCCTTTCTGAAGAACATCACCAATAAGATTCGCATATGTGCTTATAGGGCGATGGGTCCGGCGTTTCCATTCACGACTACCTTGTAAATACCTTTTGTTAGTCTATTGTTATTCCTCCTAAGACGGCCAAGCCATACGAGTAATATTGCAGTTTCAATTTATTAATGATATTTATGTGAGATTTTTAAGAAACCAGTAGTAGTGGATTCCTATAAGCTACTGACGAATAACGGTCTGTGACCTACCGCCGAATATTGATAGCGACGCGAACTTGAATATTTTACGTGTAATAAAACACGAGGTGAAATATGAACATAAGCCTAATACAGATCTTAATTTTGAGATGTCAGAAGATATGAAAGATATTACGGGAGTCAATATCTGTCTGAAAGCAGAAACAGATGAAATAGCAACTTCAGGTATCTCGGTCATTGAAGAAAGGCTGGGTTTTAAACAGCAACAGTTCATCAATGATATCATAAGTGTTCAGGTTGAAAACAACAAGCCTGTTATGAAAGAAAAACATCTGCCCAAATAAAACAATACATCGATAACCTCAATTTAACATCGTCGTACCTACAGCGACGATTATGAATCATCTATGGATCATCGTGCTAGAAAAGACAAGACCAACTGACCAAGAAGAGGCCAAATTGCACACCACAACCAACCCCAACATACAAGTTACAAGTTATTCTCCAACTAATAATATAGTATTTGCAAAACCTAGGAAAGTAGGTGACTAACCTGTATATTACTCAAAATGAAACTCCTAATATCAATAATAACCGACGCTTACAAGCGTCAAAGTTAAAAGCAATGTTTATTGGTTATTTAAGATCAGCTAACGCCCTCTCTAGGTTTCTAAACGATTAGCACAATTGCTGGAATTAAGACTAGAGTAGTGCTACAAAGCCAATTTCTAGCTCCACTGCTGACTGCACTCCTGGTATACCAAAACGTGATTATTAATATGTTCGTGGTTTGTCTAGACGCAAGTGAGATAAAGAGCGAGAAATCGTGGTAGGATCTAATAAGAATTTGAATATATATGAGCACACAGATATGAAAAATGAATATCAGTTCATTCCTGGCGGTGATATTGGATGCCATGAGGAACTTTGAGATGTGGAATAAATAGGACTCATTGAGAATAAGGACACTGTTGAAAACCACTGTAACAAATTAAGTGTTCAAAACTAAATTATTGATATCAATTTAAAAAACAAACATGTTGAAGATACCAAAGATAAATATTAACACACAATATTATGAAAAGTTTCCATACAAAAACTTATTCACAAAAAAATAAACCGACTTCAAAAGTTATTTTGCACTTTTTAGTGCTTTGTGCTTTTGAAGTCGGTTTTTTTTTTGTGAAAATGTTTTTATTTCTCTCTTTTAAGTTTAGTACATCAACACAACAATTTTGCTTGTTTTATAATAAGGTACCTTAAAGCATTGACAAAACACCCATAAATAATAACTCAATTTACACATTCGTGCTGTTTGTCGCTAAGGAGTTCGGTTGCAAGCTCCGTATCTTAAAAACTGCTGAACCGATTTGCTTGCACTATTCACTATATTGAGAGATATTCAATCCAACACAAATATAATTATCACGATCCGATAAGTATTGTCGGTGAAATGCGTGGACAAACGTACAAAGATTGTACTTGTACATAAACTTATGAAATTTGGAATACGTGTTTAAAAGCCCACATAGTATGTAAATATTGTGCAGTTCCAACAACATTACATACATACGAATCGAAATGATTACATCCTTTTTTGAAATCCATAAACAAGTTCCATTATAATACTCGTAACATACTGCAAAAGAATCTTAAAGGAAATGCCACCAGAACAAATTACAGAGATACAAACACATACCTTGAAATCTGTTACACTAATGGAACATAATCAGGAATGCAATAAACAGCCGTTACTAAACCAACAGAGTGCTAGATGAGGGTAGGAAGTACTGCAGCACTTTCCTCGGTACTCGAAAGCGCTAAACACCGTTATTGAAAGCATTTAACAGTGACTCCATAACTTTTCTTGTTAAAGCCAAGACTGGAACGTATGGTGTCGTAATAAGAGCTAAGGTTATGGATGGCGAAGCAACATATATATTTATAGAAGAAAAGTTACTGATTAGCGAGACATTTTAAATGGATATTCGTGGGTTTGATTAGGAAACCAGAATGTTTTAAAAGATTGGTGAAAGTTGATAGATTTGTAGAATGACTTATGCTTATCATCAGAAATGTTGCAACTACTTCGGATGATAAGAATATGCCTACCTATATATGCCTTCAATCATTTAAAAAAAAACGTTAAACTTTGCCAGCCCTATCTCCAAACTAATAAAAGAATAAACAAAAAGCGTAGGCTTTATAATTATCTACCTTGTCTCCGTTTAGCATCAAACGTTTTCCAATTAAACGAACTAATCAGCCCCTATTTATATACGTGAGCGTAGCATTCTAAGCAAAATGCTCGATGCTAAACTCCGTATGGGTATTCATGAAACCTCATTATCTTTAACACAAGGTGAATGGTCTGACTTTGTCTGTGGGCAAAAAGGAAGATGATTTTTAATCGGATACCGATTCTCTATAACATTGTTGTAGAGGTTTACGAAAATAAAAATAATATGGTCATCGTTTGGCTCATTGTTTCGTTAATAAACTACAGGTACTTTGACAACATTTTGTTCCTTTACCGGATTAAATTTGTCCTCTTTAATAATATGAAATTACTCATTATTGATTTTATAGTTTACAAATTTTACAGTCCCATAAAAATATTATGAGACCACGACTGTTCCCTGTATGGTATTCGTAAACAGTAAACTCCATACCCACTTATCTAAATCAAGAACGCCAGCAGATCCACATGAAACACATAAAAACCGCAACAAAAACGTAATAGCAGCAACAAAGAGACAGACATACGGTATTCTCCGTAATGATAGTAAAGAGCGTGCGCCCGCGCCGATCACTGCGACTGTTTGTAATTGTTAATTGACATTCTTGAACCGCACGGAAGGAAAGTACCGGGATAGGGTTGAGGCTTCGGAATTCTGCTGAAGGCGCTAAATATAGACGTATGCCTCAGACAGGTGAAAAGGAATTTAATTTCATGCATGACATAGCTGAGGATGCCAGACGGGATGTTTTATGCAATGTAACGAAATATGTAATAATAACTGGGTTGATATTACAAGTAAATTGAACAAACAAAGAAACTTAAGAACTATACTACAATGTTGTTATGATATAATGTTTACTAATACTTATAATTATAAGTATCTTACGAACGGATATAGTTTCGTTACTTCGACCCTCTAAAAACAAAATCTACTTCTGTGTAACTCATTAAGTATTTAAGAACCCTGTAAAGAACAAATCAACGGAACAGGGACCATCCGTTAATTGGATTCCTAACACAACACAATATTGACGCAATGGAGTTTGAGATAATGCATTATGAAAGACTGATGCAAAATTAAATGAGAACCGCGTTGTGGTAAGGAAAATAGTACAAATAGAACTGCTAGTACCGGTGAACGTGATCCGACCAAATCAAGTGCCAAAAGAAGACAAATTATTCTTGGGACTAGATTAATTGTAGTTGGTGATATTCAAGTTGTAATAAAAGAAGTACCAGGTGCTACAAGAAGTAATTAGTTAGAAAATTTAAAGATGGCTTCCATATTGGGATAAAAACAGCATCATACAAGATACAATCCTATGGAAGCTCGCTGAGCTTCCATGAGTTATGATGAAGAAGAAGAGCCAGGATATACTAAACTATGAATAAGAAAAGGTCTGCTGTAGTTATGACAATAATGAACTCTTTCCATTTCCCATACAATAAAACTGAACAAAAAGAAAAACAACACTTCACAAAGGGCAGAAGACAGCCGCCTACTAAATATAGACCATGATAAAACTATTTTTACCAGGTGCTCGGACCACGAACCAAGGCAGATGCTCGGACCACGCACGATGGTCGCAATTCCCCCGTGTCACCTGCAGACTTTGTCGCAAAAACAGTCATCGTCATTACTGTCAACGGAATGCGATCTTTAATTTTATGGTATGTTACAGAACAAACCTGTAGGCATTACGTAGTGCGAGTATTATTTAACTGTGTACGAAGAATTTCTTGATGGCTTGGTATCAGCTGCTAGTATAACATGGTAGTTATAAGATAGGCTTGTTTTATTATTGTGATTGTTGTTGTTTAAGGCTGAATGTGGAGAACACTGGCCATTTATGTCCGTAGCAGTATTTTTAAAATTAGAATTTATATTGAAGCACCTAAACCAAATAAAGAATAAAATAGACACAGCTGATGAAATCGAGTCGTATTTCTGTAATCTGATTGTGGTTTTACGGCAAAAGATTGGAATTAGCTAGATTGGTGTTTTAGTACAAATGCAACGGCTTTCTAATTCTAGATTTGCTATATTTAGCTCTAAAATCTTTATCTCTGACAAATTAATTTATATCCTCCATAAATATCTTGCACAAAGACTTAATTGAGACGAAAGTTAAAAAATATGTTTCTTAAATATGTCTTTTATCTGAGCTTTTGACAAAACTGTTCTCGTTTTTAAAACGTTTGGTATATAAAAAACCATATTAATTTTATCTGTATCGTTTCCTAAACAATATTATAAAAAAAACATAACAAATTTTATTGAGTCTCTGGATACTTTTAATATCAAAATCATCGATTTGATTCTCTTGATGCCGTGTCAAAAGTTAAACGACTTTACGGTTCATATTTATCATGGACAAAATCGTTACACAGTTAAACATTCAGGAACATTATTGAAACAGTATTTTCCTTGGCAAACATAACACTAGAACGCTGCAATCCAATTTCGATTAGTGCAAGACAGAGTTTTTGATCCGGAGAAAATATTTTCAACATCTCAGCGTGAGAACGTCTGATGGCAATATAACATCACTAATTGACAGCTGAATGCTGCTACAGTTAGTTTTATCCTTTAGTCACGTTTACGACACCTGAGGAATTCCATGACCTGGCCGTATTTTCACTAGAGCTCTCATAAATGGCACTGGACATAATTATATTCTGTTGTAAATTTTTCAATGTTAGACGAAAGCATTAGCATTTTACTACTACTTACTCATCGTAAAGGCGATCAAGCAAATAATGTTCTACAGCCAGTCATAATTCTATCTTCAGACGTGATAATTTTTCCATGTCCTGATGTTGGTTTAGCGGTGAACATATGAGTTATATCAGCAAATATCAATGTACGGGGTCCGTGAGCAGTAATAACAGAGGAAGCGAGATATTACCCCATAAATATTCCCATGCTAGTCGTAAAGCTTCCTATGATAATGATGTGTAACAAGCTAGAGCGCTGTAATGTTCATGCAAGCTCCTGGTTTAATAAGCTGCAATACTTCATAAGCTTCTATGTATTTAATTACTATAAGCATTAAAACATATCATATAAACTTACAAGATTTTCGAATGACAATAAAATGTCCACATTGTGAATAGAATAGAATAATCTTTACTATGTACACCATATAAGTTACAGAAAGTATAGATGAAAAAAACATTACACTGGGAGACATAATCGGCGGTCTTATCGCTAAAAGCGATCTTTACAAGACAACCTTTGGATGGATTTTAAAAATGAAAGGAAAGACAATACACAGTGTCAGTGACAATATAAGGTTCAGTTTATAAATAAAACTCAATTTAAAACAAGTTGCGTAGGAAATTGAAAGCGATATCATCGCAATCAATATTGTAAACGTAAAGAATGGAAATCAAATCACACTAATCAAAAATCAACGATCAGATGCTAGACCAAACAAGAGAACAACAAACAGATAGCAGACAAGAGACAACACACGACAGTCACTGCCGCCAAGACAAATCTAACGTAACACGAACTTCCCACACGTTGATGTACTGATAAACGCACAAAGGGGCGAAGATAGTCGTCCGAAGCGATAACAGAACGATACGATCTCACACAACAGACGCATTCGAAAGTAACAACAACCTTTAGAATGCAAAGTAAAGGAAAGCTAACGATCGATGGATGGTTAAACTTTAGTTAACCTCCAGGACATCCCCTTGTGGGCAACGAGTAACATTTGTGTGACCTTTGGGAAAATTTCTATATGGTGATCTATTGTTTGTATTGATGACTTTGTCTTTAATAAGCACTTTCCATTTGTATTTAAGATTCTTTATATCGTTGCTTTTGAATATATCTTGTTCTCTATCATTGCAAGCCGCAGCATTTAAAGGCAAATCATCATCCTATCAGTTTGTAAGCACAATTTGAAAACTTCTGGAAATCATCGCAATTTAATAAAAACCGTTACCAAATCCGAGCCTCAATTACCAGCATGAAAAATCGCAAACTTCATTTAGTGCCTCTAGCAACAAGCAAACGCCACATTTTGTCCAAAAACCACATTAAAAAAGGCAAAAACACATTGTTCTCAAAATCATCATAACAAGAAATCTAAACAATTTAAGTTAAAAGACGATAATTACTCAAAAATAGCAACAGTTACTTTTCCCGTTGACAAAAGATTAAAGTCAATAATTACATACTACTCATTGAATGAAGTGAAGTATAACAATGCAAATAATGATCTATTATCGGATACACGCGAAAACTGGTATCGTATCAAACGGTTAGACTTATCGGGCATACGTTAAAAGCCGATCAGATAAGTTTAACGGTCGTCCAAACTGGTTTTTCGTTCAGTCATCGATAATCTGAATATTATCTTAGATTATACTGACGAGGATTAGCTGATGAAACGGAAGTTAATTGGATTAGGCATGCTGTTTTGGATCATTCTTAATAATAGAGTTCCGAAAGAGTAGCTTGTATGATTGATCTTATTGTTATTTTACACAAGTAAAAGGAGAATGCCCATTTTGTATGGAGAAATGTAGTGACCGAAACATTTTAGTGTCCCGTTAAAACACCTTTATTTTATTATGTTACCTTAATTAATTACACGTTCCAATTTTAGTCAATTTTCATTGCGGGAGTTAAGCGATATTGAACGAAATATATTCCTTTTTAGATTACAGTAGATTCACAGCAATATGGACTCTATGCCAACATATTTAAGATTTGTATTCGTTAGACATTTGTTCAAGTGCTTTTAAGATATATAATGTTATTCTTACTTACCGGTGTAGATCCAAGCCCGTAATATGGTCCAATATATTATCAAGAATATTCGACAAAATGTTATGTCGGCGCATATATGGCACCAACATCATAGAACAATTGAGACACCAACTTCGAACAGTAGCCATGTCGGAAATCACAAATATAAAGTCCTGTCTTATTAAGCACTATTTTCACAAACACACGGCGGTCTTGTAGTGATAAGTATTTAGTAACGGCGGAACATAAAACTCAACTTGAAGCAACAAAACACAAACAAAACAAATGAAAAGACGACTACTGTCACTGTCAAATGAAATGACTGACAATTATAGGTATGTTACCAAATCGGTAATATAATCGATTTCTAAAAACATGATTCATTTTTTATCTTGGTTTGCATTAATGAAACTAGTAAACCAAACTAATTTCAAAATAAGTTTGTTCTTTACATCAAAGAGGCGAATCCGGATGGATTGAGTCAGTGTTTCAGGTAGATTATAAAAAAACGATTCTTCGATCTTCTTCTTTAATCGATGTCAGATCATGTCAACATGCCTCAACCCTAACATAAATGACGGAATATGTTTGAGCTGTGAACCGGAAGTAAAAATACTTATTAATTCAAGAAAATGAACCCCACTAGGAATCTTTTTGAAAAGAAGTTAAAATACTTAAAATATTTTTGTTTTATTTATTGTCCAGAAATGATTGTGACACAATAAACTTTTTTTTTAGTACTGTCCATGGGCATTCTCCTTTTAATAAACACCCGACACATTTTTATTTCAATCTACATAATTTATCTAGTACTAGACACGCTTTGATCGATAATCTATGGAACACGTAATAATGACACATAACTTTAGAACGGCTTAACCGATTTTCATCAAACGATTTTCATAGAACGAGATATAATATAAGAACACTCGATAAAGTCATCTTTCAAACAAACAAAAAACGAAATCAAAATCGGTTCATCAGTTAAAGAGCTATGATGCCACAGATAGATACACAAACACACAGGTACCTGTGTGTGTGTGTGTGTTTGTGGATGTTATAAGTTTGACGTATGTACACAAGTCAAACTTATACATTCCTCTTTTTCCGTCGGGGGTTAAAAACATTGTGAACTAAAGTTTGGCAATATTCGTGTAAATAATTATTCTTTCTTTTGATACAGAACGGAGACTGCGGACTATCCTGCCTTTACATAATCCAAGATCACCAAAATATCAATGGCCGCAACCGGTCTCGTTGATTCGTTTTTCTAGTAAAAAACCGCGCGCACAAATCATAGTTGAAACGCAGCCGGCGTAAACCGTCGAACGAAAACCTGTTCCCTTCGTATGTGGAACAACTTGGAATTATAAATGAAGATGATACAGAAAAAGTCGGTTATAGTGTTAAACCAACGATTTGGGTGACGATGGTCAAGATAAGTGTGACAACAAAGTTGAAAATGGTAGAGTGTAGGTGCCATGTTGGGTAAGGTTTACTGTTGCATTCGGTACTGCAGCATCCGTCAAGTAGGTTAAACAGAGTCCGACATTACATTAAAATTCCTTAAAACATTTCATAGCAATCTATCTGCAGCTTGATTGAAACCAAGCTTGCTAATCCTAGGTTTGGACTCGCTGCCAATTTTCCACTCACGATCTCCATCAATAATCGATGGCAACGAACCTACACATAGACCATTAAACATAATTCATGCTCTTCGGTAGCAACTCCGAACTAATACAGGACTAGCGCAATAAAATTTTGAACGTAATAACTCGGCTAGAAAATAAAAATTGCCTGTCTATTATTTCGTCTAATTCCCACACCGCATCATCATAGAAATCACACTTGCTTCCAACGAAATTACAACAAAAGAATGAAACTGAACCGCGAGTATTTTATTTACACCTTACAGCCCGTAATGAAAGCAAAAGTGTTCTCAATCCTAATTACTTTGCGCAAATACAACCAGTTTTTGTACTTGCTCGTGATTTGAGTGCGCTTCATGAGAAATTGTTATACTTTACATCTCAATACAACTGAGAGAAGATTTTGCTCTAGTTATAACGAAAGCCTTTAAGCTATTATTATTACACTTGAGTGTTGACGTTTTCAATATTTACGACGCAATCTTATTCATTCCTAGACGAGTCCGTCTATAATACCTTAGAATTTATTTTTGCAAAAGCTTTTGCTACCAAGAATCTCAAGGATCTTACAAGTACACTTAAAACCGTAAACTAAACACGATAATCTATGACTCATTTGACCCCGGAACACTAACATATCAATAAAGAGAAGTAACAAGGAAGCGTTGCGGTCGAGATATCACCCGATCTGTATCACTGGTGTTAATGCTGTGGTTACCATCGTCGCCGCCACGCGACTAGCTACTTCTCAAGTCGGAGCCATCTTTGATCACGAGTATGAAACGTGGTCCGAGGATGGTACCTTGAGGTACTCCTATATGTTACATAAAATTGTACTTGAAAGAGTAATTTGAATGAAGAGTTTAGTACTTTTAATGACGCTCAATGAATTTTGATGGAAGTTAGTGAAAACTAAAATATTAATAAGAGGTGAATCATTGTAAATGCTTTGAAGTGTCAGATAGAAAATCGGGAATTACCATATGTGAGTAGGCACAAGTATGATTGAGTTTCACGCAAGTAAGAAAATTTCTACAATTTCCATAAAAGTTAAGTGGTACTTCTAGCTCTTAATATTATATTACCAAGATCTCTGACTTGAAACATTAAAGAGTGCCTTTCTTGTTTCTTAATTGATATAACATGTACAAATAGCAACTAAAACCTTTGAACTTGAAATGGAACTTGTTTTAGTATCTACTTGTTTATTAAAACTTGAAAGCTTTGCGCGAATATAAATTATAAGATCATCTACATATACTTATTAATAATAGAAATTGTGTGACATCATTAAACACGTTAGACTTGATTTTACTTACTTGGTCGTTATAAAACGTTTCATTTGAATTCAAATTAATAATAATTTCTGATTGAATGTCTCCGAAAACTACAAACAAGATCAAGATTTAATAGAAATGAAGCAATTCATAAGAATTAAGATTTTAAATATTATAGCAATTTATGTGCAATTAAACTTTTATAATCACGTTTTATCAAATTTGATTTCCTAAATATATAAACAGATCCCTAGTCTTTGATATCAAAGGCATAAGGCTCGGTTTGCGTTTCGGCAAAAGTAAGTAGGTATCATTATTTAAATAAGATACGGAATTTTTATGTAGCCAATTAGCAATGTTTGCCAAGTATATATATGGACGACTTGGGTAGGCCAATATTTCGACAAACTTGGCCTTTCATTGTTAACTTAACCAAACATAATAAAGCTTTTAAAGCCATTATCAAATATTCATGTAACTTGTTAATTAGTTAGTCGGCAGGTAGTAAATCGACATACATACGGTGGCAGGGTGCGGCGTACACCGTTAACGAAGTAATCTTGGCGGCCCCAATCCGAGCAATAACGCGAGACACGAGCCTCTCCAGTTACGGTGTGAAATGAGGACACATCCAGTAATTAATTAACAATATTTGAACGATAAAATAATGGTACAGGGTTTATAATATGAAGGGAGGACTAGCTCGTGGGAAATAGCTCAACAAGTAGGAGAATTTATGGCTACAAGTTTTAATTAGGTTCCTTCTTATTAATTTCAAGCTTCTTGGGAAGCTGTTCTGATCGCGGTTTTTTTGCTTCTCGATGTCTAATAGAAATAACTATAGATAAATTGATTACAGCATGGGTCAAAATTAAAGAAAGAAAAGCTAATATATTCTGTGAGTGTAAAGTAAATGCAAATCTCCAAAGGTTAAAATGATCTCCGACTAAGACAATCTACAAGTGTAATACCAGCACTCCAAGTTAATAACTTCAGAACGACATAATAACACAAGTAATTACCACAAACATGCAATCCACAATAAACGACATTACGTACTAAAACGTACAACAACACAAGAACAAGCTATTAAAAATAAATACATCTTTGATCGAACAGCATCTTCTTTCAAAATAACTTTCATTACTTTTATGTGTAATAAGCATTATCAACAGTAAAACATGAATAAACCTTAATTGAAGCCCGACGGTCATCTTTTATGGTGTCCAATTTATATTTATTGATAAACCAGTTGATCGCGTTGGCAATGGCAGCAATGGCAACCGGGGAACCCTAACGGTTGCTAGAACGTGAGATAAGAGGAATGATTGCAGGAATGGAAAACGGTCGTCACGGACTTGCATTTTATAAGTCCAATTCTTTCTTTGCTTTATTTATGGCGCTGTAAGGAAATCCTGCTACTTAGAATTTCTCTTCTATTGTATAATCGACTGCAGATTTTATCTCTTTACCTAGTTTTAATCATTTTAGTTTTCATCCGTTTGCTTCTTAATATGCGTTGCAGTTGCAAATGGAAATTAATTTAATATTATAATGAGTAATACCGATCTCTTAAACTACTCGATTGTTAGTACTTATCTGACCGATAGCAACGTTGTTGAAGTCGGCGTTATTAATGGAACTGAAATTACCTGAAACAATATAAATAGCATTAACATTTTAATGGTCAAGATAACACTTATTGTAGTCATATTAGAAATTCGCATAGCGTTATGAAAGTATGTAAATCTAAATGACAATCTATATACACAGATGTTTCTAAATGAAAAGATGGCGTTAAGGCCTTCAATGATAGCATATTTTTATTTAAAACCAGAATCACTTGTATACAATATATTATAAAATGCTTAAGCAAATTAGGAGGAGCTTTTAACGAGATGTAAAATTTGATAGGATGATTTGAAGACGAGAATAAGAAGAATATTAAGAACATATTGAAGCCCCCGGTTAGCTTAACCGGGGGTGTCAATTTAGCACAAAGTTATATTGATGGAAAAAACAGGCATACAGGCGACAGCAAAAACAAATGGAATTGTAAACATTGCTATTACAACTTCAATGGTTTAATCAAACCAAATATAGAGAACTCTATTAGGAACAATCTCACCGCATCCGGAAGGAACCGGTGTCAGGCTACATAAAATAATAATGAACAGAAGGACAAATCCTGTACACAAAATCAGCATTGAATCTATATTACATTTTATAAGACCGATACTTTGAATAATACTGCTCGTAGCATTGATGAAGACGCCACGAGGAGAACGAGGACCATGGAATGAGAAAACCTGCCCCTTATCACCACTCAAAAGGATTTATAACTTGTAGGTAGATATCATCCTCCTCGATTCTCTTTAAACAATACTTAGATTAAGAGAAGATGACATTGTTCTGCCAGTAACTGAATAGTCCTTCTTAGCAAAGTGAGATCAGAATATATCAACTACAACAGGGTCGTTTGATGCCTTCATAATTGTCAATAGGTGTGAAATTTTTCAGCTAGATTAGTTCAGCATCCGTGTGTGTAAGTTTGGGAACGTTTTCAACGTGTACTTTCAAGTTGATTTTCTTTTCTTATTCCACAATGGCCGTCGACCATACCGCAGGCAGTGTGGCCGGCGGTCACTTAGTTCACCGTGTTAGTGGCGCAAGGGAATTACATGCGCAGGCACATCGACCATTAAACAAAAGCAAAGACTCGATTAAAAGCGTATAGCTGGTCTATTAATGGAATATACTTGTTCTATAAGGCATATAAGTCGATTGTAGAACATTATAATTAATATAAGGGAAATCGTAGCTTTCGCAGTTTTGTCCCCTGTCACTCCATTTGATCACTGTTCTTTGGTCTTAGTATTCCGTGCTTTGGTCATAATACAATATATACTTCAGTTTGAGATTGTGGGCTGTAACAATCACGCCTCGGCAAACGGTTCTGTTGTTTCAAAATATTGTTATGATATCATGCATTATCGTGCACATAGGGAATAAATTGACAATATCATGTAATCTGATTTTGAAAGTCTTTCGAGAAAAAGAATCATTTGCAGCTGAGCTGTGTGATGCTTGCCTATAGGTATTATTTAATGATGGATAACTACTAGGTCATACCTGTCTTGTATATTTGACTATCTATCGTCTATATCTTGTATCTTTGACTCGTTGATAATACCTAACTTGTTATTTCACAAGTGAATGGGCAAGCATTTGAACAGCTTATCTCATACAAATTCGCTTTTCAATAATACAAATTCACTTTATAGTAAAAGCTTTTTTATTGTATATAGGATCGCACTTGACCACTATCCCAACTGATGGTAAGCGATGATGTTGTCGACGGTGAAGTACACTTGTCTAGAAGAAACCTATTCACTCCTGACTTGGAGACCCCTCTTGGAAAAAAATCATTTTCGGTTTAAAGATATTTATTTTCTCAAAGAACAAATTACAGTTCACTTAAAGAGAAACTTAACTAAATTAACAGTAGGTAGTAGTTAATATTATGACATTCATATATCGAAGGAAACTTGACGTCATAGTAAAATTATTAAAACAAGGGTAGATTAACAATAACAAACAAATTACTTTTTCAACACACTTGCTCATAAAGTGGCTCTAATTTCACCGCAATTAGGCACATAACGACACCTGTTATCAAACTGTGACTTTTTCATTGCTATTATTCACAAGTGAGTTATAGTTCTTTTTTTAAATTTATTGGCCGAGTTGCTTTGTTCTTAAAAAGTTTCGATACAAAAAAGATCGTGCTCAATTGTACAAATGCAACACATTTAATGCAATTTCGAATTTAAATAGGTAATTTCAACTTGTACGTGTTTAATAAATAAATCTTTCACTCAAATATAACTTTTGTTTTTCTGTGTAATTAAGAAAACATGAAATTCCCCATTTTGTGCGAGGCTAAAACGCTATCCGCGAAAAGCCAAAAAAAAAGAAACCTCATAATTTTTAGTCTATGGCCGATCGCCATTGTTAGATGCGCGCGCATAGGAAAACTGATTAATTTTGCCCGTCATTGCGAACATTTTTCACAAGTCGTTTTCACTGTTGGAAATGATTTTTTAGTATTATTTTCTTCACAAGTGTGTAGAAAAACGTCGTATGATACACGTGTGTATTGATGATTACCGTCCTCGGCTCTCTTAAGACCCTCACCTGACGGCTCGGGTCTCAATGGCGCCTCAGCGGTAATCACCAACATTACACACTTGTACCATAATGTACTATTAACAAAACTCACATATCCCTTCATCTGTTGTCAATAGGAAAACAATAGTAAAATAAAATAATTACTCTAATATTATAAAGAAGAAAGATTTGATTGTTTGTTTGTTTGTAAATTTGCTTGTAATGGATAAACTCAAAAAGCACTCATCTGATTTTGGAAACTCTTTCACCAGTAGAAAGCTACATTTTATATCACGGAAACGGGTCCTGTGGGAAGGACCAGGGGAGGATTTTAGTATCAAGAACTTACAAAAGCTTTAAACTCTCAAGAATTTCAATAGAGTCAATCAATAAAACTAAAACCTGCTTGCTAACACTCGTAGAATAACGTCTATGGTAATCAGCATTTAAAGTCAACGGTCGCGACTCGCGCATAGTACTCGTACTGTGGCGGCGGGCGTGCAAATCGTTGCGCCTGCGACGACGCGCGTTGAGCCGCGGGGTCGCACGCGCCACTCCCGTGTAATCGGTAATCATTGGTCAGAATATTATGTATTGTTTTTTTGTCTTAGTAAAAGTAATATCTACTTGTAAAGAAAATTCTTATTTGACATTTCCGGACAAGTATTCTCTAACTAAGAGTTCATTAACCTTGTAGATAGTATTTCGGGTCCTTTTTTGTATTTGTAACCGACTTCAAAAAGGAGGAGGTATTCAATTTGACTGTGTTTTTTTAATGTACGAGTATGTTACCTCAGAACTATTTACTAGAAGAAAAAAAATTAAAACTAAAATTTCATTAAGATCTGATGAAGAACATCGGAGATATACATCAGAAGTCTTCACTAAATGACGGCAAATAAAAAAAAACCGGCCATGTTCGAGTCTCGAGTTTTTTGTTTAAAAGAGTATGTTTCGAAATTGGTCCCATTTTAATTTGGTGAAGATCTGATGAAGAACTTCGAAGATATGCAACAGAACTCTTCAATAAATTACGGCAAATCTCTCGGGATTGCTGCAATCGCATGTCTGTTTATTGTTTATACCATTTCATAACATAACATCATGCCCGTACGCTCTTAAGGGGTACGCAGGTCTCTCATTTCACTGGTTATGTTCAAGTTTCATGAAATTCTGGCGTTATAGTTACCTTACTGACCTATTAGGTAGGTACAACTAAAAAGTTTTTTTGTTTAAGTGTCATGTTATTGGGTTAATCTATTCTGGCATCACTTCGGACATTATAGGTATCTAACATATAGAACTGGTCCATTATGTACCACAGCTAAAAATAAAAAAACAGACCTTTTAAAAAAAATACAACCGACTTACAAATAAAACCAATACAAAGTAAAAATAATTTAAATTTCGGAAGTCGGTATCAAAAAACGAAGTAACGAAAACAGTAACACGGACTTCCGAAGGTCGGTTGTATTTTTTTGTAAAAAATGTTTATTTATAAAATGTTTCATTACTAGGTCAAAATAACAGAATGACACTAAAAATACCATTTTATGGAAATGAAGCGAAAAAGAAAGTTATATTTCCACTTCATAAATATTTTCAGGTAATATCACTTTCGACAGCGTATTAGCAAAATTCTTTCCCAAAACATCTCAATACAGACGAGGCACCGAACAATTTCCAGTGCAGCAATAATGTTAGAAACTTCATTGTTCGAAAGGACAGGTGAAATTTAAATACTATAATATACAATACTTTTACTGAAATACTTATTTATGGACGTTCACTTGTTTGTTAAATCTAAACCGAAAGTGAAAACATTTGGGCGTCACAGTATTATAATGTAAAATTGAATTCATAAACTAAACACTGAACATTATTCATTCAAATTGGACATTGTTTTTGTGGCATTCAGTGTAACGGTCGCAAAATGCAGGTTCTTTTTACCCGGCTGCAAGGAAAGGGTTATGTTTTTCGCGTATATCTTGTATGTATGTATGTATGTAATATTCTTTATTACCTCGTATCTTTCAAACCACTTGACGGATTTTAATAATTACGACATCGTTGCATGGGTCTTGGCCGCCCAAGTGTTTTAACTTATGTGCCGTTAAAAAAGAAGAAACATGGCGGATTTTGGGCGCCATATTGTAAGGGTTGCGATTTTTTTTTTCGCTCTCCATCGAGTGGGGTATCAAAATGAAGGCTTTTTAGAGGTTTTTAGAGTATTACAAAAATATATACCACTTATATGTTTAAAAGTCATTCGAAAAAAAAAGTATAACTAAAAACTTGTAAATAAAAAAGTTAATAAAATAAAAAACCTGACTGCAAAGATGTAAACAAGAAGAAAATCATGCTGTGCAGTCGGAGGATATTTCTAGTTTAGGTCAGCCAGCTCGCGAATATGTATCCTCCGACTGCACAGCATGATTTTCTTTGTGTTTACATCTTTGCAGTCGGCTTTTAATTTTTTCTAAACAATGTTACAAAGACCAAAACGTGAGGCATTAGAACCTAAGTAAATAAAAATCAGTTCGGTATTTCAACACCCATGTAGTTTTGAAAACATGAAATGAGAAATGTACAGCGAAAATTAAAATTACAAGTGTATTCAGTTCGATAATTCAGCACCCATACATACAGCACACATAGGGATATATTTTGACTTTTTGAGACTATTTATTAACCGAAGTCAATTTATCTCCTTGTAAACAGAAGTTTTATATCTTCGAGACGAATGGCTTTAATGGATACACAAGTGCACCGTTGTCCATCAAAGGCACTACATCTCTCTAGTAGTAATTTATGTCCTGCCGAAGAACTTTACAAACTGACCTTACAAGTACAGCAATAAACAAACAACCAAGTTATCTCCAATCATAACACAAGTAAATGTCACAAATTAATTATAACAAACATACATCAATTTAATTTCATCATATTTATTCAATGTTTTATCAAACATGTTACAATTTATTTCTGAATCATTGTGAATTCCCTTTATCATTAGGAAAAAAACCAGAACTTGACATTGGTTAATGGTCATCCCACATTTATTAAGTTTGATTAGATCCAGGCAATGTTTACAATGACAAACATTCATAATTATCTGTATTTTATTAGGGTTCCGTTCCGTTTTTTGCCTTTTGGCTAAAAAGGCAAAAAACGGCACCTTTATGGATTCGTCATGTCTGTCTGTCCGTCCGTATGTCACAGTCACTTTTTCCGAAAATATAAGTAGTATGCTGTTGAAACTTGGTAAGTAGATGTATTCTGTGAACCGCATTAAGATTTTCACACAAAATAGAAAAAAAAAACAATAAATTTTGGGGGTACCCCATACTTAGAACAGATTAATCAAAAATTTTTTTTTTCGTAAAAAATGATATTGCGGTTTCTAATATCATTTTTTTCTAAACTGAATAGTTTGCGCGAGAGACACCTCCTGTAAGTTCTAAAATAAAAGAATTATAAAACTAAAAAATATATATTATGTGCATTACCATGTAAACTTCCACCAAAAATTATTTTAACGAGATCTAGTAAGTAGTTTCTTTTTAATACATCATAAATCGTAAACCGCAATTTACAGTTACAGTAGTTTTTAAGTTTATTCGTTACATACAATAATATAACAAGTAAAATTTCAAAAACCCGCGACACATTTTTATTTCATGCTACATAATTTATCTAGTACATAGTAGATACGCTTCGATCGGCAATCACACGAACACGTAATTATGACATGATATCTTGCGAAAACACCCCGATTGAAACAGTAAAACGCCCATAACTTTTTAACGGCTGAACCGATTTTATTCAAACATAGCTAAGAACACTCTCGACAAAATTACCTTTCAAACAAAAAAAGTAAAATCGGTTCATCCGTTTAGGCGCTATGATGCCACAGACAGACACACAGATACACAGCAACACACGTCAAACTTATAACACCCCTCTTTTCCGTCGGGGGTTAAAAATACAAAAAATAAAATCTTTCTTCTTTATAATATTAGTATAGATTTAGATATAGTATAGATTGACAATATCCCAAGCTAAAGTCCGCAATTTTGTCCAATCTAAACAAATAGGTATTATAAAAAAAATTGTGAGTGTGTATGTGTGCAAGGTAATCTCCGAAACCTCTGCACCGATTTGAAAAAATATTTCACCATTTGAATGGTACACTATTCCAAATAGACATAGGTACGGGGGGATGGGCCGCTTGTCTTTAATAAAGTTCCTTTTAATATTGATGATTGATACTCGTACATCTCTCGTTTCCTAGTAAATACATAAATAGCATAAATTTTGGCAGAGCAATTTTCATCGAGCTCATAAAAAGCTTTTCCATATTTGGCTACCTTTGTAGTTAAAAATAACAACTTCATTAATGGACTGGACATAACCGAGTAGATAAAATCGTTCTCCTCCTACGCTTTGCCCTTTCCCTCTTTACCTAATGATAATATTTTGATTATTAAATTACACAACTCCATTTACTTTGAAAATGATATTAAAATAGATTAAAAGTTTAGTATGTCGTCGTGACACTAAAGACTTTCAATCTTTTTAGTTTTTGCATGTAAAGCTTGAGATGACCTAATGAAAGCGGGTCGAACACCACTATGCTAATATGCTGCATTTATTAGTCAAATATTTTAAGAAATATTTAGGTATTCGATGTCGATACGAGAGCTTACTTACCGATATGTATTTTTTTAATATGAACAGTGAATTAAAAATAGAAATCTTCCGTGTCAGTCAGTGAATTAAAATCTCTGTCACTTGGTTTGCTGTACTAGCACTCAACATTTAGTTAAGCTCGCCTTTGTACATGCACTTTATTATCACACTGTAATTAATAGTACCTGGGCGACCGAGCTCTGCTCGGTTGAAAATAGAGAAAAGGTCGTTATCTAAATATTAAAATTCAAAACCCCCTGCATACTAAATTTCATGAAAATCGTCGGAGCCGTTTGCGAGATTCAGATATAAACATATATACAACAATTGCTCGTTTAAAGGTATTAGATTTTTTTTGGTGTACAATAAAGAATTAAGTGAATGCCAACAGTCTTCGAAGGTTATTGATATTCTGAATCAAAATTTAATAGGGTTCTATCTTCATAAATAACAATTAAGTCACCGTCATCATCATAATTCGCTGTCCTCATTTACAAACTCAATTCCTCAATTCGCGTGGGAAGAAATCAAGCACATTCTTTCACTAAACCCCAAAATAATCTATAATAATCAATTCCAAACACGTGAAAAATCCGATAAAATTTCTTAATACGTATCAATTAATTAGCATAATAAGTTCGTCGCTACGACAACGCGGACGAAAGAGCTATGGTGCGCTGCGCAAGCGCACGGTCAAGGCTAGCCGTTCGCTTTTTATCACAGCGCCGCGAAAGTTCAGCGCTCTCGATCGACGCGAATTGTGTAGCAGTAGGTGCTTTACTACGGCTAGATGCTTGCGCTTTTAACTTGTTAGCAATTGATGATTTAAGTGGAACTATAGCTAGGTTCATGATTGTTTATAATTTAGTTTAAAGGCTTAAGGTTACACCAGTCGATAATTATTTCATACAAACGTAGTCTGGCGATTACTCCACTGTTTGACGGTGTACGTTCAAAATAAAAAATGATATCAATTTGTCTCAACATTATCTAGCCTATGGAAACAAAAAATTAAAATAATAAAATATTAGAAAGTTATGAGCGTCGAAGGTTCCATATTTCAATACTAATTTTGACGCATCTTTGGGCGGAAATAAATAGGTACCATAAGAAGAAGGAAAATTGCAAAACGGCCTCCATATAGGGATAGATTAGTAATTCAACAATGAAAATAATTTTATTTTGAAAATATACATTTAGTAGTTTTTTTCATGATATCTAGACTCCCAAAGGTCTGTCTGTCCTAAATCATCAACCATTTCTATACAAATTTGCAAAATCGGTAATTCGTACGCGAACTAACTTCTTACTGCTCGTCACAGCATCTATCTTTCGCACGTGTTCTTGGATGAGATAGCATGCATTTTAACCCCGCGCACAAAATAGTTCGTGCCGCCGACTAGTGGAACCTTAAGTGTGCTTCCGAATTTAATAGGTGTTCTTAATTCGGACTGGTGTGATTAATTGCGAAGGGGTTACACCAATTGTAGGTAGCTACTGCGGCTACTCCGGATCGTCTTTTGTCGGATTCGGATCGGATGTATGCATTAAAGCAACCATCATCCTTCTGCTCCTATCCCAATTAATTGAAGTCAGTGCATCATGGTTTCCTCTTCAATACAAAACGAGTATGTATATATATCACCATACGCAAACACATTAATAGTTGAATTTTCAATTAAGAAGATTTAAAAATATGTTTACAATATTAACCGTCCTAATTGAAAAGTCACGCAAACGTTCTAAATACCCAAAAATTTAAAAGTTCTTCTATAAAGACTGTTACAAAAGAGACGTTTTAATTAGCATATGAAAGCGGCGAGCAGCGCGGCGTGGCAGTATTAGCGTTAATCTGTGCCTTAAATCTATGCAATCAAGTGTTAAGTTATGCAGCTCCGTAAAATGTTTATAGAGCATCAGATATGCCAATAACGAGGTAAACGGAAGCCGACGGTAACACTATTAAACTCTGATATCTTATTAATGGAGTTTAGATAATTGAAGAAAATATCTTAAAATTAAGAATGATCTGGTAGAAAATTAAGAGACATGGAACTATGTGGCACATTTTGAATGTTTATGAAGAAATAACAGGTATGCAAATGTGCATAGCGATAGATCACTAATGGATGTAGATAAACAATTAAACGTAAGAGAAAGAGAAGGCACAATAATCGTTAGGTCAAATTAATAGCCTCAAAAACTACAACTATTAATAAACCAACTATACATAACGAATGCTCTCAATCCAAAATCGTATCACATGAAAATTTAGAACAAGGTCAAGAATTGTCTCAGGGGACCCAACGGACAATAATAACAGCGTACCGTGGGAGTGATCTTTGAGAACATTACACCAAATTCTAACAATACTAATAGTACGAATCACGATAACTTTAGTGATACATATAGAGAAGTGTCAGCTAACTTTAAAGTAAACAATATTACGGCACAAAATCCAACAGCTGTAAATCTCGATAAAGGCAAATTCAAAGTTACTGATGCAAAATTTAACGATGCTGAAATCGGTGCTCACGTTAATAAAGTTAACGTCAGAATAACTGGGCGTGACAGGACTGATAATAACAAGTCTTGTGCGGACATGTTATGTATTATATTCATTACAAAGTGGTCATGCTGGGAAATGTTCTATTAACACATTGCTGGGCCTCAATACGCACGTCTAGGTCTTTGAAATTCTAATAGTTGGATTCAAATGTACATCTAATTTAATCGTTTGTGGAGAAATATTATCTTAAACACACCATTTAGCAGCAGTTTATTTTCTCATAATTCGTAAGCGTAAGTAGCGTGAAAGAATGACATAGCAGTGATTTGAATCCTGACATGGTTCACTTCATTCAGCATATCTTAACGATTTTAGTGTGTCGGACTAAATATTAAATACTAGATTTTAAAATAAATGAACAATCAATAAAGCTGAATATTTTAAAGAAAGCCCCGTTAAATTAATGCATTCAGTTCATAACTGCTTACCTGCATTTCATGTTAATTTCGCGCAAATTCTTTATAAAATTTCACGGGCATCCAAACTTGATATTGCGAGTATTGCGACCCAATTTTTTCCAATATAACTCCCATCAATTATTTAGGAATATAAGGTCTATAATTACGTGAACAGAAGCAATAACTTATCAGGTTATTGCGAAGAGCCGCTGATTGCCTGCAGGTGATTCTAGCCCGCCGTGGCGATGGCGATGGGAACAATCTAACTGTGCTTGGGAAGCCTGCAAATCATTAGAAGTTCCTATCAACGGTTAACGGTGGTTCAAACACCACTAAGTTTACTGCAAGCTTATCAAACGATATCGGGACTTGATAATCTGTTGCTTGCATAGATGGACACCGATTAAAGGTTCTTGGTAAGAAGTTAATGAATAAATGGGTTTTTGTAAAGGTAATTGCAGGCTGGTATTAAAATGCCATTGGGAATATTTTACAGGTTTTATGGACATCAATGTTGCGTTTAATGTCGTGTTTAATAGTATATTTGAGCTCTGTCGCTTTAAGTAATAATTACATGGAAAAGGAGTTACAATATTGTGACTATTGGTGAAAAATTATGCCTAGGTATTGCATCTAAACCTTTCGGCGAAAATTACGATTTTTTATAGTTAGTTCTTCTTAGAAATGTGTGTTATATTATATACGAGACACTACAAACCAATTTAATTATAATGAAACAATAATCAAGCAACTTCGATTACAATGGTTATTTGCATCAATTCAGTATACTAACAGCGTAACTTTCTTACATTCATGATTTAATAATCCTTTAGAATGTATTTACTGGCAGTAATAGTAAAATAAAAAGCAATCAATTTAAAAACATCTTAAGTTTCCACGATATCATTACTTAGCTTTCATTAAAAAAAAACTCGTCTAGCATGATGCCATTACGTTAACGCTCGCGTTTGCGTTAAAAGCTCTGAAACTATGTCAAGTTTAAACCGGCAAACCCCGAGGCTATTCGCAACTACCTATTTGTTAAATATAAATTACTAGCCTAGGCTTATCAGTACACATTAGTCGTAATCTTACGTATTAGATAAAATCTGTTCTTGTTTTGTTTTTGAGTGGAGCAAAAAATGGTGCTTTAGTACGCAGAACACTTTTTTGTCCGACAACTTATCGCGGATTGTATAAGTATTCTTATCGGTATTCGGTAACTGGTTACATATAATCACTTGGGTTCAATGACTGCATTTCTAGAAAAGCTACTGGTGTGATTAGTCCATACAAAATCTGGCTCAGTTCCAAATAAACAGCTACAATGCTTTTCGCGTTTGTGGCCTTCAAACATCAGACCTAAACACAGATTCCTTGCGGTGTTACTATTGTCAACAATTTGATAAAAGCAATTTGGCCTAAAATCCAAAAGCTGAGCAGTTCAACAGGTTTATCTGACCAGCCGTTTATTACCATAACTATCTAAAGCTTAAAATCTTGTGTTTTATTGTTAATTATATACAAGAATTTGGTTTTATTAATTAACTTACCTTTTGGCGTCAGAATTTTTATTTAATCTTAGCTGAGATATTTTTTGATTAATATTTATGTGTACTAATTATATGCTTAGGCATTATTATATAGATCGCTATTTTAACATAATAATTAAACAAGATATCAAACGGTATTTAGAGGAAGTATGTCATTATAGCTTGGCTAGAGACTAAATTATTGTAGAATTCTGCATGCCTATTTTGATTGGAATGTTTGTTTAGTTTACCAATGATATTATGCAAATGGTGGAACAGGTCAATGAAGCAACCTACTGCACTGATTTAAACAACTATAAAAAAAATATTTTCTAATAACTACCAAAAACACCAACGTTATAGTAGAACTCATAACTGATATGAATGGAAACATGAATACAAACAAAAAGGGGGAAGTGTCGGTAAAAGCTGAAATGTTTCGTCAGTGGATTCTAGAGCGACGCAGGAAGAAAGGCACGACACACTTAGTTTCCGCCGCACTAATGGAAACCCGACAGTTCTGAAACTAGACGTACATTTAACTATGATCATAAAACTAACAAACCAGAGCTAGATCTTGTTAAAGATGTACGTAATGCAACATATCATGCAAGTGTCGTATTAACTCCGATAACTTCAAGCCGTTTAGACCTCATTGGGGTCAGCAAAGTGAGCCGTGGGTAACAAGAACCTCTGTATATCCAATTATGTCTTCTTTTTTTCAAGCGTAGGTTTATGCTATAAACCCGCTGCGGCTGTCCGTCACGGGAACCTCCTCTGGGGTGTACCCCCATCACCGGCGCACCAGAACATATTGCACATTGCAGGGAATAGGGACCATCCAATTATGTCTTAGATTTTAATAATTTGTAGAAAGAGGCAGATAATGTTACAAATTATGACATTAAACATTACAATACAAAGTATGTCGAGTAATTAACTGACCCAAAACACGAACAACGTTTGTTTTGGACCAACTCTAAAGGTTGTTTGTTACAGGTAAAGATGAGTTGATGAGTACTTCAAATGAATGAAGTCTTGATGAGAAAATAATGAACTTCAATATACAGTTTTTGATATTTGTGTCACGAGTACCTTTTTTCTCTATAAAATGTAGTTCGGTTGGCAAAGAAATAGAAGTCATATTATTTCAAATTAAAATGTGAATTTGAAGATAGGTAAACATAGTTGAAGAATTTATTTGTGCAGCACCAAAATTTGAGAGCCAATGGAATTTTCAAAACATTCAAACATATTGTTGAACCGGAAGCAATTTTTACCAGGAAACACAAACATCAACGGAAACACGATGATAATGTTACCTCATCTGAACGACCCATTAATCGCAATGTCAAATAAAAAAACAAAAATTACCATAACGTCGACATAATTATTACATTTTTCCACAAAAACAAACACTACAGTACAGTTAATGATACAGTCAGAGCTTTATAAAAGGTATATTTAGGGAAGTTGTATTCAGATAATTTGAGATCATCATCATCATCATCATCAGCCTATTAATGTTCCCACTGCTGGGACACAGGCCTCCTCTCTGTGAGAGGGGATGGGCCATAATCCACCACGCGGGCCCAGTGCGGGTTGGTGGATGTCACATGCCTTCGAATTTTTGGTTCTAGGACATGCCGGTTTCCTCACGATGTTTTCCTTCACCGTTTTTGAGAGCAGTGGTGATGAAATAATTTACACAAAGTAAAGCGCCTGCCTGGGTTCGAACCCACGACCTACAACTTGTAAGTCGCGGCCGATACCACTGGGCCACCACTGCTCTATAATTTGAGATGGTCAGGGGTAATTTGCAAGTTAATTACAAGTGTTAAGAACAAGAACAACACAATAAAAGAGGTACTGACGATGAAGACATTAAAAATAGTATGGATAACGCAAATGATTGGACTAGATACGCATATATATATATATATCTAGATATTATATGCAAAATATATTGGTATAATTACTAGGTAAATAAAAGTGTACATGTAAAATAAAATAAATGTGTTAAAGATAATGATTTCCTTAATAAAGAAATAGAAATTGTGAGACCTACAATTACTGCTTACGTTAAGGTAATAGCAGGAAACTAGCAAAGAGGTGTCAGAGCTAATATTAATCACCACTTCGCTAATAATCAATATACAGTAATCAATCAACCACCTCCGATAGTGCATTAATAAATATGCATAATAACATTTTAAGTGTCGGTAATAATTCGTAACAGAGGCAACGTATTTATTCACTTAATAAGGCTTCTATGTCAAAGCTAATGCGTAAACCAGTCGTGGACAGGTTCGAAAACTAATCTATGAACTTACTCATTTGCTATGGCTCCGATAATTTCCACACTAAGAGCTTAACTGATGAATAATAACGGTATATATGTTGAGATGTTATTAAACCCTTCTGTGAAAGGTTCTGGGAAATGATACTGTAATGATACCAGCGCATATATATAGCAAGAATTGAGCGAAAGTTTCATGTTAGAAGAGTTTGTTCCAGATTTTGTTTGAGGTTGGGAGACTGATATCTAAAGACCTAATATTTGTGTTACACGTTTACCCTTAGGCGTACAAGCTCTATATCTAATTACATTATGTTGTAGTAAATCATCCAATTATTTTTGGCAGATATTTCAGTAAACTCCTACATTAAACGAAGACGATAAAAGGAGCTTATGACTTATAAGCTCCTTTTTAACCGACTTCCCAAAAAGGAGGAGGTTCTATGTTCGACTTCAAGTTTGTTTTTTTTTTTTGTGTATGTTCACCGATTACTCCGTCAATTGTGGACCGATTTTGAAAATTCTTTTTTTGTTTGAAAAAGTATGTTCCGAAATTGGTCCCATTTTAATTTGGTAAAGATCTGATGAAGAACTTCGGAGATATACAACAGAACTCTTCAATAAATAACGGCAAATCTCTCGGGATTACTGCAATCACATTTTAACACGTTTATAACATTTCATAACATAACATCACGCCAGTTCGCTCTTAAGGGGTAAGCAGATCTCTCATTTCACTGGTTATGTTCAAGTTTCATGAAATCTATTCTGGCGAAATAGTTCCCTTACTAACTTGCCTATTAGGTACGTACAACTAAAAAGTGAAAAATAAAAAAACTATATGCAAAAATATACTACCGACTTCCAAATACAAAACTACAAAGTGAAAAATAAGTTAATTTTTTGAAGTCGGTGTCCATAACGCAAAAAAATGGTACCTACGAAAGACACCGACTTCAAAAAATTAACTTATTTTTCAGTTTGTAGTTTTGTATTTGGAAGTCGGTAGTATTTTTTTGCAAAAAGTTTTTTTTAACGTCTTCGTTTGCTACAAAAACTACATGAACATGCAAATACAGGCTGTCATGTTTACCGTTAACACGATTTAAATAACCATTCAACTTTGCACCGCTCTGAAATTACTTTTAACACTATTCAAGGTGTTAAACTGTATTTTAAACAACAGTCGGTTTTATATTAAAAATAACGAGACTGGGAAAATTCTGTTGAAACCTTTTGTGGTCCTTTTAGAACTTCGTAGATATTTAAAGACCAGCGGTGTGCTAAATGTCTTGGAAGGACCAAAACGTTTTGTTGCAGACTATCTTTGCTACTACGTAGACGTTTTCGTCTCAACTCGAAATGATGCAGTCTAATAATTTAACGAACCATTTGATCCTTTAAATGTATACTATCTGGTACATTTTTGAAAGCTCTATTATCATTGTGAGGAGTAAACCGCTTGAAAATGCAAAGTCTATACATTTCATATGAGTTGAAGCTGCCTCTGTAATTTTAAGTCACTAAACGGGAAATTGCAGTTCTCAATACGCTTATAGAAAGAGAACTTTTATGGTCAGGAATGCAGCTGCTATTTAACTAAATATAACCTATAATAATATGGCAAACTAGAAATTGAAAATTTCATTGCTTAAGTTCTTAGAACACTTCTCTTGCTAATTGAAAACGTCTGAGGGCATTCTGCGTTGTAATTTTTTTTATGCTAGAATTAAAACTTCTCGTTAAAACTCATAATCATTCCTTTGCTACACTTACCGAAACAAATTATAAAGCCATTGTGTCTCGCGTGGATCCACGTTTCGGGCACTCAAGGGGTTAAATTAGCTTGCTTATATGCACTTCCAGTATGAATTCATCATCGAACTAAATGCGACAGTCAAAATTAAAACGTTGGGAGGAAGTATAACATTACTAACAACTTCATATCTATAATTGAGTTAATAGTAATGGACACGAAAATAGAGATTTACGATGACAAGCATCGGCCGAATGTATTAATTAAGGTAATTAGCGGCAGTACGGAGAGTTCATGATCGCGGCGGCATTTTGTTTCGGTGGCAAAATATTTTAATTGAACATCATTGATCATTGGATAGGTACCTATGCTTTTAACTTTAGTGATTCATTAATTAAGCGACTTATTTTCTTTGAGATGGCTTATGACTTTTTCGCCTTCCACTTTTTTCTTCTTATATCGATCATATATCTTCCTTCGAAAGCCATATCTCGCTATCTGCTTCAGTAACGAGAACATATTTCCAATCAATAAATCTCTTAGCTTTTACAGCAAACTTTCCACTTCATAATCATTACCACAAGATTTAAATCGCTTCATAAACTCAAATGAGTCAAATATTTCGCGATACTTTTCCCACAAGCGTTCGACAGCGAAAGATTGCAGCCTTACTCCAACATCGATAACGACGATCGAATCACTTTCGCTGCTATCGATTCTTATCGCAAAAAGTAGTTGGGCAGCACTAGCCCCGGTACACCCGCGGTTCCTGCATAACCTTACTAATTTCAAACGTGTTATAGGTCCATTATTAGTGTTATGAAGTATTGTGCTACTACTTTCGGTCGGATTGTATTTCATTCACCGCGAGCGATGTGATTGAACCCAGATCGCTGGTATCCTTGAGAACTGGTCGCGATTGAATAGCGTTATATAAAGCGACGTGAATTTCTTCGTATGCTAGTGTTTATTTCTTCTCAGATGCAGCCAAGTAAATAGTGCATTCCCACGGATGAGAATTCTCATTGTGGCGCTGGTTGAGATCTTGTTTGATATGTTTTAGGAGAATGGTTCAAGATGTATTTGTCTGGTTATGCTTGGAAATGAATTGGTGATACATTTTATTTACCTAATACATTTTTGCAGCAGGTAATCTAAAGTATGACGATATGTCAATATATCAGGAGGTTGGTCAATGATCTGTTTTGAGTTTGAGTCATCGTGGTGAAAGGATTAGTCAGCTAGATCCTGCGTTACCGGGTGCTAGCTGTCCAGGGTGCGTCGGGCGTTTAGGATCGCAAGAGGATATGTTTAAAGCCACTCGGGGAGGCTCTTTTCATGCACCAGGGTCGCTGTAGAAAAAATCTGACCAAATGGAGTTTCATAGACCCATCTCAAACACGGTGCCAGTGTGGGGCCCCGTCGCACGATCCACCTTCTTGTCTGCCCTTCGTGCCCAGCCGCCTGCACCTTTCAGGACCTGAATGTGGCAAATGACAGAGCGGTCCAGGTGGCTACATACTGGTCAGACAAAATTTGAGTATAGTTGAGTCAAAATTTAAGTTTAGTCTTCAATTCCTCACTCAATCTGTAGGTCAATTTATAGTGGTCCTTTTGGTTCTTTGATCATCAAATAGAGTACCTACATTCCTCTCTGGATATGCAAACCTTTCTAACATATTTCACCACAAAATGACTACGCCACGAACAGTACACTTCCCGCAGTATACATAATGCACGAATTACCGACCCATATGCGGCCAGCAATAACGTACGGGATAACTGTGCTCGTACATTATGTATCCCATAGGCTACATCAGAAAAACTGGACGAACCTTGCCATAAAAGTTAGTATCGAAATAAACCTTTCATATACCGGAGTGGATTTCTCAGGCCTAGTTTCAGTGCATCTATCATGTTGATTGATGTTGGGGGTTACCAACAGATGGCGGTAACTGTCGTGCAACGTGCTCGCTCAGCGGCTTGTCGCGTAACTCGTTAGTGCAACTTAAGAACGGAAGACGGGAGGAAGGTACTGTTAGTTTTGTGGTGTGATAAGTTTGCACGTACGTGTAGATTGTATGGTTTGGTACTGAGTTGGAAGATTTTTGTAATGTATTTTAAGAAAATACTGCAGAAATAGACGTTACATACGTTTTACAATCAAATCCTACAATATGAACCGTAAAAGTTCATTGTCCTTTAAAATTAAAACGGGACATACATTTCTAACTAAAATCACAGTACCAGTAATATTTAAACACCCTTTATTTTTTTAAGACAGTTACAGTTACACTTGCGTGAAAAATTAACAGCCCAGAAATAATTATTCTATCGCATAATGTTAAATTTGGAACTGTACTTAAGTTTGCACAATTCAAACGTAGAATAATTTCATTCATAAATGTTTATCGTTGCGCATACGTTTTACAATTACGTGCAAAATTATGTGCGACACGCGTCCTTGAGTAACGCTACAATTGAGTGTAAAATTTTATGAATGTATTTATTTATGAACTTTCTGACTGAGAAATATGTACTAACATTGTATAGTCAGTACTTTATTCCTGCATTTAATGCGATTGTCGCTTTCACCATAAAATGGGTTCTCTCTGGGTTTTACGTCGCATAAGTCACCCTTGTAGAGGATTGACCTAGTTAGAAGCAAGAAATCTTCCCACTTATCTTCAGCAGTAACCGCGGAAAATTACTTTCTCGTATCTACGACAGTAAATTCGTTTTCTTTTTGATTGCACACACACATTTCAAGTAAGCGGTGAAATTGAAACAGTTTATACACATTCAAGTAACGAATACTATCAAAAGATCTCGAAAATCGATATTCACCCAGATAACCTTAAATCGATACGTCCAAACACAATACAGGTTAACCGTTGTTCAGGCAAGTTTACAAATGGGGACTAGGACAACATCGTGTGGGGCAACCCTCTGCACGGTGGTCCCCTACCTGACCGTGGACGATGAATGGGGGAATGGGAGCTACGTATGGTAACGGACTGCTGAATTTATTACGATAAATAAGATGAATTATTGTGACGTATGCATAATATTAAAACTTTATGCACAAGTACAAAGGCAGACTTAATGCCTTAGGCATTTTCTGCCAGTCGATTTTAGGGTGGTGCAGAGGTAAAACAAGGCAGGTGCAACTAAATGATAAGATGAATATAGAAAAGAGTATATAATATTAATAATATTATACAAAAAAAAAGAATAATAAATATATACTTAGATACATACATACAACAAATATATTTTATGATGATTCTGCAAACTCTTCTTCTGCAAATTCTTTTCTTTTTTGTGATTCTGATATTATGGTGAATTGCTGATTTAACTGGTAGAATTTCAAATATGGCAATGGGAGCATTGAACTGACGTAGGGTATCCATAATTTAGAATTTCTGTTTCAATATGAAATGAGTCCCACATAGTTTAATTATACACTCACCGGTAGTAAATATTGCCGAAGCTATAAAAACAAATAAAAAAAAAAACCTATTAGAAGTGTCGGTGTGTCTTTAAATGCCCGTTTAATTGTTTGGGCCATTTTTATTGTCGGTGAGTGTAGGTATTAAAAATAAAATAAATTGTTTATTGGAACTAAATTTGAAAATCACATTAACGAGTAACAATGTATGTCAGTAATATTTGTAATTAATTCTTGCACCCAAAGAAAGATTTAAATTGTGTGATTGGTACCAGGATCCTCACACTTGTGTTGTATATCAATAAAATTTAAAAATTTTAAAAACCCCCGACACATTTATCTTGCGAAAAAATCACGAACTAAACAGTAAAACGCGCATAACTTTTGAACGCCTGAACCGATTTTATTCAAACATAGCTAAGAACACTCTCGATACAATCACCTTTCAAACAAAAAAAAACTAAATCAAAATCGGTTCATCCGTTGAGGCGCTATGATGCCACAGACAGACACACAGATACACAGCAACACACCTCAAACTTATAACACCCCTCTTTTTCCGTCGGGGGTTAAAAATTACATCAGAGGGTCAGAAGTTAGAGAAGTGATAAGACAAAATAAAACCATAGCCGTTTCATGTGTGTAAGTGTGTTGAATGTGCAGTTGTGATTTTGCGAGTTTGTGTATGGGGGGAGAATTCGTGTATAGGTTGTGTAGTATAGGAATGTCAACTTTATGAGTTTGTCTGTTTCGTCATAGCTCTGTACCTGTAACCAGTCAATACCCGTCTCTTACATTCCTGACAAGCAGTAGAATAAATGGAGCAATGTTTGTTGGTTTTATTATAAAGATGATTTCCGATATCATTATAATGTCTCCGAGCCAGTGCCGTCCTACAGCTTTGAATAGGGCGAATTCTATAGACAATTGTATTAGACAGTAACTGTATAGATTGGTATGAAAATAGACTATTTTGGCATTATTTTCGTGTTTAAATATTAATCTACTATAGCAGTCCATCTCGGACTCCTCGTACTTGAGAATCAGTTGAGAATTTACCACAGGTTTACAATTTCATAACTACGCATAATTTGTGTCATCCTACTGCCTAATCGCCTACATTCAACGCAGATTACTATATCCTTTGACTAATAAAACTGCGGAAATTGAGATAAAATAACATAATATTTCTACATTATTGTGCGTAATATTTTATTGGTTCACATATATATTTTTGTGTGTATGACTAGATGTATGAATGTGAGTGAGGCAAAAGAAATAAGTAAGGATCGTAGCAGGTGGCGTTCTGTAGTTTCTGCCTACCCCCATGGCAAAAAGGCGTGAGTTTATGTATGTATGTACATATCTATTACTCCATATAAGAAACTAGCTGAACCTCGCGGTTTCACTCGCATCTTTGATTACTACTCCGCTCCTATTAGTCATAGCGTGATGTTTTATAGCCTATAACCTTCCTCAATAATCGGGCTATCGAATAGTGAAATAATTTTTAAAATCGGTCCAGTAGATCCTGAGATTAGCGCGTTCAAACAAACAAACAAACTCTTCAGCTTTATAATATTAGTATAGATTGACATTAAAAATGCAGTTGTTTGATATCAAGAGATAGTGCCAGAATTGGGTTACAGATTACCGGGTTATAAATTTTAGTTAACGGTATCTAATCAAGCGGTTATAAATACTCGATTAATTAGAGTGTGTCGTGTTTACACTCTAAACTCAAAAAGACAATAAATATTTTCGGTAACAATTAATATGTAATTGTAAGCGCCACTTATCAAAACATTCAATTCGAGTTAAATTCGAACATATTGTTATATAAAAAACCGGTCAAGTGCGAGTCGGACTCGCGCATGAAGGGTTCCGTACTATTATCGCAAAATACGGCAAAAAATCACGTTTCTTGTATGGGCGTCCCACTTAAATATTAATTTGATTCTGTTTTTAGTATTTGTTGTTATAGCGGCAACAGAAATACATCATCTATGATAATTTCAACTGTTTAGCTCTCACGGGTTATGAGATACAACCTGGTTACAGACAGAGACGGGCCGCGAAGTCTTAGTAATAGGCTAATATCGGATAATACCCAAAGGGTAAAACGGGACCTAAGTACTCTAAGAGACGAAATAAATTATGATTGTAAAAGCATTGAAAGAAAGATATATTATAATAAGGTGTTGACAAGTAGTTAACTCAGCATAACTCTGTGTTTATAGGTGGAATCCGGGACCGCAGTCCCGGTCCCAAAAGCCCCACGACCCAACTCAGTCCACTACTTAAAATTTGCCCGTTTTCACTGACACTAGGAAACACCTGAACGCAACAGTGAACTTTTAACTACATAGTTAAAAAAATAAGTGTTGCCTAGTATTAGTAAAAACGGTCTACAGGCTAACATAGGTAGCACAAAAACTGGCATTCATCTTCACCTGCCTGACACATCTGGCACAGAACAATTACTCATCTAACGACA
Organism: Orthosia cruda; assembly: GCA_964057195.1. NCBI lineage: Eukaryota > Metazoa > Arthropoda > Insecta > Lepidoptera > Noctuidae > Orthosia > Orthosia cruda. Next base: position 4,791,726 of record OZ059850.1, on the reverse strand, counting down.
CCTCTACAGCTCTGTGTGAACAGACCGTTAAGATAACACGGCAAAGATCCAATTAAAAGTATAATCACTCGTAATCATACCTGTTGCTCTGATGAAACCTCTTCTCTACTGCTGTCATCTGTAACAATGAAATAATAGCTTTAATTTAAGTGTTACTAAACATTAAACAAAGATTCAGAATGATGTTGCTGCTACTGAAGAAATTGGATGTAATTTTATTGAGATTGGGTAAAATCCGGCCAAGTGCGAGTCGGACTCGCGCACGAAGGGTTCCGTACCAATATCGCAAAAAACGGCAAAAAATCACGATTGTTGTATGGGAGCCCCACTTAAATATTTATTTTATTCTGTTTTTTGTATTTGTTGTTATAGCGGCAATAGAAATACATAATCTTTGAAAATTTTAACTGTCTAGCTATCACGGTTCATGAGATACAGCCTGGTGACAGACAGACAGACAGACGGACCGCGGAGTCTTAGTAATAGGGTCCCGTTTTTACCCTTTGGGTACGGAACCCTAAACATATTAACAAGAACTACATTTTACACGGTTTATGATATTATTTCGGAAACCTTCATTACGTGTTTATAGTACTGTATCAGTTACTTCCTATAGATAATTTTTTGACTAATTGCAACTTTTTAATTCGCGTAACTGTATGAAATTTTCAAACGGGGCTGCAAATCCATATTAATATTATAAATTTGAAAGTAGCTCTGTCGGTGTATGTATATGTTACCTTTTCACGCCTAAACCACTGAACGGATTTCAATGAAATTTGGCAAGGAGATAGATGGCATCTTGGCGAAGGACATAGGCCAATATATGTCTCAAAAGAAAATTGTAGGTAGGCTAGGCTAGGATAGGTAGGGTAGGTAATCTAGGATAGGTAGGTTAGCCTACCTATCCTAGCCTACCTATCTTACCTACATTTTGTTTACCCTACCCTACCTGCCCTAGGTAGGCTAGAGGTAGGGGCTAGGTAGGGTAGATTAGGTGGATAGGTAGGTAGAGTATGGTACGGTACGTAAGTACTGGTATGTTAGGTAGGTAGGTAGGTAGAACAGGGTAGGGTAGGTAGGTAGCCAGTTGACGGGAGCGAAGCCGCGGGCACAGCTAGTTAGATTCATAAAGTCTTGTCTTCCATTTACAGATAAAACTTTTACTGGTAACTTTACAAAGAGTTTAGCTAGGCACATACGTCTTTTCAGCATTGAAGTGTAAACCAATCAAGAACATGACTCGTCAACTTCTAACTTAGGATCACTTAGTTCGCTCAACGTTATGCCCTAAAAACTGTAACAAGATAAGTTGCATTACATCCCCACATAGCGAATACCATGACCTGATGGTCACACTCTATTAACTGCCGTAGTTTCATAGTTACGAAGAGAGTTAACCCGACCTAGGTGATCTAACGAGGGTCTCTTTATGTGAACGGTACATTAGCGTCTTGCAACTGATTTCAATAAGATTTATTAAGCGACAATTAAAATTTCAAAATTTAAAATACCCCCGACACATTTATTTTGCGAAACATCACGATCTAAACAGTAAAACGCGCATAACTTTTGAACGGCTGAACCGTTATATTCAAACTTAGCTAAGAACACACTCGACACAATCACCTTTCAAACAAAAAAAACTAAATCAAAATCGGTTCATCCGTTGAGGCGCTATGATGCCACAGACAGACACACAGATACACAGATACACAGACACACAGATACACAGCAACACACCTCAAACTTATAACACCCCTCTTTTTCCGTCGGGGGTTAAAAACAAGAAGAACTTCGGAGATATACAACAGAACTCTTCAATAAATAACGGCAATACTCTCGGGATTGCTGCAATCGCATGCCTATTTATTGTTTATACCATTTCATAACATAACATCACGCCAGTACGCTCTAAAGGGGTACGTAGATGTGTACAGTTCACCTTGGTACACTCCCAGTTCACTGGTTATGTTCAAGTTTCATGATACTCGGGTAATCTTTTCTGGCGTTATAGGTAACTTACTAAACAACTTGTTTTGTAGGTAGGTACAACTAAAAAGAGAAAATTAAAAAATCCTTTTAATTAAAAAATACTACCGACTTCCAAATAAGAAGACTACAAAGTGAGAAGTAACTTTATTTTTGGAAGTCTGTGTCCATAACGCTAAAAAATTGTACCTACAAAAGACACCGACTTCCAAAAACAAAGTTATTTTTCACTTTGTAGTTTTCTTATTTGGAAGTCGGTAGAATTATTTTGAAAAAAAAATCTTTTTCAACAGAATGATACCTCTAGCTTTGCAGCTGGTGCTATTGGTACATACTTATTTGAAAATGTAGTTATTTAAAGAAAAACCGTGATTTCACCGCTATGTTTTTTTCGCGAAAAAATTGTGAAAACCACTAACGACCTACTTACAAAAGAGCAAATAAAAAAAAGTATGTTAGCTAACGAGATAATCTCCATTAAAAATCAAAAGTTGCGTCGTTGAATCACCGTATGTCAGCCGGTCACTGACCTCTGCGACCTAGCGACAATTTCACGGTGCACACATAACACAATCAATGCATGCAGCACTAGCGAAACGACCCGGACCGACCCGGTTTCAGTCAATTTTCACGTCACTTCCTGTCCGCCCATCTAACTGAATTTTTACGCTCGCACGCTGTGGATTTCGTTTCGTCTAACAGGATTGTGAACGAATGTTATACAAGGTTTAGGGTACAAAAAAAAATGTTTTGTTGACATAAAGTTGATGCAAATTCAAGGAACCAGAAATAGGCTATCGATATTTCAAACTTATGCCAAGCTGCCATGGGATCCATAAGGAACAAGACAAATTTCAGAATTTAAAAAAACTCCGACACATTTTTATTTCATGCTACATAATTTATCTAGTACGCTTCGATCGGCAATCTATTAAACACGTAATTATGACACGATATCTTGCGAAAATACCCCGATTCAAACAGAAAAACGCCCATAACCAATTTTATTCGAACAACTAAGAACACTCTCGATTAAGTCACCTTTTAAACAAATAACGAAATCAAAATCGGTTTACCCGTTTGGGCGTTATGATGCCACAGACAGACACACAGATACACAGCAACAAATGTCAAACTTATAACACCCCTCTTTTTCCGGCGGGGGTTAAAAAGACATGCAGTGCAGCATACTAGATCATCAGAAAACTTCTATTCAGAAAGAAAATAATAGGCTCAAAAGTCATAACCCTCGAACAAAGAGAACAAAAACTAGCGTTACTTCAAAAACGGCTCAGTAATTCTGAAGATGAGCGCCCCAGACAGACAAACACAGACTCTTTATCGCCGCACTTCTCTTCTATTGGCGTATCTAAGAGCGATTGCGGTACGTCCCATTTTACGAGTCATCGCTAACGAGAACCACGTCAAGCTAGCTTTGTGCAGGTGAATGCGCGAATTATTTGTATTGCTGTACAAAATGGTATGAAAAATATTGGGGTTTACTGTGGTGACTCATAACATTCCATTCAGAAGTAAGGCTCTGTTGGAATGATGCTTTAATCTTGCAAAATGTTTAATGAACATGTATCACTAGGTCGGACGGGTGAGACTTACGGAGATATGAGAGACTGAGAAGTAGAGAAGATAAAGGTATGAACGTGAAACACTGCAAGCATCGTGTTATTAAATTAATTATAAAAATCATAAAACCCGGATTCATCTGGTTTGGTCAGCCAGCTCGCGAATATGTATCGTCCGACTGCACAGAATGGTTTTCTTCTTTTCAGTTCGCTTCATAAGTAGTCGGGTTTTTTGATTTTTATAATTATTTTTTTTTAACTATAACTTTTTAGTCAACTTTTTTTTTCGAATTTGGTACATTTCAATATATAAGTGTTATATTTTACAATCACCTCTTAAAACCCTTTATTTTTATACCCCACATGATGGGTTTGGAAGAAAAAACTTGGCCCCCACAATATGGCGCCTAAAAGTCGCCATTTTTCTATTTCCAATCCTAATGTAGCCAGTGAAACTCGCAAGGTTAAGACGAATCGATTGACGTAAGAATCATCAAAATCGGCCAACGCGTTTGGTCTCTAGAACGCCAAATGAAATGGGGAACAACTTTAAATGATTGGTTCAGTTATGTTGGCATGAACAATCATACAATACTAAATGTATGAGCAAAGATTGCCTATACATCATTATTGTGTAGCGAAGCCATAGAGACACAAGATCAGGAATAAATTGGAAAAAAATTATACAATAATACCAATCATGGCGGAGATACAAAAACCAACCCGATAGTCGAACAACAAGATACTACAAAGACATAAAACAATATATAACGACCCATAAAACTATACTACACCAAATAAAAATATACCCTAATACGCGCACATTACTTTCGCAACATCCACTAAACCCCACTGATGCTATTGACCTTTCATTCTACGGAGACCGGTCACGCATCGAACGTTTAGGTAAATTTATAACGGGCGAAAATTATTCAAGACATCATGGTGTACTTAGTGCTTCAACATTCATCATAAAAACCAGTAAACCTGCATTGAATGAAGATCATTAATATGAAATATACCATCGTTTCATTTTGCCATTACCACAACTCTTTCCAATAAGATCGCAATGTCGCAAGAGATAGGGGTATACATACAATCAAAGGCAGCTAAATCTATAAACACTTTTGCCACAAATACCAACCAAATTTTTATGGTCACTTGGCCAACTGACAATACTGGAGCAAAGCTGACTAGGATTCCAACGAGTTTGAAGTGGTTTTTCTATAGGAAATAGCTGCGTTTGATACCAAATGTACAAATTTGGATAAGGAATTAAATTCCATTCATAATTCTATAACTACCAGGGTACGGATTCAGCTGACTTTGATTATATCCCTATTTTAGTAATTTCCTTAACAAAACACCCAATCACATTTTTTTTTACAACACCCATGACTTGAAACGGGATTGCAGATTCCTTGGGAACAAAGCAGTGCTTAAGAAACTTTAAAATCCATCGATACTTTACCGCTAATACATCTGGGTTATGAGAACTGGTTCGCAGAAAGCGCCGAAGTCTGTATAAAGCCGTTTCCCTTACAATGACGGGCAGAATTCCGAACGGTAGCGACTTGAGATACTTCAATACAACTTGAAGGTACGATGGCAATCTTTGGACCGTTAGTTATGCTAGTACCATTTGCAGTGTCAACAGATATTCCAATTTCAGAACCAATCAGGATGGATTGCTCGATAACTACAAAACTAATCAGTTAGCTATGTTAGGATCGTCTTTGGAAGGCTTCTGGACATTCCGATTGATATTTGGAGTTACTAATTCGGTAGGTATAACTTACTTTCATACTCCGTTAGAAAATCCGAAGAAGTGTGTTCAATACGAAAGATATTTGGTTTAATATTAGATATATATATAATTGCTCGCTTTTCTTTGACTACGGTAAATTCATCTACCTATACAAATTGCCAGTTCTTCACTTTATCATAAATTGTTTCAAATGGTCACGCATGCGGATACGCACACAGCATATTTACAATTCACCTCTATCACATCATCTAAATATAATTATGACTTCAGAGTTCATTAAGTTCGACCGTTATCTTTGGATTAACTTTGATGAATAAGACGCCGCTGTCCTACAGATAACTTGTGCGTAAATTAATATTCTATCACATTCTCCTTTCACACAAGTACACTCAAAGAAGTATTGATTTGTTCTTTGTGGTAAGATTTGCAACAGCGTGATCAATCATCTTCCCATCGGGCCGTTTGTATGCAAGCATCTTGAAAACTACTGATCTTATTTTAATGCTAATTCACAACTTTTTCCGTTTCGATTGCAGTCTACATTCAGCTAGTATCGCCTGGGTGCTTCACTAATATAAAAATAATTGTTAGCGAAACAGAATCAACGTCTACAACAACCGTAGCACCAACGGGGCATATACTAATGAAAATAATGAAACGTACAAAGATTTATTTTAACGGAGCGAACATATTTGCGCAGTACATTCACCCCCGCGAGCTCGTGACAAACCCATCCTGGCATAACATTATAACACATTACACTTTTATATAACCAAGTTGCCGATGCAGTTGGACGACTTTAAACTTGAACTAAATATAGCCGCATTTCTTTGAATCGACAATTTGCGAACTGTACACTTGAAATGGCAACGACAAATATGTGGCCAAGACTCAGAGATTAAAGAGGTTCCACCGAACGGGCCTCGTTCCACGATCTGACTCCCTTGATTATGCCAAAAATATGCACGTTTAGATTACCGTTTTATCTAATCTTAGGAGTAGTTCAACGCCTCGTTATATTGTGTGTAATTTTGTAACAAGTTGAAGCTTAATTTACTTAAGTCTTGAGAATTGAAACAAGGTGTTGGATACGCACAGGTGTTGAATTCAAACGGGTTGAATAGATTCAGGTTGTTCAAGTTGATCAGGTTACTTCTAATTCGAAAACAATAAATTGATTTGAAATGCAGCGGCTGGCAATACGCATCGAAAATGCTAAGAAAGAGAAGATAACGGAAATTGTAAATCAAATTACTATTTTGAAGATAAACGTAATACCGAACTTACATCACAACCAAACAATCAACATCATTTAGGTACGTCAATACTAACTAACCGTAACGAGAACTTTTAACAAAAAGCGTCCAAAAAAACCTGCGTGTATTAAATTCTCATTTTATCTGAAAACCAATGTCAAACACAGGACGGCTGGCAAAAAGCAAGATGGTGTCACGTAAGAAGACTAGCTATCACGTACGGAACGCTGGTAATGATGAATATAATCAATTTATGGTACAACGAGGACCGACAGACCGACAGACGGGAATAGCTACACGTAAGATGTAATGAGTTTGTGGACGTTTAACTTTGAATTAACGTTTTTTTGGTTGGTGGCGGTTTTTGTGAGAAGTACAGTATCGAATTATTATTGGCATTTAAGAATCACATAGCTCATGTGGAGCTTGAAAAAAGAATCGTCAATGGAGCAGACAGTGAACCAGTAATTTGTTCAGGAATAAGCAACCATACAATTAAAATTTGAGAATCTGAAGATTGTGCTGTGACTGCTGTGAAAAACAGTATTCTCCAACTAGGATAGTTGACTGCAATGCTCCTGGTAAATATTAAAAAAAAACAAACCAAAACCCTATAAACACTAGTTTCAGAATAATTACGCAATAAGCCATTAGAGAGTAAGTAATAAGAAGACAACAAATAGAACGCGAAGAGTAAAGTTAACTAATTCTCCATAATAGTAAATTCGCAACACCGTTATGAGGGTTGTATTAGTCATATATTAGTGTAGGTTGATAATAAGCAAGACATTGACCTTCGTTGACAATATTATGTAAATTTTATTAGGAAGTGTAATGACACACGCCTACGCTCATCAAATAATGACACTGCACCTCATATATTTCCGTGAGCAAATTATAAAATTTGATAATATAATAGTACCGCCCATACTTGTATTTGCATTGCAGTGTTTCAATAATACCAATTGTATTTACTTCGACGATTTGAATGCCTTTTTCAGATTTATTTAAACTAACCCTGATCTTTCCAGCTTTGGTTTCGGTCATTGCTGACATGATAATGACATCATTTGCCAAATCTGCAACGCCCATATATCACATATCAACTTTTATCATGAACCAGTCAATTCAGAGAATGAGTGTGTTTATCGTTGCTTTTCAGCCCACATATATCGAATGCTTACGTACCTACGGCATTGCTTTGTCTAACAAAGTAGGTGTTTGGTTTCACAATCTGATTTTTATTTACCAAGCTTCAATATTCGCCCACTGCGCGTCCAAGTTCTAGAACACCTTGCCTTATATTAATCCCTCACTAAATTGTAATTATTGGATAAAAACTGTGTTTATTTTTGCTAAGCAGTTCCTGTTGTTTTGTCATGTCTTTTTTGTGAATCGGTTAGCAAGGTTGGTTGATTGACAAGCAATTAGGATGACTTAACATATCCTAATATACGCGTCTGCATTCTTAAATGTTTCTTAAGGGCCTACATACGCTTTAGTGCCGTAAAACGGTAACTTTCTAAAGCATACTCCTCAGTAACAGCTAGGTTAAAAGGTTTGAAAAAAATAAAAAAAATATTGATTCATGTACATAATTTGGAACACAAGGTTTTTTCGTGTAACTAATAGTTTTGCTTTAAAAAAAATAATTAACAAGACGATATTTTTCGCAACTTTTGGAAACTCCTCCAAAACGACTTGGATGTTTAAAAATATTTTTATACAGAAAAATTGATGGCTGGAATTACTTCATACCTAACATAGCATATGTAAATCAAATAATATTTTGCAAACAAAACTGTTCAAAAGGAGGTTCAATTTTGATATTTTGGCACCGAGCGGGCGCACGGCCAGTACTGCGTTACATTGGGGCGTATATATCACCTTAAATTATATTCATCTATAATTTACCAACTTTGTGCAATTGTGCAGAAATCATGTAACCGTGTTCGTGTTCCAAGGATTAGCGGCTTTTCAACGCTTTTCTCCCTTTGAACATTAACACCAAGATAGTCCGAAACATATTATCGATATAATTTGCAAGCTTTACTTCCCTGGAGGTAGAAAGCGTAAATATGATCATTATGTATGCAGATTTTCATTATTAAATATATCCATTTTCCATTAGAAACTATCTTAAACTAAGCTCGAGTCCTTTCTCTTAAAACTGGTATATTCTTACAAGCAACATTTCCGGATGATCTCTTGTGAATCTATAAAATTTTATTCACACCAGTTTCTGTGTCATTTCTTACGAGTACACTTAAAATCGAGAACGGTAAACAATGAGTTGCCGTGAGTACAGCACTTCAAACTATGTTATTTAAACACAAAATATTTTGGTGACATCATTGGCATATTTTTTTGCATATAGTATGCAAAATGGTCATACTCGGTTAACGTGTTCTTCATTATCTTGTGTTGCTCTAAATCAAACAGTTGTCTTATGCACTTCATTTGTTTATGAGATAAGTTATCATTTCTCAGACTCATGTCTTATTTACATTTGGTTGTAGTGCTGCAATATCTTGGCATCGTTTAAACCACATATAAAATGATAACAGTCTGTTATTATTTTGAAATGTAGATTCTGTGGATGTGAATGAATGAATTTCATAATATCTATAAATTGTTAGACGGTTACGAATATTGCAGCTTCTACTGTTAGAACATAAAACAACGATAACTAAAATGATAAAAATATTTCCTGTGATATTTAAAAGTTGTTAGAAATCATAAATTGATCTGAAACGAGAAAGCTACTCCACACTGAAGACCTAATACGGAAGCTAATTAATATTACTTTTTTATTTCCAAACTTAAGTAAAAAGTTACATAATTTTTACATAGGTGAATGTTATTTCGTCATGAAATTGCTTCCGTAAATTAATTCAAGCAATTTCTTTCACGTGTTAATGACTAAGGCAATCAAGATTTTATCAAATTAGCTATATTGATCTGAGTAAAGATAAAGAAGATCTAATGCCTAAGTAATTATGGTCTATCAGAAGTCGTAAGAGAGAAACTGAAAGTTATCACGTCCGATAAAGTAAATGTCACGCATAAAAGTCAGATGGACATGGTTCAGTTAATGAAATAAATATCACAGAATATTGACCATGTAGGCTAATATTTAATTAAAACAGATTATCTAGTAATTATTTTGGGATTGATAATAATAAGAAAGCACCAAATCCAATGGCAACGATAGTTCCAGAAGTGTTAGAAACCTTTAAGACTTAGCGCAGAATGTCAAGTAAATCGTAAAATACCACAAAATTACGATCGTTTCAATAAACAAAACCCACATTGAAAATGTTTTGTACAACATTTTAGCAGCCCAAACATTAATTGAACGAGACCATTTGTCCCGTTTCGGCGAAACGAAGGCAACTTAGCAAAGACGTAGGCGCGAGAGTTTACCAAAACAAAGTCGCGAAATTCAAACAGTACATTGTTTTGTGTAACTATTATCGTCACGTGAAACCTATTATTACACCATAAATACTCGTTCAAACTTCACCGTTATTTCATTGTATAATCCTGCCGATAAGGGGCTAAGATTTAGGCACCGTACCGTCTGTAAAAATATGTGACGATAAATTTTCTTACGTACCCAACACTCTATCATTATTTAGGTCCCGCTTCACTAAACTTCGTTTTACTCCAGAAATTAATTACCTTACTGAAGCTTCAGAACTAGAACCTTTTCCATTAATATGAAAGTGAGGAAACCTACATTGTATACAAGACTTAATGATTAAGATTCAGTCTAGATACTAAAGCTTTTACGTTTACCCCTTAAAAGTAAGAACATGAATATTCACGAGTTTAATCAACCTGCCTCAAGCATTCCTAAAGAGATTTCTCTTCGGAACTATTTGGGCCCACAATAACACAGACATAGTCCCTAAAAGCGTAATAAAAGTGTGTAAATCTGAAATTAATCGGCATAGGAGACACACAAACGAAGCAGGGCGTTTCATCACTTGACCTGAATGCACGGTTGATGGTGATAAGATAAGCATAGTGGAGCAGTTTGTTTGGCTTGATAGTGGCGTGGCTCAAGGCCGTCCGTTCGACCCTGCATTAATGGGATTTATTGATTTTTGCCACCATTTAGTACTATCTGATACTTTGTGACACCGACTGTCAACATGTTAATGTAGGCAACAAGGTCTGCAATGACGTAAACCCAGCCAATACGCTCGCAGGCGTATAAAATCTGACATTTACAATAGCCGTATAAAAGCTATGAATTTCTCCCTTTGAATGGAATAATGAAACAAGTAAAACAAAAAAAGCTTTTTTTAAACAAGCTTTTTAGCTTAATGTGCTTTGACATCCAAACCAAACAAGTAAGCAAAATTTCAGCTCAATTGGATTGGGACAACTGTTTTAAGTAATCAGTTGCAAGATTTGACCCAAACAACAAAGCAATTTAAATAAAAGCTTGTAAAAGTTTTCGGATTCGGATGTATCACATTTTCAATTTAGAAATGTCGAAATTTTTTAACGAAATTTGCCTCCAATAAATTCATTGAACTGTTGAATCAGATAAACGTTTAAGAACAAAGGTTTATTGTTTTAATAAAAGGTGATTTAAATAATAAAGCGTTTCGTGTGGCTACTATGCGTGCTGGAAACTGTTGTTATATGAAATATGAACTAACCTTTGTTACGCGGGGTAACAGTGCAAACGCTACGCTAATGTAATCATTACAGCATTTTTGTCGTCAGCCTTTATAGGCTTCCAAGTGCTACTATTGAGTTCGACCTTGAAGATAAAGTAAAACTTGGTTTCAGATGAAATAATAATGTGTCACGAAAGGTGACCATTAACCATAACCTTAGTTACAAAAGTAATAAATAACTAATTTTTGAATAAGCCTAAATTCAGTCTGAAAAAAGTAGTTTCAGCTCATTCAGTAGATATCAAAATCTTAATAAAATTATAAATGCGATAGTTTGGATGGATACACATCCATGTAGAGAGATAAAAGAAACCCCAGTTTCCCGATGACGCATAATTATCCTACAGTCGATTCACTGAATATGGAGCCCGAAACTAGTCATATACATATCACGGATGACGAATCCCGCGCTCATTTGCAAGTGCACAATGAGTTTGTCCAAACAAGTGGCCTAGACAATAGGCTCGCAACACTAGAAGCAGAATGACATGTTGATCACAGCAATAATTATAATAAAGTAGTAAAGCACTATAAAACTAGGAGCAATAATAAAATTATATCTTTCAAAACTACCGGCAACGCAACTACTTATTTCAAATTAGATTATAACATCAAAATGGTGGAAACGATCAGATAACAACAGATTATCTTAGAACAATCGATCGTTAAATTTATTTCCATCATTCACGATAGTGTTTACTTGAAAACTGTAAAAGTTATCGAATTATCGAGATATCGTCTGATTCTTATCATTTAATAACTGTTCAGTGTTTACTACTGTGTCTTGCACTTGTACTACTTGAGTATACTTATGTAAGTAATTCTTTCTCTTCAGAATCTTGTTGATTTTATTTGGATGACGGCAATACTTTGAAGTGCTTATTTGCTTTCTTGCAAAATACTTTATCTATTTCTTATAACTTTCTTTGTCGGATATATGTACCTTGTATTACGTTGGTTCTAGAAATATCTTGTATAAATCGTAGAGTTTCATTACTTGGCATCTTTACTTTTTCAAAGATATAGATGATTTGTTCTAGATGCACGATTGATTGCTTATAAACAGATCATACGCCCGATGTACTTAAATCAATGTTTCCGTTCAATACTCAAGTAAATGCAGGTCATCCAACTGGTACTTATCGATCAAAATGGTAAGTGCCTAAGGCCAAACATAACGACAGATGGTTAAGATAAATAGTATACAAGAGGCATGTGATTCCATATGTGCAGTGCAAGACATGCAGATATTATCAACGCATGTCAGTGTCCGCTTATCTGTCTTTCACACGCAAATATTTGAGAAAAACATCAACACATTCAACACAGTTGTCAATGTTGGAAATAAAGTATGAACACGTACAGCGAACATTGAAGGTAGCAGCGATTTCATTCGCCACATTGAAGGAAATATTTGTATGCCCCACATTTCATCTTGTACCGGATCTAGATATCGTGTGTATAATTTATCAAGGCAAAATATAGAGCGAAAGCTTACAGCTAAAACTCTCACCTTGGCTTTCACGATTAAGCTTTATGAAACTTCAAAGATTTCCAACCTACTAGCTAAACTATTTTTTACAAATGAGACGACGAAGCTACTAGACGCAACAACTTTTTCCACATTTTCTCAGCGTCAGTCTGATCACATGTCGAAGCAGAAGCTTCGAAAGTTAATTTGTAATGTGACAGAGATATAGATAGAAATAGGCCGCAAGGCAAATGCTTTCGCCCGATCTCTAGGAAAGCCGCTAAAACGACGCTTGAAGAAAATGCGCTTGCGATTTCCACGATATCGCTGAGTTCCGCTAGTGAAACGAGTAATTCAAATTTTTAATTCAGTAATATAGATATAGTGATAGTCAAGTTTAATCAGATTATAGTCAACTTTAATCGGGGTTCCGTGTTTACCATGTAATTATCTCAAACCTGATCCGAGATTATTTTATAGATTTCGAAAAATGTTGTTCATTTGCTTCGAAAAATAAACATTCGCAACCAAAACTTTTTCTTGACAGTCGGATTGTATGTTTGTTTGCAAAGATGAGACACAGGCAACAATAGACAGGAAACATATCCTTTGTTCTGAATTCTGCAGGAAGTTGTTGCTCTGTCTGAAACTTAGCACTAAAATCCCTACTTAAACAATGCTTATTTTGCATCATCCTACACCTCCTAGACAAAACTTTTGCAACACTGGCCGAGCTGATTAGAAAAGTTCATTCGATACACTAAAGGTTAAGCGGCACGTAATTTCATTTAGTGAGGCAATAATAAGATCTGCAGTGGGTCACGAAAAACAAACGCCCTAGGTGAACGTGCGCAGGCGCTTCCTGGCTGACCGACGACGCGGCAGCGATGATTAGGGCTTGAACACACCTTCTGTAAAATAGAAGGGCAAGGAAAAAAAAAACAGAGTATGGACCGTGTAAAGTGAAAATCTCAGCAAGGTAGCTAGTAGCAGCTGAGTGAGAGTGGCAGAAGATCGAGTTTGATGAAGTGCTATTGGCTAGAGGTCATGGCCAGCTGTGGACTGATTTAGGGCGATGATGGAAATTCAACAGTAGACTAGAAAGCATAGACAATCCAACGATACTGAACCTGGAATAGGATTGATGCTACGCTAACAGAATTTCAATCTATTTTCAACTCTTGTCAAAAACAAAAAAATACACAATTACATGAAAAACGGGCTTCTATTCTATCATACGAGAAAAGTAAAAATAGCTTCGCAAAATACGGTGTTCGCACAAATGCGTGGGACGCAAATCGCCTGTTAAAAGTTAATGGTTCACGAGATTACAGCACACAGAAAGGCAAGCCGACTTGCCTTTCAACTTGACCGTCTCCTTAAGTTTTATGACGTCATAAATGGAGCGAGGAGCTTGGCAAAGTTAATATGACAATTTACACCTTTAGTGCGGTTAAAATCTGTATAATACGTTTTGCTTCGATCATTGGACAGCGGTAAAATACGTTTGAGCGGTACGCTTCGTCTGCACTTAGCCTTAGATAATCTTGGCAGTATTTGAAGACAGAGAAGAACTGAAGGTAGTCGTGCTGATATCCTATGAAGCGAAACATGACATAGAATATACATGATTTATGAAATAGCAATGGTACCACCATAGTGGTGACATATGTCGTGCGCAAAGTTTTGAGTAAGAATGTGAAGGGTTATAAGAAAGAGGAAGATTGAGGAAACGTGGGATGGATTTTGTGAAAGATGATATTATGGCTAGAAACGAGGTGACTATTGACGACGAATAGAACTCTATGTATTGAAAAGCAAGACGACGTCAACCAAAAATGGTAGTACTTAATGATTCGATCTAACTCTTCTCTGCTCAAAATCATAATCTTGGACTTACATAGGAACTTCAATTGGCGAGAATCTTCTAATTATTACAATTTTTCTAAATAATTTTATTATGCTATGCTGAAAAGATCTTTGTAAATTATCGCACATCGTCAGGGTCAGGAGTGTTACGTGTACGGAGCTTCCTTATTACGAGTATTTTAGCAAGATAATAATAACATAACTCATTGTCATCTTCGTTTTCTACTGACATTGTAATTTTCACACTTCTCAACACTGCATGGCCTTCCTTGTCTGAATTCCGGATTTAAGATTTGACACCATTGTGGCATTCAACTTGAAAGATTTTTGCAATTGCAATTCTTCGTAAAAAGGATGAAAATTGTAGCAAAGCAAACTAATCTGCATTCATGCAAGAAAGGGTTAATGCGCTGGAAAGAATCCCAGGCGCTTCCACTAGCTAAAACAAAAAAAAACGCGACAATCGCGTGTCCGAAGACTAGGCTTCAAGCCTTAATGCGTTACAAGCATTCAGCCGCAACGGGGCACAAAGAAACTATAACTGTTCCGATTTTAGAACATAATCGACCCGCCTGCCCGCGGCATCCGAACGAAATCGAAATTTTGAACAATATCCGACTAATAAGGACATGACGTGAAAGTGAGATTGAACGCGCAAAAACGCGCGCGTTCGCGTCACGACACCAAACAACGAGACGCCACTAACCTACCTTTACATCACATTGTCCAAAACTGTGCTAAGTGACTCTTAATAACCGTTTAGAAAGTCGTAATTTTATTATTTATACTAATAATTTGCCGAGAGGTTAAAGGTCCACGATCGGCCGCTTCCGTGCTTGACAACCATTAGTCGGAATACAAACTGTTTCGTACACGCAACTCAACGAGAGAACTGTTATATCGGATTTACTGTATGCTAGATTAGATCCCAACGTTCGCTGTTTTAGTGCAAAACAAAATAGCAGACAGAAATTCAAGCTGAAAGTAGAAAAAGCACACGTATTAAGTGAAAAAACTTACAACGGTTCTGTGGTAGTGTCTGACCTGGCTGAATTAAGGCTGTCGTCTGTTTATCTTTACATGCTTCTTTTGTAAGTGTATGTTTTGTACAAAGTGGATAGGGTGAAAGGAAATAAAAATAATATCCGAAAACATTAATTACGGTATCCTCCTTTTTACTCAAAAGAGAAAATTAAGCACTTATTTAAACAATAAAACTGAATGTCATCGAAATACTTCAAACAAAACCGAACACCGAACACAATACAGAAGAAAGTAACAGTAACATAGTCAATCATACGAAGGCAGAAATTTCACCTATTAAAGCGGAACGGTCCAGCGAAGGTCATAATTTAGGTTGAGATGAGACCAAAGAGTCCAAACAGGTTACTTAGTAACAATGGTCGAGATTGGTTAAAGATGGCAGGTAACTCCACGGAGGCAACGAGCCATTTGCGGCACTCACATTGAACATTGCTTTCATACTGCGGTGTAAATGACTGGTTATCGAGAAGATGAAATCGGTGAAGAAAATAAATAGCAGACAATGGTTAATACGGAGAATGTCTTAAAATAGAAAGGATGTCAGTGAAAATAAGAATGTGAGGCAGAGTTAATTAGCCTTTTCTTCAATGGTAGCGAGTGGCTTTTTCCAAAGGGTTTAGCATTAAGTCCAGTATCATTCATATTTAAAAGCCTGACTTTTAAGGCGCTACAGGCACAGAATAGGTACATCATAATATGTACCTATTCTGTGCCTGTAGCGCCGATAATAAAACCTTTTTTTTGTGACATAAAGTGAAGTAAAATTTCAATGCTCATAAAGATAGATGCTTGAGGATAGCTAGAGGTTACAATTCTATTAACGTGAAACCCATTCTATACAGTGACAGCGATACATATAAACTTTAGTAGCTATATTTATGTGCCACTATAAATGATGATAAAGTTATAAAATGTCTGATATCAATCCCAAACAGTTATATACTTCTGAAGCATAGACAAGTATATAGAGGCCAAAACATTTGCTGAAATGAAGAGAAAATTTATGATGAAGCGACGCCCTACATTACGAAACATTTAACTAAAACCACATTAGACGAAGGCAAGAAATAGGGAGAAGTCTTAAACATGGAGAAATTACCAACGCTTAAGAGTGAAGAAATTAGAAAATCTAATTTACTTGAGAAAAGTCAGAATAACTCCGTGTTGTTTAACCACACTGCCTACATCGCAAATTTTGTTGACAATTTAGTAACTGGGCTTTTTGTAACGAAAGTTGTACTTTGAATGGATAACACAATTCCACGTTATTGATAATCTCAAGAATTGTAGAGACTACTTTCAAAGACAATGACAAAATTTCCAGGTATATTAATGTACAGAAGCAACAATCCCACGAAAAGAATAAGTATGAACAAAAAGAAACTTGACTTACGTATATTTTAATTATTTCGTAATCCTTAACCTAAAATTGTTGAACAACTTACAAAGAATAGCAATTAATAATATTAATTATTTATACAATTAATTATTTTAATCTTTGTAGAAGCCGAAAACACGGAAAAGAAAATATGTTTAACTTCGCAAGTAATTTCACAAGAATAAAAAAATTAGATACATTATTACCCTTTGTTTTTCAAATATACTAAATGATAAACCATTGTGTAAGAAAGTAATAGTAAAACTGCTAAGCACTGTTTTAACTTAGGTGCTTGCAGATATAAAGCCTCACATTTCCAGAAAGACAGCTATTCACAATTATACAAAGTATTAATTAGTAAGTCCACAGCTGATGAGCATTCGCTAAATCGCCGCGAATGCTATGACATGACCTGCACTAACAATTGCAAGAGCATGAAAGTAAACAGATAATAATCTATGAAACGTGTAACCAACAATTGATACAAAATTACAAATGCTAACAACAAACCTAACACCACTGAAGATCCTACCTTAGATTGTAAACTATAAAGCTCAATATTCGTTTGTTATTGTAGATACAGATGCTGCAACCAACCTGGTAAGTTTAAAGCGTAAAGTTTATCTGCGAAGAGAGTAACTTCGCTAATTTGTTGAACTAAACAGAACTGTAGATACGGTAACACGAACTTGGCGTATACACGAGAATCGTAAAGATGCTGAAAGTAGTGAATGTAATTAAATGTCTTGCTGATTTCCAATGTTTAGTATAGTAGCATTAGTTTCCAACTAAGTACCAATTACAGAAAGCGAGAAACATTAGTAACGGTTAGATTATACGAGACCGTGGCGAAGATTAGAGATAAACTGAGATTGTAGAAGTGAATGAATATCAGAAAATTCCATGAATAAACTGAGGTTAGAAGCATTCACCTGATATCGATTTTAGAAATTGTGTTACTCTTTCCTTCGTCTACGTCCCCACTCCCAGTTGGCATACCAACCAGAAAGTGCACAACATACTCAATTTCCGTGGGAACCAATATTCTTCCGGTGCCTTCTCTCTTGATATTTTTTTCATAAAACAGAGCCGAAGCGTTTATTCTCGCTGAAGCAACATCGGTCCTTGTAACTACTTTACGAGAAAATAAAGGAAAAACATAAAAAGTTTTTTAAGTTCCTGTTCGAGAAACCTCCTAAAAGTAATTTACAACATCATCTGACCGTAAAATGCGAACAATGATCCCATAAATAATTCAAAAGAAGTTTATTACAATGGCACCTGCGTCCCATGGGAACATTCGCAGGAGACGGGCGTCATGCTCCGCGGGACACCGTGGTACCATGGGGTTACTCTACTTACATTAAACCATTTAATGGTGGGATTTTCGCGGTGTCGGTCGACAAGGGAAAATGATGATCGGGTTAGTGTGTTGAGGTGAAGACAAAGAGGCCTGGTGGTAATGTGTACTGATGAGAAATATATAGATAGTCATTGAAAGCGTGAGTAAATTAATCAGTGCAAGTTTTTTATTTTATATATCATTTGCCTGTTGATTCAAAGACAAATATATTTTATTTCAACTAGGCCACCAAGCGGCACTTTTGAACGTTAATACATAAAAATTTAAAAGGAATAAATATTGATTCTACCGTGCATTCGGAAAGTAGCTTGATATGGAGAAGAACGCACACGAAACTCCATACTTACTCTTTAAAAAAAACAATGTATTCAACTACGTACAGGTACAAAGTATTAAAAGTACTCACACATGTACCGTGCAGTTACACAATAGGTACTAGAAAAACATTAGCATCCGAAGCAGTTAAGTTAAGACCAATCCCAACTGACGGCGCCCGTTCACGAACATGACGCATGAATCGGCACCACCCAGCTCAACCATCATGAAGGGAACCGAATGATCCAACACACGCACCACCATCAGAGAGACATTTGAGAGAGCATGACACACTCAACTGCCAGGGCACACATAAGTCAAAGAACGACACAAAGACACTATGGTTTGCTGATCTGATGATGGCGGCCAACTGTGATACGAAGTAACGTTACCTTTATTTAACTTAAATTTTCCCCTCCCAAGAATCTCTTAAATATATTATGACCAGTAGTCGTAATTTTCCGCAAAGCCATGAACTGCCAATAAGTGACACTTCCCAATCACGTAAACAAGAGCGAGTAACAAATACCCCAGCTAATAAATACGGTCGTTAACCGCTAGACCTTGACAGTAGCATCTCCCAGAACAGCTACATAAAGTTGGTACTTTAAGTTATTAGCAGTAATTTGATTGTTACCAGACCTAAGGGGAATTGCGGACTGCGGTATATACAGTAAGCTTGACATATACTAATGGAAACTTCAGTAAATGTCAAAGCTTTTAATTAAGTACCAACCACAAAACGGATATATTCCACAAAGCGCCACTTGACACAATATTGCAGCAAATACGAAAATTATGTCTATATAAAAAGACTATCGTGTAGGTTCACTAGGAATTCAAAAAAAATCAGAACACTTGACGGATAATTACAAAAGTAAAATCCAACCGCAGCACCTTCGTGATATATGACAATCGAGCTGCAGTCGACGCTATAAATTTTACCTCATAATTGGTATTTGGGACACCGGCGGAGACAGAACTGAACAACATTTCTGTTGGACCTCACGCGAGCCGTTCAATTAAACTGCAGTATGAAACGGCTAATTTAAAAACATTATCACCAACGATACAGTCGAAACTAAAAAAGTACTTTTTAATTTAGCATATTAACATTCAACTGCCGCAAACAGTGTCAAGTGCAGGTTTCATTCTAGATGAGAACGTGAGAGCCTTATTGGCAAAACGTCCATGTGTGGGAGGCTAACAAAATATCGTAATTAGAGAGATAATGTTAGGTTACTTATTTAAATTGAAGTGAAAATGTAAGGTGATAAGTAATAAGTGAAATTACGATTTAATTTCGGTCATTCGCACGAAAGTTTTTCAAAGTAGGTGATGACGTAAAATGTTAGCAGAATCAATTTCAATGCTATGGGTACGACAACAATATAAAACATAGAAAGGTGCTATGCATTATGTGAAACGAGAATATCGATGTTAAAACATTTAACAGACATCTTGATCTTAAAGCAAGAAGTCTATTTCTAAAACAGGCCTAGTCTAGTTGCTTTATCTTGGACGAAGGAAACTAAACAGATCGAAACAAGAATGTCTTAGCACGCGAACAGCTGTCACGAAGCGGTAAAACTAACATTGACATTGAAAAAAGTCGGATATTATACAGCAACGGATGTTTTATAATTACCACCTGTCATCAGATGGACTCAATTCTTTGACAGCTTTATAGAGACGAGGTAAAGGTAAAAGAGAATGCCCGATGAGTATCGTAGTGTTGATAATCATGACTAATGCACGTCTGTTTGGATGCTGTCTTAATACATGTTGTGATATTTTTATTATATTTCTATATTCATTTGGAATGTATGTATTGTAAAACGAGTGTTTGTGTGTTGTATTTTAGTCAAGACTTAATAGGTTACTTCTAAGAAAGAATATTGCAACGTTGAAAAGAATACAGACCGCAAAAAAGCTCGATTATTCATTCAAATCAGCAGAGATAATTACAGATTGTAGGTTTTGGATGGTCTTCAAAGATCTACTGCTTTCTTCCAAACCTTGGCACCTTACATAAAACCTAACGAAATCACCAACCATGACACCGCTAAAGCTCAAACAGTGAATGAAGAAATTAAAAACTCATCTACAAACGAATAATCAAACCGTTACAGTTTGTTACCAACTTGTCAGCAACGTTAGAATATACAGAAATCCTACTCCAAATAAACTGCTACCAAACGTACCCTATTTAATATATCACCATATATTACAGAAGTAAGTTTGATGTTTAGACCGAGATGGCTTTATGAAAGATGAAGACCAAATCAGCTTATGCCTGTCCTTGTCCCATTTCACTTGGGGGCGACGTACCACATTTTCTTCTTCCACTTTCCCCAGTCAACAAGTCAATTTTAATTCATGGCATTCCTCACACACTCAATCCATTAAATGATAATTAATCATTAAAAAGCTGTCGTTTCGGCAATTTGGGAACAGACTTACGACCAGTGGATTGATACAGAAATCCAAAAGCAATGTAACGAAGTCCGTAGTTTTGGCCTTCGTTACGGGCATTTCCTACTCCGTATCAACTACGAAAGGATGATTCGATCGTGGCCCGAACTCAGAATGAATGACAACACAATTTTCCATTTGTATCTACTCTCAATGTGTTTATACCCTTCCGAAAGTATGACCTTAACACTTGTTTTTTCACTCCTAAATTTCAGAGTACTTTCGGACGGAGCCCGTAACTTCGTTGACGGACGTGTAGACCCCCAGGGACCTCTTGAGCCGTACGATACGCTTATTAACGAATACCACATCAATGTACTGCTTCCTATGTGTTTCTATGTTCAGCTTGTATTCATAGGTCTTCTGAATTTTCTGTCATATCATGATAAGGGCCCTCCTCAGCCTTGAATCTTGAAACAAAGCTCAAGCACCGTTACTCGATGCGAAGAAAGTAACACAAGTGGAACAAGAATTATTTCTGCTGATAATTGTTGGTGCTGGACGTAAATTAGTTATTATTATAAACCTGTAAGTTGGACCGAAAGAGAAATTTTCCAGAAAAATATGCTTTCTTGGACGATTTTGATGTCAGTAATTAATTTTCACTTTTAAACTGTTCCGGATGAGCTAAAACCTGAATTCCTATATCAAGATAAGTGACAAAGTGATTTATTATTTGCTGAAGAGTGTTTCATGTGTCTTGTGCTGATCAGAACAGGACTTTTAAGAGTTTAGTTTTATCTAAATTCCAGCCTCATTAATTCATTTGCATTTGAATGCATATTTGATTACTTTCTTATGAAGACGTCAATAACACGTCAATCCTGTGCAATTTCACGTTCATTTAAATATTTTAAAATAATCAGTTTTATTTATTCTTCGCATTATGTAAACGAGTTATTGGAACAAATGTAACAACAATGTTTTGCGTCAATCCCGCGTGTAAAAACCCATATTATCAGCACATCGATCAATCAAAGTGGCGAACACTTTTATCTATTCATACTATATAGCATCAAATGTCTCGAATGACAAAGAACTTTTTACTATTCTATGTCTTAAAACATGACACCATAAATTTTCACGGTCGATTTCGGACGAGACAAAAAGCCGCCTGGCAACTGATATGAACGCTACCTGGTCACAGATAAAGTAGATAACAGAACATTGATTAACACTCCGATGGTTCTTTATAAAGAGAGAATTTCTCAGATAAAAGAAAAGATAAATTAAAGACTTGTCAATAGTACCGTAATGAACTGAGAGTTGTAAGAAATTGCCGCTAAAGAGTACCGGTGAGCCGTAATATTTGGAACCCTATTCGTTTTAATGAACCTATTTAGTTGCAGAGTTGTACTTGTAGGGGAGTAAGTCAACGTTACGCAAGAGGGAACAAGTCGGGCTAGCGACACGGGTGGCTGTCCGCCGGATTACCTTCGCGGCGTCAATGACGTAACGGTCGCCGGACGCCGGACGGAAAAAAAATAAACGATCCACGTGACATTGATTTTGAATATTGAACTTGAAATTTTACGGAAGAATGGTTAGCTGTTTGTCGATGACTCAACTGCCAATGATACTGAAGAAAAGACCAGAGAGATTGATACGACCTTAGAGAGAAATTGTGTTGGAGATGTGTCACTTGGTAAATACTCAGACGGTCGTTAAACTTCTGGATAACTAAGTGATCATGGAATTGACAATTATCCATTTAACAAATCGAAATCACTTAAGTTCGTTAACAGAACAGTCAAAGCGGACGTTGGCCGCAAAAAAGAACAAAATAACCTAAACCGAGATAAGGATGTTAAAAGAGAAAGGATAGTTGACTTGACGAAAATAGCCTTAATAATCGTTAAACACACGGGAAAAGAAAACAAAGATGAGAAAGGAGACGTTGAAGCTAAACAAACACTGGAAGAGGGAAAAGTATACAAAACAGCTAATAACACAAGAACGTCACAAATACAAACAGCAACGTCGCTTTATCTTTAATTATTATATTTTTATCGGTAGGAGATAACCACTGTCTGAGTACAGTAACTGCAAGGTGCAAATTAGATAACTGAGTTACGTCGAACCCCTCAAGGCCTTCGGTTTGTAGCAAATCAACGATAATTTTGCTTACAGAAGGTGAATCTAATTGACTAAGACTATAAAATTAAGCCAACAACTTAAATAATGAATGGTTCAAGGACACGTTTACTTTCCTTTTAAAGTATTCTAGAATAAGCTCGAGATCGAAAATAGACAAACCTCAGCACAGAGCTGACCATGACATTGTTCGATAATGCCTAGTATTGGTATTTGATGACCGAATTGGCAAATTGCTAGTATTAGTCGAAGCATTTTAAACGTCCATTATGATCTTCAGTAATTCGCATCTTAGTTAAACTAAAGAGATATCGGTTGGTGTAGGTACTACACATTTATGTCCTGTTGACGAGAACTTGACTTTCGACATTGAAATTTTAATGAATGATACTGCGAAAAATTTCGCAGACTCATTTGATTGGAAATTCAGATGAACCTATTGTAATTAAGTACTTTTTTGCGGAGCCAAAGAAGACGTTACAGGAAAAAGCGAAACTTCTCGCCAGTTGTGGTAATTAACTAAGTGTTGATTAATTAAACAACGTTAGTTTGGACATGTATACATTTTCAAATGATTAATGGTCTCCAAAGTATTAATGTACATTGTGGTATTGTTATTTATGTACTTCGGACCGAGCTCAGGGTGACAGGAGTCCAAACAATTTAATAGTGTAATGAATTTATATATCTTTTAAGTAGTAATCGTTTGTAAAATTCTAGAGAAGGTGAAAGTGAAACCATATGAAAAGTAGAAAAAATTGGGACTCGATAATGAAGAGTAGAAATTGATACATCGGTTAATAATACAATACAGATGGACAACAATCGATATGTCATGGACCAAGTGATTTAATCAGTGCACTATGTATAATGCCCGGGCATTATACATAGTGCACTGATTGGGGGGCGTGCACGTTTTTTCGATTTCCGTGTTGGTATTTTTAGAATGAAAATTTTATTTGCGGGGGGAGGTAAACGGTTAAGAGGGGGGGGGGTAAATCCTATCTTGTTCTCCTGGATGAAGTAGCAGGTGGCAGGGGGGCAAATTTTTTGTCAGAAATGCGCTAACTCCAACCGTTTCTGAGATATGAGGGTTTTAAAATTTTTGTTGGTCGTAATTTTTTTGCCTTTTATCGGTCTCTCTGAGCTGTTTCTGTGACAATGGTGATCAATGTGGACCTTATGCTAATGAGAATAAGGGTCACTTTTGCTTGTCAAAGAAAAGCGACCTTATTTCAATGTGAATAAGGGTATTTTTGTTTTGTTTTTTAGAGTTTTATTAATCGTAAATAAATGCGGGTTTGGCTCGCACGTTTTCGAGTTTTTAACGTTTTTAATTTTTTTGACGCATTTTCCAGGACTGGATCTAGAATAAATGCTATGCAATAGCTTTATCGCGGCAGTCCCCGAGTGCCACACGACTTTTTTTTTAATTGTCTGGGCATTATGAATAATGCCGTATTAATCACTTGGATGAACGATGTGATTAATACGGCAAACAGATATAATGCTAATATAAAAATTAAATTGATGAAATTGTATTCGCACGCACGTTCTGGCATTCCAACTACTGATTCCATAAACGTGTTAAACCAGGCTGCGAATAGCAAAGACGCCGCCTCAGTATTGTCTATTTTTATTAAATTATAATACTTGAGAGATGCGCATTTTCCGCCGTCCTTGCGGTTTCTCGTATCGCATTACTAACCCGTCGACTGCAGCGGTTGTATGCTTCGTTGTGTCCGATTTCTTGTGACGCCGCCACCGCCAATCGTGTACATCAAAGATCTATGTGACTGCTTCTTGTATTCTGCTTTGTTTATCTTTTTCTGTCCGGTCTTTGGAATATGTTTTAATGTTATTGACGAAAAACGGGTTGATGGTAATGGCAGTGATGAAACTGCCTTAATTTCCTTTATTAGGTACGGATTAATCTAAGGATAGTGTTACTAAACGGTTGCTGGCGCCACCGGAGCGGACAGCGTCGGTAAATTACGTAGTTTTGGTCACTTTTGGTTTCCTGCAACACACAATATTTGGTGTCTAACTTATGTAATTGCGCCCAGGTCTCACAGGTCAATGTATACCGTTGCCACACATATGTGTCAGAAAATAGAAGGCGGATGGAAATTCCTAGCTTGCACTGAACACTAGCTGCTTCAAAGTCTTAAAAAAGAAGAAAATAGACTAACAGCCTACTATTCATATGTCTTTTTGGTGCTGGCTAGAGGCCTAAGCATTCAAAACATCACAGATCACGATTCGGTCTATTCATGAATGAGTCAGATTCTTCAGAGATTCGCATTTTCCTCCGTCCTTGCGGGTGTAGTAAGTATTGTGAAACTTTACCACCCGTCGTCGCTTGCCGCGCGGTCTTACGCCTCGTTGTGTTCGGTTACCAAAGCGCCGCGGTCACGTACACCAGTGTTATTGATCTTTGTAAACGATTTAGAGACCATCAATTTCTGGTAATGAGAAACTTGAAAAATTGCTCCAATATCCTCTGGCCAACTGGCCTATGGTTAACCGTTGTTACTACTTAAAAAAAATACTATCTGTAGAAAATTAAACGCGATTTACAATTTAGATAAGACTGACAGAAAATTAAGAGGATGGGAAAACGAAGATGACAGTAACTATTTTTCAAGCCCACATTAATATGAAAAATATAACGACCATAACAATTTTCTTAATGAAGACGCACGGGAAAAGAAATTAAGTAAATGATAAGTAATGATGGCGTATTAATCTGCAGAGGACGGAAGTCATTATCACACAGCGTGATACAACGGATTATCATGTAGAATGTATTTATGACTATCTCAATCACGTGTAAACTGTCTCTTTGGATTTAGAGATAGGCGATACATAAACATTTACACACACGACGCTTATGACAAAAAAAGTTGTACGGGGACTTTTGTGAAGCCAAGAAAATAGTCTCTTGTGATATTTCCAGGTAAAGGTTGGTGAACGCGAACATCACGGTAGCAATTTGGGGTTGGCATCGGTTAGTATTCAAGACCGGAGCTAAGATTTTTGCAATATATAAGTTTGGGAACCTGGCAACCTGCTTAATAAACATAAATAAACCACTTTTCAAAATATATGAACAGCAACCTCGCATATTTCGTTTAGGTAATTTGTGAAACGAAAACCAAATAAGTTTCGCGGAATTGAGCCAAGGACAATAGTCAAGCAGTAAGATTAACCGTGGAATTATACTGGCTTCACTCCAATGTTTCCACGCGATGGGCAACGAAGGAAAAAGTGGCTCGTAAGTTAAGTAAAAGGAAATGGTTATTTAATTGACTTCACGTGCCGCTAATTTTCTTGACTGCAGTTCTGCAAGGCTGGGCAAGCTGTTGTTACGTTTTAACTAAAATTGAACCCAAATCCCCAGAATTTAAGAACCATCATGTCAGATTCCCCATACGAAAATTTTGCTTTTCTGGAGTGAAGGACAGATGACAACAAATGCAAAACGTGCCTTATCATCGATGAAAGAACCGATCGAGCGAATAATTAGGTCAAACATCATCACACAAAAGTTTGCTCCGATCTAGTTGCATAAGTTAAACAACCCTATTACAGAAAACACGTAACCGTTAGACCCAATGCGAAGACTCACATAAACAATCCGCAACAAAAGATTAGGCAATAAGAAAAATTACATTCCATTACCTGCCCTGTAGGCGGGCTACAGCAATAACCCGGGAAATGCTGACAGCGGATCTAAAGTACCCTCATGGGCCATCACAATATGTTCGCGAGTATGCAACACATCAAAATGTCAACTACCCGCCCACTGAGTGAGGTTTCCAAGGCCGTTGGTACACCTACGCTCTAGTTAGGAGAAAGGACCTATTGTGACGGTTTGAATCATGTGTCTGCGATTAGGCTCTATTATTAGACACAATTTGCATTGTCAGCCTTATTGTCGTGATTAGGTATGTTGTTGAACTCGTAATATGGCTTGTTTGGTTGAGTAACACGTGACAGGATAAAAATGTTGCGTCTGAGTATATTGTTTGTGGAGAATTTGGAGCGAGGAGTCACTTCTTTGTGATTTTGGAAGTAGATGACGAAACCGCTTTACGTACCTACGTATTAAAACTATGTGGCATCCTGTAGAAATATGATGCTGGCCAGCACCTTACATCTAATAGATTTTCGCGCATAATTTCGACAGTCGGATGTCCTTGTCCCTATATTGTAGTATTTAGGATGACTCACGCTCTCTTACTTTCCTTCAAAGCCCCGTAATATATGCATGCACATTCTCGTAGGTGGTGTATATAATAATTTGTCCTTGACATGGATACATACATCACAACTCAATGACGTTTGACAGCTGCGGCCTTGGATTTGAAACGGTGCGCGTACGACGATGTTGCGACTTGCGACACATCTAGTTTGAGTATTTCTATTATATTTGCATGCATTGTCTAGATACGGTTGACTATAGTTGAGAAATTTGGCAATAGTTCTTACTTTTCCTTTAGATACAACAGTTCTTTTTTTCAGTTTGGAGACAGTGTGACGACGTTTGCATATCTTATTAAACTATCAGCGATCACTAGCATTATCTTGGTGATAATCAGATCAAGACCTTGATATGTAAAGTCAAGTATCATCGATTGAAATCTTGTAAAATCAATTCTTCCGACTGATCGCCTTGCGGCGGCCTCTAATCATAAATTAACAATTGACGTTAAATTTTAACTATCTTTCCAGCAATTTGCTTTATCGAGTAATCGAAAATCTACTTCCAATAAATTTAAATTAGGTCGTTATCCGTTTCCTCGTTTTCCGCTCCATTCAGTTAACCGTGTTCTCGAATATCCTTGATATTGGTTTGTTATCCAAGTTTATCTGTCTCAAGTGTAAGGGTTACACTTTGTTTATATCTGAGGCCATCTTTTATGTACGTCCTTGTGTTGAAGATAAAAATATCGGAGTACGTATTGAGTGCTTCTTATTTGGTAACAGTGACTTCATTATTTGATACGAATTTCCTGTCCATATCTGTCTGTATCTTTAAAAACTTTGGCAATTCTTTGTCAATTTCATCACCGGATGAAATTTCTTCAAATAATTGTTCCTTTTTTAATTAATTAAAAATATTTTCATATCTCCACATATTTTCACATGACGGAATGTCAGTCTGTCTAAAAGCATTGTATAAATCTGAGAGTGCTGACGTGCGAAGATAAAAGCAACGTGAAAATCAATCGCGATAATGATATAAGTATCGCATGCGGCGGAAATAAACTAGATAAATGATATAAATGTTGTTATTACATGGATTTTCTGCGATATTGCACGTTTTATGAAATGTACGACCGCGTTAGTCGTATACTTAATACTAGTCATAACATTGTCGCGGCCAGCGTGCCATCTTTAACGTTTCATAATGTTCTACTCGAAAATGGGTTTTATGCTTTTTATCAACGGATGTTTTTTCCACAATTGTCAAGATATATTATCATTTTCTACTGGATGGCAAAGTTTTCTCAATTAGTCTGTAGATCAATTTATTTCCACTTAAGTGCCACTGATTAAATCAGCTCGATACAATCTTAAAACAACAATACAACCAGACAGGATATCCTTTTCACCACTGGATCTGAAAATTAAGATTTATGAAGGATGACAACGCCACTACGTCTGCCGGTCATCCAAACATTAAACAAGGTAGATGACTAAAATAAAATTCTAGAAATAAGAGCAAAACCTGGTACTGCTTTATATTTGTCCGCAAAAAAATGTAAATATAGTTGGCGTGTCTAATTGTTTGCTTGTACCCAATGAACCGTGGCAGGATTCACTGAATCGAGTTAAAGACCCAACTCTTTGCTAGCATAAGTTTTTATGAGAAAAACTGTCAATCACTATTCTAACAACACAGAAATAACAAAAGTACTACTACATTGTTGCGATCAATACAAGCTTTTAGGGGCCGCCTCCACAAGCGAGATTATCGCAGCGATATTATCGATTTCCAAGTATAATATCGTCGCGATTCTCTCGCTCGTGGATGCGGCCCCTTAGAATAGAAGAGACATAATGTGAAGAACTTTATTAATATAAAAAATGGGGTATTGAGAAGCTATGAAGAATTTACAACTAGTCGTACCATTAAATTGGTTTGAAGTCTTTATGTTCATCCCAAACGCAAGTAAACTACTTCATGAAGAAAGAACAAGCATAGACAATGATGAAGCTAGATATAAAACAGTTTAACAAAGGATCAGAGATAACAAATTCTATAGGCTAAAACGTATTTTATAGCCTATACTAAAAACTCAGTTCTATTATATCCTCTACCATTTAGTTTAACCATTTACCGGAACAATTAAAGTCCTCTATAATAGCGCACGTTTACAAGCACCACAAATTTGGTAAATTAAAAATCTTTTGTCGCTTAGATTTTATCTTTGGACAATAGAACAGGACGATAAAGGAAGCAAAACCATAAAACGGTCAAAAACCGACGCCCACTGGCTTGTGTCAAATTTTGGATATGCAAAGCGAATGACGCCATGACTGACAGCTGGCTGGTGGATATGCAAAACTTTAGACAGGCTGAGACTAATTTAAGTCTAGATTATTTCCAACAATTGTTTGCCATGAAACACCTTAGATTAAGCAAAAGATAAGTTTTAAACAATGGAAAAAGCAGTTAAAATAATAATCATTTAGCATTTGACAAAATTTCTTAAATAGACAAGCAGAGAAATTCAGATCCACAAAAGGCCGTCGTCAATAAACCAAATTTTAAAGTTGCCGGCCGTATATTGTAATCTGGCGAAAGCAATGACAGTACTTATCTGTCTATACAACACAATACAAGAACTGTTACCAACACTTTTTTCACAGACTCGGCACAGTTTAAACAACCACAATGACTCTCATTACATTTGATTCACAAAATCGATAGCTCCGAATTTGCATGCATTATATAAAAGAGAATAAATAAAAGATATTGTTGCGTAAAAGGAAATGAAACGTATTCTGTACGGTGATTTGGATCTTGAAGAAACAAAGAGCGAGCAGCGTTTAGGATGGTTAAACTGCACTTTTTTTCTTATCTACCATCAGTACAATTTGCGCTGGTAGAAATTTGCACCTATCATCGAGTTTCCCACGATAGAAGCTTGCCTACATCAAGTTACTTGAAAATAAAGGAGCACAGGCAGCTTGACTATTAAGCTCTAGTGATGGGCACTTACCAACTGATGTTCAAACTAATGAAGAATCAAATGAAAATAATTGTGGCAATTAAATAATTAACACAGTCATATCATCGACTATTAAGTAAACAGCTGAGGTAATTAACGAATAAACATTTATTAATTAAACAAACTCTTGTATAAAACATGGTAGGTAAATGTTTATTTTTTATGACTGTGTTATTTCAAGCAGATATAATGATTCAAAGGCGATTATAGAATCAAGATAACGATGTTAAGATAATGTTGATGAGAGATGAAAGCTTGAGATAGTAAATAAACTTATAAAAACCTTGTTCTAAATTAAAAATATAGCAGAAGATAAACACATCCACTAATGATTAAGACAATACAGTAAACCATAACTGGCTGCATCAAAAGTAAACTACCAAGTGGCAAGAGACTAAATTCCAGAGAAACAATCTCTCAACTTCAAGAAATAATAAAATGCTTCCTCAGAAGAAACAGATTTACCAAGACCATCACTACTTACCAGTGGTTCCCACACAAAGGATGGGGAGTACCTAGACAGCGAACTCTTACGAAACTCACAATTTCATTAAATTATCTACAACAGAGATTTTGAAACAGGTTCCCGGGTAACCGACGACACCCGGGGCTACAATGGACTTTCCCAATCAAAAAAAGTTGAACAAATAAGTGCTTTGGTAATAAATATTAGATCAGTAACGTTTAATAAAGTTTCTGGAACAATATTCGGGATACAAAGGTTTGGACTTTGAAAGTATCTGCAGCGGAAAGGGTCTTGTTATGTTAACCGTAATCTATTAGAGTTTGTTGACGAGGAAATTGTTACTATATGAACAACTAAATCTGTTGAAGATATTTTATATAGTGGAACTAAACTTGATCTTCTCTAACTGATGCAATATGGCGCAACAAAAACAGTTTAAAACAAAGTGCCATCAGCTTACGGTCATCACGCAATGGGAAACTATCTCGTTCGGATGTCCACAGAAGACCGTCCATAAATATGTCATTGTTATCATTCGAAACATCACTCATTTTAATTCGGCGATCGAGAAAGGCCGGCTCATCAATTTATAAATGCATCATTACACGGTATAAACATAGTTTCGTAACATAAAGTTCCGGCTCGACGCACCGAATTTCTCAATGTGCAGGGCATAATTTTTAATTCGATGGCATGTTGGGAGTGCATCTTTGGATTACTTAATATATCGATGAGCATGGTAAAATAAATGAAGCTAATGGGTGTTGCTTAAGAGCTAAGATGGTAAATGTTTTAGTACGTGTGCGAGCATCGGCCACAGAATACGCGGTCTCTTTGGCCAGATGTGATAAATGAATGGTATCCCCTTTAACACCAATGGAATGTGCCTATTTACAAGTACACTTTCAACATTTTAAAAACCCCCGACACATTTTTAGTTCATGCTACATAATTTATCTAGTACATAGTAGATACGCTTTGATCGGCAATCTATTGAACACGTAATTATGACACGATATCTTGCGAAAACACCCCGATTCAAACAGTAAAACGCCCATAACTTTTGAACGGCTGAACCGATTTTATTCAAACTTAGGAACACTCTCGATTAGGTTATTTAAACAAAAAAACTAATTATTAATCGGTTCACCCGTTTGGGCGCTATGATTCCACAGACAGATACACAGCAACACACGTCAAACTACACCCCGATTCAAACAGTAAAACGCCCATAACTTTTGAACGGCTGAACCGATTTTATTCAAACTTAGGAACACTCTCGATTAAGTTATTTAAACAAAAAAACTAATTATTAATCGGTTCACCCGTTTGGGCGCTATGATTCCACATACAGATACACAGCAACACACGTCAAACATATAACACCCCTCTTTTTCCGTCGGGGGTTGAAAAGAAATGGAAAATAGAACGCTTTTCGGTTTTCCTAAACTCAGTAGGTTAGCAAAACTTTCATTTATTACAATTTAGCTACGTTTCATAAATCAAAGTAAACCACTTGCTGTGCACATTAAAAAAATAATGATTACATTTGCTAGCTTAACTCGGAATTGCCTAGAGTACGCCAGAAAAGGATTGGCTTGTTAAAATGTGAGAATCTATTGTTCATTCATTATTGAACTGAGAATGTTATCTTAGCATCAACGCGGAGGCCTGCTTTGTAGCACGCCGTGGAATCCCTAGGAACCGTGCGACTAATTAGAATATAAAGACAATAATCGAAGAATTTATAGACCTTTTACCAACATTATTGAGAAAATATGCTTTTTCTTGTAGATTCTCATGTTTTATGATAATATGGGAATAAAAGAAACATACACCACAGATATTACAGCTGGTAGCACTTGGCCTCTTTCCAAAACAGTCATGATCTTTTTTACCCAACTGCCGAAGGAGGGTAATGTGTTTATTACCCGACTGCCGAAGGAGGGTAATGTGTCTATCAGTGTATGTATGTATTTATGTTTGTTCCTATGTGGCGTTCTAGAGACCAAACGCATTGACCGATTTTGATGATTCTTACGTCAACCGATTCGTCTTAACCCTGTGAGTGTCACTGGCTACATAAAAATCAGAAAAGAAAAAATATGGCGGATTTTAGACGACATTTTGTGTCGAAAAAAAAATTTTTTTCTTCGAACCCCTTCGTGTGGGGTCTTTTTTTCATAAAAGCTCACCCAGACAAGAAGCAGAATGCCTTTGACCTAATATGGAACTAATCTAACAAGAGTAATGATATGCCTATCTAAACACACATAATCTTTGACGATGCAACACAGGTGCATGCAATTTGTAAGCTGTCAAAATTGAAAGTGAAGCAAACGCAGATGCAATGCAACGAATCGTAGATCGTAGAATATATACAAATATGCTTAGTATGTTATTACGATGTTTTTAATTTCTGAGCTGAATTAATTTGGGATGTGAAGGCATGGGAAGTAAATTCTACAAAAATAAAAAAAAATGTATGAGATTGAATCTCCTGATTTCTTCACACAGTTCTGATATATCAAATGCAATGGTCTCTGATAATATATTCAAAATTAATGACCGTAACAGACCACATAGTACAAAGACTAACTCACCTTCTGGCTTTGCCGTAGGTAGTCGAGTAATTTTTAATAAAGGACTCAATTTTAAACCCTGCCTACAGAGAAATTAATTGGGTACCTAAGACCTGACCCAAAACACCAATTAATCCGTCTATGCCCACTTATATTCTCTAAATATCCCGACTCTAGATGACCCTCTCCAAATTTCCCAGACTCCAAACAAAATTTTAGGTTTTGAACACCCGTGACTGTAAAAAACGGCTTTTTAACACCGTTACAATCTTAACAATCGTAACTAAACGAAAGAAAGTGACTCAAAACACCAAACGTAACGTAACGTATTATGTAAACGTTACAGTCGGCGTACATTTTACGGGCCTTGAACTTCAATTACATACAACCGTTAAGTTTATTGTTTCCCACTACCAAAGTATTCGGGCAAACCGGAAGATCGCGAGTCAATTGAAATAACAGAACACTGAAACTGTATGAAGATGAAAGCTTAAAGGAGTACATTGTGAGACAAGACTTATGAATAAGGATATACCCAATGATATTCAAATAAACAGATATGTTGTAAGCGCGCGCATTTTGAAGACTCGAATAGGTCACAATTGTGACCTTTAATCTTTAGTTTATGTCACGCATGGCGAAGAGCGATAGGCTTTGTTGAAACAAAAATAAAATAAATGTCATCGTGTGTATTTGTAATTTATTTATTTATTGATTAAAATAAATATTTTTTAATGTTAGATGAATGAAAAGTGTGTATGTGTGCTGCCGCTATGTGCGGAACACTTTTTTCAATTGTTTTGTGAATGTAGGTATAACGTATCTGTTTATTTGAATATCATTGGATATACCTATATAGGCGTCTATGACGAGAAAAAATTAAAGCTATGAATTGCATACAGATTCTTGTACTGACGTTTTGCCATGATGAACGAGGAGTTAAAGCAGTTAATCCAGAGGTAGAAAAATTCAATCAGGACATAGATAGTAAGGCACCAAATAGAAGCACAGTAAATGTATTTAAAAAAGCCGGCCAAGTATGAGTCGGACTCGCGCACGAAGTGTTCCGTACCATTATCGCAAAAACGACAAAAAAACACGTTTGTTGTATGGGAGCCCACTTATTTTTTTTTGTATTTTTTGTTAGAGCGGCAATATAAATACAACATATCATACTATCACGGTTCATGAGATACAGCCTGGTGATAGACGAACATACAAACAGACAGACGGGCGGATCGTGGAGTCTTAGTATTAGTAATAGGATCCCGCTTTTACCCTTTGGGTACGGAGCCCTAAAAACTGTAGGTTGCCAATGACAAAGGCACTGATATTATTTAAATGTAAATTACTAAAATAATATAAAATATTATTTTTTAATTCTTTAATTATTAAATTATTTATATATTTTTTTAAATTATTATTTATAATTGATTAATTTCTTAATTTTCTAAAATATCACCAGGCCTCTCCTTTGAATTAAGTTGTATGGCGCTAAGAAGTGGACAATGATAACAAGTGTCCAACAGTGGACTGAACAACAGCAAACTAAGAAGATTGAATGAATGATACAAGTGCATGCCTGTAGTCTTACAGCCTGTTAATCCAGGAATTTGAATCATATGGTTGTGGACACGAGTTCACAAGGGTTCAAGGGGATCGAGTCACCACTACATGCTGTACTTACGACCTCTGGAATCCAGTCTGCAAATGCCTACACATATATTAATGATAACGAAAATATTTTACGAGTCGAAGATAAGACTTATGTGCACGCATCTATTTTATTGAGATATGTGCACATTTCACAATGATTTCAATGTGTGACGTGACAAGTAATTAATGTGTGTAGGTATTTATAGAAGACTAGCACTTCGCCCGCGATTTCGTTCGCGTGATCCGTATTTTATCCTACAGATGACTTTTTAGTTTCACCCCCTTAAAGGCTGAATTGCCAAAAATCCTTTCTTGCTCCCTTACCATCTCTTAAAATGAAGCCCTGTATAGTAAAATTCTTCAAAAATCTTTAATACCCCCTAAATCATATTTTAGTAGTTTTGAAAAAAGGAATAATGGAAACCTTTACTACTTACTTAGTTTAGTATTTATGCTAAGTTTCAAATAAGCCCAACAAATTTCACCACCACCCACCAACAACACCATGGTGTGTTCCAATTCCACCTTTTCACCTCATTAGGGGTATAATTTCCAAAAACCAATAAATACATGAATTGTTTCTATCAACCAACAGCGTAAATCTAAAATTTCACGTGACGAACTTACAATCTGTAGAAATTCCATACAAACTTTCAACCCCCTTTTTAAACCATTACGGGTGGAATTGCCAAACCAATAAATAAATGAATTCTTTTTATCAACCAAGAGAGTAAATATAAAATGTCACGTATCCAATTTACAAACTGTACAAATTTTATACAATCATTCAACCCCCTTTTGCCCCCTTACGGGTGGCCTTTCCAAAAACCAATCAACGCATGAATTCGTTTTATCAATCAAGAGCATAAATGTAAAATTTCACGTGTCCAATTTACAAACTGTAGAAATTTCATACAAACTTTCAACACCCCCTTTTACCCCCTTAGGGGTGCAATTTCCAAAAATCTTTTTAGTGCGCACTTAGGTCACTTGAGGAACCTCCCTGCCAAATTTCATCTTTATACGTCAAGCGGTTTTCGATATTTCGTGATAGATGAGTGAGTGACCTTTCGCTTTTATATACATTTATGATTTGACCTTGTGCGGGGGTGATATGTTTCATATTGAACGCACATTTCATGTGGAAATCGTGGTTATAATATAGATTATAAAATATGTACCTACACTTCCTATAAAGTTGATTGCGAATTTGTTTACGCCTAGATTTGCAAAGGCTGATCAACCAGACCAGATCACTTAAATATCGTCAGTATTTTTTGATAACTGCTCTCGACTGTACCTAATATAAAAAAACTTATTTTCTCTTAATAATATCCTAAACAGAAATAGTGCCGTAATTATAGCAATATCCGCCCTGGACCAGATTTTATGGCACTTTATGAGGCAAGATTACAACTAGAAGGGGTCAGTTTCCGGCTGATGGACGACGTAAAAGATAAGCAGCATGGTTGTGCCAAATAAGAAAACCTCCATCTTGGGAGAATCTTGGCCCTATGAGATAAAATGGCTCAAAATAAGCAGATTTATAACCGACTAACCAAAAAGTAGGAGGTTCGATGTTCGACTTTATGTACGTATTTTTTTATGTATGTTCACCGATATCGCCGTCAATTGTGGACCGATTTTGAAAATTATTTTTGTTTGAAAGAATATGTTCCGAAATTGGTCCCATTTTAATTTGATGAAGAACTTCGGAGATATACATCAGAACTCTTAAATAAATAACGGCAAATCTCTCGGGATTGCTGCAATCGCATGTCTGTTTATTGTTTATACCATTTCATAAAATAACATCAAGCCAGTACGCTCTAAAGGGGTACGCAGATGTATACAGTTCACCTTGGTACACTCTTATTTCACCGGTTATGTTCAGTTTCATGATATTCGGGTAGTCTATTCTGGCATTATAGGTACCTTACGTAACTACTTGCCTATTAGGTAGGTACAACTAAAAAGTGAAAAACAAAAAAAAACATTTTTACAAAAAAATACTACCCGACTTCCAAATAACAAAACTACAAAGTGAAAAATAACTTTATTTTTGGAAGTCGGTGTCCATAACGCAAAAAAGGTAACTACCTAAGATACCGACTTCCAAAAATAAAGTTATTTTTCACTTTGCAGTTTTGTTATTTGGAAGACGGTAGTATTTTTTTTGTAAAAAGCTTTTTTTTTATTTTGCAATTTCAGCGAAGCTTATGTTTAGTAGTGAGTTGTTATAGTCCGAATTGATTGAAGCACATAATGTTTATCACCAAGTACTTTACAATAACAAGTACAGTGATAGTTAAGCACCGGATTAAGATATGTAGTTCAACATCAATCACAACATTCACTCAGGTAAAGAACATGACAAGTCCAATCACAATATATCTATCGGATATCCAGGCATTACATGACTGTGACGCATACCAGATAATCTAAGACGTTTATCCAAATCAAAGGTCGCTCGTTATCCACCAGATAATAGCACTTACACAAACACACGGCTATTACTTTAGAAAGTTGATAGA
The DNA here is from genome assembly GCA_964057195.1 of Orthosia cruda. NCBI lineage: Eukaryota > Metazoa > Arthropoda > Insecta > Lepidoptera > Noctuidae > Orthosia > Orthosia cruda. Next base: position 4,753,942 of record OZ059850.1, on the reverse strand, counting down.
TCATCCTCCACAATTGATAATTTGACGGGTGCTGTACCAAAAATGTTACAGCATAATTGGTGTTACGAAAAGAACAGAAGTTGCCTTGTGGCATGCGGAAAGAAAGAGGTATTATTTAGGAATAAGCATTGAAAAAACGGATATCCTAGAGTAACAAGTACAGCCAACACCAGGAAGTGGTGATGAGTGGGCTTTTAAGGCACTGTCATTATACTTTTCAAAAACTGCTGCCTGCCATTGTGATGGCGATTACTACACTGTTTGACGATGTACGTTCAAAATAAAAAATGATATCAATTTGTCTCATCATTACCTAGCCCTGTATGAAAACAAAAAAGTAAAAAAATTAAATATTGGAAAGTTATGAGCGTCGAAAGTTCCATATTTCAACACTAATTTTAACGCATCTTTGGGCGGAAATAAATACCATAAGAAGGCGAATTGCAAAACGGCCTCCATACAGGGATAGATTAGTAATTCAACAATGCAAATAATTTATTTTGACAATATACCTTTAGTCGTTTTTTCATGATATCTAGACTCCCAAAGGTCTGTTTATTAAATTTCGCGCTCTCGATTTCGTCCTAAATCATCATCCATTTCGATACAAATTTGCAAAAGTGCTAATGTTTACGCGTACTAGCTTCTTACTGCTCACAGAATCTATATCTTTCGCACGTGTTGTCGGATGAGATAGCACGCATTTTAACCTCGCGCACAAAATAGTTCGTGCCGTCGACTAGGGGAACCTTAAGGTAGTCAATAGAAGCTAAACGATACTAAGGTTAAATTATTGGCATCATTAACAAAACGGGCATCTTCTTCATTAACAAGGTACCGAAGAATTACTGATCAAATTAGCTGATGAGAGTCTACGAAGAAACGTCTTATCTCCTGACGGTATTTGACGGCACCACTGTTCAATCATTTCTTAAGAAAAAGCTCATCATGCGGAATAATAATTAATTATCCAGTACAAATAGCTTTCACCGCGTTTATGGTGCCTCTAGGGATGTCCCAGCAAATAAGGAACGATTCTGATCGATCGGGTAATTGCGCGCGACGCGATGCCAACCGGTCTGAGTGTCAGACGCGTGCCGACGACTTAGGAGTTATGCACATTACTGGGGTTTAATTTATAGAGAATGGAGAAAACCTGTTTGTTTTGCGGTGTTCTTCTGATGACTTTCGTAATATATTCGGCAGTTTTTAGAAAATCGTTTGGTTTGAAACTAGACGAATGAGTTATCTTCTTTTTCAACCCTTATTCACCCAATACTGAGTGTAGTTCTCCTCATTTGCACGCCCCCGTACCCAGTCCTACCGCATTCAACCCTTGCAACTTTGAACAGGTCGTCGGTTCACCTGATTCGTGGTCTGTCTGCGCTACTATGTCCAGTTCTGGCTTTCCATTCTCTACCCTCTCTTATCAGTTACAATGACATAGAGATGGGTCCCAATTTTGGACTCATCCGTATTCCTGCAATGTATTTTTTGCAAGGAAACTACTACAAAAGGGATAAACGTGTGTATTTTTACCCTTAAAAGTGAGTGTGCGACTAATAATCCAATTGACAGGGAATGTGTGAGATCTCGCGACGCCCACGCCGCAATAAGTATAGTTCGTATAACTTTATAAGTGGGTGAAACTTCAGACGAATATGCAGATATTGCATACTTAGATAGATAACTGTTAAACAAATTTGTCAAATATTCAAGGATTTTATTGAGGAATACAAGTTTTGCAACGCTTCAAAACTTCAGCGAGATTCCAATTATGAATAAGTTTGTAGGAGAACTGAGTCTTATAATTCCTTTAAGAACTACGCACCCCTATCCCATTCAACGCTCCAAAAGACCTTGGACTTCTATAGCAGTTTTATTTTACTTATATTTTTCTTCTATGCATTTACTTCCAAGAGTTTTCTTCAGCGCCACTACCTCATTGGCATCTTGCCAAGCAGACACCTTCAACTCACAAAACATACTCTTAGCAGTACTACGTAGTATATTTTGCCACGAAAACACAATTTATTACAATCTTTCACGCTTAAGTAAACGTAAAAGCTGCTGCTTACTATAATACTATTCCCTGAACGTTCCTGAAAGGCGTTTATTTACAGAGTAGTGACGTCATCTTCCAAAATGGCGCCACGTGACGTCACGAGCTGGCCGCGTATCGATCGACCTTGGCTTTGCAAGGACGTCAACACCCCATCTTAGGTACAACTTGCACTTTACTATCGCAACGGAAAACTTAGGATTCGAATTAGAAATTGTAATTAAACTAAGTTAGTAACAGACAGTACAGAAATTTCAATATAGGGCTGATTTATCTGTGGAATAAAAACGACGTCTGACACTTTTTGTGTAGAAAACTGTGAACTGTCAAAAATGTGAATGTATTGCTTGGCATTCAAAAAATCAGCCTTTTATTTAATCTGTAGCCGTGATTTGTTGCTGACATATTGGTCAACCAATCACAAGTAGCTATTAAAATTAGGGTTGGCAAGTTAGTATTCTTATTAATATGTAGTGAAAAAGATCTACGTCTATTGTGTTTAACCATGCTGTTTTTGTATTAGTAGGTAAATAAAAAATACATAGTGAATACTTAATTGACTAGTATGTTTGTCAACAAGCTAGTTTCTCTGAATACAAACTAATTAAGTATGTGAGAAAGCAATTTATGTATAAGATTACCTACGTTTATCTTATAATCGAAATAAACGTAATGAGACTTATCTTTTCTACAAAACAGGAGTCAGTCGAGGAAAACTAATTATGTTATTAACAGAATACGGATATTATTAAATAATATCCGTATTCTTTCAATAACAATATTAATATTATTATTAATCTTGTTATAGATGACTGACTTCTTAAGGCTATTAATAGTTACCTACAAACAAATCAGCGCTAATTAAGTCTTAGAACAAGTTCTGACGACAAAAGTAATAGTAACAGAAGTCGGTTTAAAAGAAACTATTAACAATAGTTAATAGTTTCTAATAATCGTGCTACAATATGTAAATCGTTCGATTGATTTTAACATTGCAAAAATCGTTTTCTTTAATAATTATTATAAACGTAACATAAATATCGAATCTATCAATGATTCATGGAACATTACTATTTTATTTTCACACAAAACATCAATTTAAGTACGTTAAGCGCTCGCGAATTGTAATATAAAAGTAGCAGGACCGCATAACTGCCAAAGTACCAACACAAAAGTACCTGTAGGTAAGCTATTATTTGTGTGAGAACAAAAGCTGTTCAAACAATTGATCCTCCAGGCGAACCATTGTTTCATTAACGTACAAACTACATTATTTGAACGTCAGTTAGCAAAATAATTCCGCTTAAACAATAATATTTTTGTTGTTGATGTGTTTGTAGTTGGTAATTTAGCTGAGTTGTTTGTTTTATTAATTAGTATTGAACAGCAATAATTCAGCAATTAGCTAATCATAGACTTTTATCTGATTAGCAGATTCTTTATTCAAATATTCTAGGAATTTGAATTAAGAATCCACTTATTAGTATTTTTAATCCCCGATGGAAAAAGAGGGGTTATTAATCCCCGATGGAAAAAGAGGGGTTATAAGTTTGACGTGTGTTGCTGTGTATCTCTGAATCTGTGTGTCTGTCTGTGGCATCATAGCGCCTGAACGGATGAACCGATTTTGATTTAGTTTTTTGTGTTTAAAAGGTGATTTTGTCGAGAGTGTTCTTAGCTATGTTTGAATAAAATCGGTACTGCCGTTTAAAAATTATGGGCATTTTACTGTTTGAATCGGGGTGTTTTCGCAAGATATCGTGTTTTTTTGCCGATCGAACGTATCTACTATGTACTAGATAAATTATGTAGAATGAAATAAAAATGTAACGGGGGTTTTTAAAATTTTGATTGTAAATAAATGTTTTAAAAGTAAGGCCTTGGGTTAATAGACAGAGGTGTTTAGATTTAGCTTTAGTAGTTGATGTGACCAGAAACCGTCAAAGATGTTCTAAAGTAGTTGTTCCTACCAAAAGAAAACCGAATCTGTACTACGGGCGTAAAGAAAGTTTTTAATCTTCATCACGAATTCAGCAGTGTCACGACAACTGAAACTACCTTCCGAAGGTAGATTTAAAAGGTCTCTCTGCCTATTTAAAGCATGTTTTACTATCGGATCCCATAACCTACTATTATAAAACCAGAAAACCCAAGAAAAAGTCGCGACAAAAAAACATTTTAGAACCTTTTTGCTATTCAAATCAATGATGTGCAAAAAGTTTCTTGAATCGCAAGAAATTGTCTATCTTTTCACAATAGATGGCGGTGTCATCCTCTCAGTTCGGATGAGGTCGGGTGTGGTCGGGTCACGAAGTCGTGAGACCACGAACGCATTGTTGAGCCAGTGGACACCAGCAAACATGAATTTTATTACAATGGACGGACCCTGTTGACTTTCTAGTATTGATTGAGAGCTTTTTAATCAGCATTCATTGGAGAAATGAAGAGTGTTTAAGTGGAGCAATATACTAGGTATTTATATATTTTTTAATATCGCTATATATATACACCGTGAAATTTAATTGGTTGTTTTCCCGCGGCAGAACGACTTGCCTTAAGGAGTACTTTCGAAGCATAGAGTTAAAGTAAAAAAATAACGATGTTTTTGTTTTAAAATAATTTAAAAAATATTCATCAACTCGAAAAAGTGAGTTACAATAGTAACTTGTAGGTACTAGGTACTACTCGCGTCACCACCGGCAAAGAAAAGCGATGCACAAGATAATGTTCAAACCAAAATAAACTCTCGCACGTAGTGATACGTCATAAAATAGTTTGCAAGGAACAATACCACCGCTAAGCCGACAAAGCAAATACCGATTTATTAAATGTTTAAAGTAAAATAAGCTCTCGCGTGTAGTAATACGGCATAAACTAGCCCGCGCGCAACATTATCAAACGGAGCCGCCTTCGAACCTAATCCTTTTGACAGTGATCCTGACCTACTTAGCACCCGGGTCAACGCCCCGCTGTCGTTCGGCCGTAGATATCGGGAGGTATTACTATTGGTTCGTGATCGCTTTCGAGTTAAGTTTTTCACAATGTTAAATATGCCAGTTTTTGTTTCTAATATTTTACATAACTACGAAACGATTGTATTACATAGAAAAAACCATTTCGCTGCGGGAAAACAACCATTTAAATTTCACGGTGTATAATATGCTGAGATGAGATAGATACCTTTTTGGTCTCGAAAAGGTTCTTTTTACCCGACTGCCGAAGGAGAGTAATGTGTTTATCAGTCTATGTATGTATGAATGTATGTCTGTATGTACTCGTATGTATGTAAGTTTGTTCCTATGTGGCGTTCCAGAGACCAAACGCGTCGGCCGATTTAGATGATTCTTACGGCAATTGATTCGTCTTAACCTTGTTAGTGTCACTGGCTACATTAAAATTGGAAAATAGTAAAATGGAGGATTTTGGGCGCCATATTGAGGGATACCAACTTTTTTTCTTTCAAACCTATCTGTGGGATATCAAAGTAAAGGGTTTTAAGAGATGATTTCAAAAATTTATAACACTTATATGTTTAAATGTACCTAATTCCAAAAAAAATATGTTATATACTAAAAAGTTATAAATAAAAAAAAAACAAAAAATCAAAAAACCCGACTGCTTAAAAAGCGAACTAAAAAGACGTAAACAAGAAGAAAATCATGCTTGAAAGAAATCATGCTTACTTTTTAGTTCGCTTTTCGTCTTTATATTTTTTGTATATTTTTTTTAATTTAAATTTTTTTTATTAAACCATTTTATTTTTCTCGAGCTTCTGCAATGCGAGCCATAAATAATGTACTCTACTTTCTTTCTGTAAATGCACTATAGCCTAGTCAGTCTAGCCTTGGCACAATACCTACGTACCTACTGCAAAAGCTAACCTAGGGTAATTTGGACTGGCCGGATCGATATCAGAAGTTCCGCGAATTGTGCAGTTGTTATTGCCTAGTAAAATCAGCTGATATCTTTATGACAGATCTTTACTGTCGATCACAAACGCTTAAATTTAGGTAAAATGTCGCAAATGATTTTAAAATCCACTGGCATCCCTGACCCATTTTTTTTTGTTGACCTGTGTTTTCTCAATCCTGGGCAAAGGCCTCCTCCCATTTCTTTCAATGTCGTGCTTCATCTCGCCAATTCTCGAGGAAGCCGTCGACCACATCATCGCTGGTGACTCACCAGCGATGGCCTTTGACCACAATCTCACCAGTGGTGAGATTGTGGTCTGATTTGTGTCCCATACATTACTGATGACCAGACGTAGACGCAGTTTGACTCCGGGCTAAGCTCCGGCGAAAAACGGTCTCGTGGGCATGAGCGCTTACGGTCGATCACAAACGCTTACATTTAGGTAAAATGTCTAAAAAGGTTTTAAAATCCACTGGAATCCCTGACCCAATTTTTTTTTTGTTGACCTGTGTTTTCTCAATCATGGGCAAAGGCCTCCTCCCATTTCTTTCAATGTCGTGCTTCATCTCGCAAATTCTCGAGGAAGCCGTCGACCACATCATCGCTGGTGACTCACCAGCGATGGCCTTTGACCACAATCTCACCAGTAGTGAGATTGTGGTCAAAGGCCATCAATAATAAAAAACCAGCCAAGTGCGTGTCGGACTCGCGCACGAAGGGTTCCGTACCATTATCGCAAAAACGGCAAATAAATTACGTTTGTTGTATGGCAGCCCCACTTAAATATTATTTTTATTTTGTTTTTAGTATTTGCTGTTATAGCGGCAACAGGAATACGTCATCTGTAAAAATTTCAACTATCTAGCTATCACGGTTCATGAGATACAGCCTGGCGACAGAAATACAGACAGACAGACAGACGGACCGCGGAGTCTTAGTAATAGGGTCCCGTTTTTACCCTTTAGATACGGAACCCAAAAAAGCCATCCAAGGCGTCCTGCCATCTTCCCTCGGTTTGCCGCGACCCCGTCCATCTGAAGTATTTTTGTTTTAAGTATTAAAAAACGAAAGAAGCAACCGTAAAAGAACCCATGTAAAATACCTTGTTTCCTTTTCAATTGTTAACGTCTGAACCCGACAGAAAACATTGTCTAAAAACTGAAGGTCCGAAAAAATCATACCTGTAAAAATCCCTTCAATTACACCTTCCCAGAATATTTGCAGACCCATCAAAGCCAAACGTTCGTTCAACATCAACACTTCAACGCCATGTTGACGTATTTATTTTGTGCGCGATGCAGATATAAATACTACAAGGCTAAGCAAATTACATACCCCAAGGGTTAAACACAAAGTTGAATCAAGTTTATTACACGCGTGTAATTACAACATTTTCTTTCGATTTTTATTGGTTAACTCAAGATTCTCAAGTCTGTTTAGTACGCTACACAACGCCCCCTACGTTCCAAATCATTTAAAAATTTTTTTATACCTTTTTGCGCGACAATTTGATTCAATTTTCTTTATAACTTTTTTGCGAGCTTCCATTTGTACCAGTTCATTGCTTCATTAGGTCATTCGTTCATTTTGGGCGGTGTCCAATTACATCACTTGACGTGTCGACTCGAATGTCATTCACTCCCTTGAGACCCGATCACCAACCTACCTGTTGGCTCTTCTATTCCAGGAAATAGGCAGGTAAACAAATAAAACATAGACTCTATTTCAAGGTGTTAAAGTTTAATATCGTTACGTTTCTTCCCATTGTAAGTTTTTTTTTTATGTTCGGAAGCCGTTCCTCGGAAGGCAGTTCTGTTTATTGAACTCACAAAAAGGATTTCAATGTTGATCGGTTTTTGTAGCACAGTCAAAGAAACCGCCATGTTTTTTGCTGAGATGGAATCCTGTAATTTATTGGCGACAAGAAATTAATTTTACGATTGGGAAATAAATTGCGAATGGTATTTGATTGTGGCTAGTATTGGCTTAAAGGCCTTCTTTTTAATTGATTTACGGAACATTAATTTCGGTTGAGTTACGACTTTTCAATTCATAGATGAAAATATTTGAACTGGAACGTGTATGTAATCGTAGCAGGCGTTCTGAGGTTTCCGCCTACCCCATGAAAAAAAGACGTGAGTTTATGAATACCGTTTTTAAAACCGTTTATATGCTAGCAACATCAATACCAATCAAATTCCTATTGACATAGTATTTCTAGCACAAGCACTGGCTACCAACCAGTTGCGTACTAATATTGGAAATACATATTTGCAATTACTGTATCGGTATTTGTAACCCAAAAATGTCGCTGCAGGCTACAATGGCCACTTATCACCGATCAATCCGAATAAATTAGCACACATACCTACTTATCGAGAAAAAAAAGAAACTGCTAATCAAGTGGCGCATTCAATAAGCTTATAATAAATAAAGACAGGTTTTTCTAACAATTTGTTACAATTTTTAACACATTCTATCAAAAATTTTGAGGTTACTGTGATTACCTATTGCCGTATACTAATAAATAACAGAAATAGCCGGTTTTAAGCAGAAAAATGTAGTCCACAGTAAGAACTGCTACTAATAAAATAGAAATCGTTACATTACAGTTATGCGGCCGTAAAATACATTATCCCAGTATTAAACAATAATCCGGTTTATTTTTGGTGTCATAAGCGTCATTGGAAGGGTCTTTGTGACCCACTGTAGCCGATTGAGGGTTAACTTTTTTTGTGTGTGTCAACGTTTTGAATGAACTTGAAAACAAAACATTGAAGATATAGAAAAGGGTCGACGCTTTAGCCTTTTTAACCGACTTCCCAAAAAGGAGGAGGTTCTATGTTCGACTTCATGTTTGTTTGTTTTTTTTTTTTTTGTTTATGTTCACCGATTTCTCCGTCAATTGTGGACCGATTTTGAAAATTCTTTTTTTGTTTGAAAAAGTATGTGCCGAAATTGGTCCCATTTTAATTTGGTGAAGATCTGATGAAGGACTTCGGAGATATACAACAGAACTCTTCAATAAATAACGGCAAATCTCTCGGGATTGCTGCAATCGCATGTCTGTTTGTTGTTTATAACATTTCATAACATAACATCACGCCAGTTCGCTCTTAAGGGGTAAGCAGACCTCTCATTTCACCGGTTATGTTCAAGTTTCATGAAATCTATTCTGGCGAAATAGTTCCCTTACTGGATTTGCGTTATGGACACCGACTTCAAAAAATTAAGTTATTTTCACTTTGTAGTTTTGTATTTGGAAGTCGGTAGTATTTTTTTGCAAAATGTTTTTTTATTTTGTCAAAAAACTCGATTATTGAAACCTTTGTGGAAAAAATTTAAAACCTGTTTTAACCGAATTACCAATAAAAAAACTTTTTTGCAAAAAAATACTAGGTACCAACTTCCAAATAAAAAACTACAAAGTGCTACCTCCTCCTTTTTGGAAAGTCGGTTAAAAAGGAGTAGGTTCTACGTTCGACTTTATGTATGTTGTTTTTTTTTATGTATGTTCACCGATATCTCCGTCAATTGTGGACCGATTTTGAAAATTCTGTTTTTGTTTAAAAGAGTATGTTCCGAAAATGGTCCCATTTTAATTTGGTGAAGATCTGATGAAGACATTCGGAGATATACAACAAAACTCTTCAATAAATAACGGGAAATCTCTCGGGATTGCTGCATTCGCATGTCTGTTTATTGTTTATACATAACATAACATCACGCCAGTACGCTCTAAAGGGGTACGCAGATGTGTACAGTTCACCTGGGTACACTCTCATTTCACCGGTTATGTTCAATTTCATGATATTCGGGTAATCGATTCTGGCATTATAGGTACCTTTCGAAAATACTTGCCTATTAGGTAGGTACAAGTAAAAAGTATAAAAAACTTTTTACAAAAAAATACTACCGACTTCGAAATAAGAAAACTACTAAGTGATAAATAACTTTATTTTTGGAAGTCGGTGTCCATAATGAAAAAAAATTGGTACCTACCAAAGACACCGACTACCAAAAATAAAGTTATTTTCACTTTGTAGTCTTCTCATTTTTGGAAGTCAATAGATTTTTTTGTCAACATGTTTCTTTTTTTTAAGAACAGTAAAAAATTCAAATGTTTCAAAAAAAAAGAATTCAAGTAAAAGAATATTATGTATTTCCAATACAAAAAAACTCACCTACGTAACTGTTATCGCTCTTAATAGGAAGATAATTGCTTTCGACGTTTTATTTACGTGGTCAATCTCAGTAACGACTTCAATCGCCTATCAAAATTCACATAGCCATTATTAAACCAGTCCATAGAGACCACATCCGATCAATTGGCAAACACTTGCAGAATTACACACCCCTTTAATTACGGCAGTTCAACAAACCTAACAGCACAAGATGTACAATTGTACAGTCGAGAAGCCTGTTTGGTGTACAGGCCAATAAATTTTCAGTAAACTGCCAAGTACCACCAGAATGTTTTTAATTTGTGCGTAATTTTTTTTTAATGGGCTAGGAATGTCTTTTTATTAAAATATGTGGAGTAACTTAGGCCTCATTTGCTAAGGAGATATGTTCCTAAATCAATTAGTATTTTGATATCAATACTTTTCCCCAGCGAAAACACTAGGAAGTGGGTGTTTTGGAGGACTATCTTCTATACCAATATTATAAAGAGGAAATATTTTGTGTTTGTTTGTACCGAATGGGCTCCGAAACTACTGGAACGATTAAAAAAAAATATTCTACCATTAGAAAGCTTCATTATTCCTGAGTGACTGAGGCTATTTTTTAATCCCGAAAACGGGTCCTGTGGGTTGGTCCAAGGGAGCGAAGCCGCGGGAAACAGCTAGTATTATATAATTTTAAGGTTCTAAAAGTGCTGATTCTCGCCCTTATTTGAATAAATTATTTGGGTTTGAAGAAAGTGATGTAAACGAATTGATGCTATGTAGTGTGTTATGTACATAGCATGTCCTAGAACCAAAAAATCGAAGATATGTGACATCTAGCAAACCGCACTGGGCCCGCGTTGTGGATTATAATAGAAGGCCTGTTTCCAAGCAGTGGGATCATTAAAAGGCTGATTATTATTACATTTTTACAAATAGCATTGTTTACTAAGAGCTGCCCGTACACCAAATACCTTATTCAACTGTACCTACATAATTTCTCTAACACGCTGTATAAAAAGCCTCAATTGATCTCGAGCTCGAGACCTTCCGGGACCGAGACCTCTTTCTCACGCGTGTGCCGTGTGGGGTGAAATGTTCTTCTGACAGAACAATACGAGCGCATGAATACCAACGGCAAAAACTGGCGGTACACTGCACTTGACTGTACTGTACGTAGTACAGCGGTGATCAACTGTTAGAAGTGAGATGGTTTTCAAGTACTGAAGATAGTCTTGTTTTTGCGCGTTTTTGCAATCCTCCGACTGCACAGCATGATTTTCTTCTTATATATGTATCCTGAAGATATATAATATATCCTTATCTATACCTCTATACCAATATTATAAAAAGGAAAGATTTTTTTGTTTGTTTGTTTGTTTGTACCGAATAGGCTCCAAAACTACTGGACCGATTTCAAAAATTCTTTCACCGTTCGGAAGCTACTCTATCCCCGGGTGACATAGGCTACTTTTTATCCCTGTATTCCCACGGGAACGGGAACTACGCGGGTGAAACCGCGAGGCGTCCTCGTCTTATATATTTTTGAAATCACCTCTTAAAACCCTTTATTGTAATATGAAAAACGCACAATGTGGCGCCCAAAAGCCGCCATTTTCCTAATTTGAATGTAGCCAGTGACACACGCAAGGTACGAATCGATTGACGTAAGAATCATTCAAATCGGTCAACGCGTTTGGTCCCTTGAACACCACATAGGAATAAACATACATATATAGACTGATAAACCAATTACCCTCCTTCGGCAGTCGGGTACTACATACGGGTCATACTTTGTCTAAAAATTATCTTCCTGAAAACTGAAATAATTAGGTTTTTTTTTTTGCCTAGACGTACCAAATACCTGTTTCGCAATCAAACATTTTCTAAGTCGAGCTCATATAAAATGGATAATCTTCAATTGCCCCAAAAATATCACAGTAAGCCTTAGCACGCGCTCCTAAATACATAAAACGAAATAATTCAAAAGAAAAGTGGCGTTTATGTCAAAACTTCGCTGCGGTACGAACCCCGCAATGGGGCGTTGCGGACTTGAGGGTAGGGTTGCCATCTCTAAAATTTAGCAACCAGGAAAAGATGCGGGAAAACCCCGGCTTTTGGAGCCCAGAACCCGGACATGTCAACAGGTTTTTTTTAAACTTTGTCAGCATAATAAATAAGTGCGGCACCCGTGTCGCGACGCCCGGCGGCGGCACAAGCACAAGACTTCATTTTTTTAAGCCCGGACTACAAATGAAACTAAACTAGGAGAAATCCGGGGAAACCCGGACGGATGGCAACCCTACTTGCGGGAAATGTTTGAGCACCGCTGTCACACAGTATTGTGTCAATGAAATGCCATGCTGCTTAACATAAGATAGCGTGAGCATCACCGATCGTGTTATTGTAATACTTACTTAATTGATTTATTATGAAGATTATATTCTGGAATAATAGATAACCGAGTTTCTTCTTGTCTTCTTGCACTAGTTACAAATGTAGGAGGCAAGAAAACGGATTTTAAAAACCGCATTAAAAACTATTTAACTTGCAGCAGAAGTTTCTTGCTTCAGAACATTATTGAAACTTATTTTCTGTGTTGCAATTTGTGGAGAACCACGTTGTTAGTTTGAGGAAGTAAGTCGGACTTCCAGAAGGCAAATAAAATTTCAAAATTTGAAAACTCCCGTTACATTTTTATTTCATGCTGCATAATTTATCTAGTACATAGTAGATACGCTTCGATCGGCAATCTATTGAACACGATATCTTGCGAAAACACCCCGATTCAAACAGTAAAACGGCCCATAACTTTTGAAACGATTTTATTCAAACACAGCTAAGAACACTCTCAACAAAGACACATTAAAAACAAAAAAAAAATCGGTTCATCCATTTAGGCGCTATGATGCCACAGACAGATACACAGCAACACACGTCAAACTTATAACACCCCTCTTTTTCCGTCGGTGGTTAAAAAATAAAATAGCTTCAAGGCGACACAAATTGAAACACAAATACCTTAAGTATAAAATCCTTCCGATTTTGCATCCACATTCAAAATCTAGACGACAATATATCTTATTTTACGCGTCAATTTACGCTATCTACAGACCCTTCTCCAATCTCCAAATCGTTGAAACAACAGCGCCGAAATATAATCAATTTATTTAAAGATCCTTTAAATTATTTACCTCACAGTCGCGTGACGAACCAGCGATCAATACCCCTACAAAAGACGCTACTGTTTCAGTAACAAGCCTGACGCTAACCATTAAAACGATTTAGTCATCTACTCAACACTTTATTAATCTACCCGGCCTTTATCAACTATGTTGAGGACGACTCCGAGTCCAACCTGGTGCAGCTGAGTACCAGTATTTTACAAGGCATGACTGCCTATCTGACCTCCAAAACCCAGTAACTGAGTAACACGATATATAACAATACGCCTTGGCGAGACTAGTGACAGATTATCTGGCTTCTTACTATCCGTAACCAGTCAAAGTTGTTACTTAAGGTTGCACTAGTCGACGGCACGAACTATTTTGTGCGCGGGGTTAAAATGCATGCCATCACATCCGACAAAACGTGCGAAAGAGATATAAGCTGTGATGAGCAGTAAGAAGCTAGTTCGCGTACGAATACACAGTCACAACAATTTGTAGCGAAATGAATGATGATTTAGGACGAAAACGTGCGCGCGAAATTTTATAAACAGACTTTTGGGAGTATGGATTTCATGAAATAACGACTAAGTGTATCTGTTCAAAATAAAACTATTTGCATTGTTGAACTACTAATCTATCTTTGTATGATAGATTAGTAGTTCAACTAGATTAGTTGTCTGTATGGTGACCGTTTTGCAATTTGCCTTCTTCTTATGGTAATTTTATGCGCCCAAAGATGCGTTAAAATTTGAGTTCAAATATCAGACCAGATCCCTATATGGTGACCGTTTTACAATTTTCCTTCTCCTTATGGTATTTTTTTTCGCCCAAAGATGCGTCAAAATTAGTGTTGAAATATGGAACTTTCGACGCTCATAACTTTCAAATAAATATTTTTTTTGTACTTTTTTGTTTCCATACTGAGACACTAATTCATAATGTTGAGACAAAATGATATCATTTTTTATTTTGAACGTTCACCGTCAAACAGTGGAGTAATCGCCCGACTACGTTTGTATGGAAGAATGTCGACTAGGACAACCTTAACCACGGGCTCTTCTATCAACTCAGCACTTTAGACACCAAAATTATATATCGCCTAACCTTGAACGAACGGTATTTAGAGTTTTTGCCCACAGTACAGACTAATCTAGTTAGTGATTCAGGAGATTTTTTAGGCTTCACGCAAAATTAGATTGATGACAAAAAGTTTAGGCTAGGTTTCCGATCAGCACTAAATAATAGATGTAGTTGTCTATGGGCACTGAGGTATAAAGTTAATAAGCAAAGTAAAATAAGGGTTGAATAATTCTTAGTGTAGTAAGAATCATTTAATAATTAAGTTTCCAAAAATGATATTAAGAAATTAATCTGAAAGAATAGGGAAGAAACGCACAGGGCCGATCAGTGTGGCGACGCTTGGGAGGCATATGTCCAGCAGTGGGCGTCATTGGGCATAAATTATGATGATGAATAGTGAAGATAATCAGGTTATGTTACCAAGAAAACATTGTTAATCCATAGCCACAATATAACAGTTGTGGTAGATACTATTTCTGTCTTAAATCTATTTTTAAATTCAGAAGCGCATTTCTTTTTGCCTTGTCTGTGGTAACATAACATAACAGATGCAAAAGGTTACAGTCTCAAGGGTAACAGAGCCGAACGACAATAGTCAATAGGTTTCTGTAATGACCAGCATTAATATTGTCGACGGTTTTTACACCTTACAAACAATCAGGTTTCAACATTCTCGAGAAAACTCACGATAATGCTTTAATTGACTCCTTAACCTACAAAATAACTCAGGTAAAATAAAAAGTCAAGATGGAACGTTGCAAACAACAAAGTGAAGCCGGTTCAAACTAAGCCTTGCCGTACAAATACACAATTACACGCAGTCACTAACAACGAAATTACGCCTTTGCTTGTCCTTCGAGCTTACAGATCAAATAATAAAGCTCAACTGACAAGCTAAGGGGTAGTTTCGTTATACGTGTGCGCGTATAATTGTGTATTTATACGGCAAGGCTTAGTTTGAACCGGCTTCACTTTGTTGTTTGCAACGTTCCATCTTGACTTTTTATTTGATCTGAGCAAAATAATCTAAATTAACATCGGAAAATCGATTAATTCCACTGTGCAATACTTGATTTAACTACATCAAATAAATTGACGTCTCGAGTACAAAAACTTGTCACTTATCGAACTAAATCAGGCTTGTTAGAGAGCATTCTACAAATATGGGTCAGCGGTAAATAGCCTAATTGAAACATGCATGCAAAATCGCTTAAATTGCAAGGCAATACAACGTATGAGTGCTGTCAGCAATGATTGGTGTCGAGCGTTCGGGGAGTGTCGGGTTTTGTCGGGGCGCTCCAGCGGCTCTCAACCTGCTGCACGATGTTTTATGGCAACACTGGCAGGGTTATGACCAGCTGCGAATGATTAATTCGACTATAACACACCACGACGCGGTTTTGTTCTGAAAAGGTCGTCCGGAAAATATTGTGCGGCTTTGTTTGCGTTTTCTCATCTCGTTTTCAAGGTTGACTTTGCATAGTTTATTTTTTCAGTGAGACACGTTCGTGGTTATAAATAGAAACCCTCTTTTTCAGTAAATGTCGTAAAAGGTCACTTATTCATGCTTAACGTGATCACCGATTGGCTATGCAAACTTCACTTAAGCCCAACTTGGTCAAAAGTGGAAATTACTTTAAAGGCTTCATCATTACCAGTATATAGGCAGCCCACTGCTGGACATAGGCTCTACTAGCATAAGGGCGTGACGATAACCAAACAACCATCAAGAACGTTCCAAAAGGTTCCTACAATATATTGGGCGGTAGAAGACCTCCCATTTTTAACGTATGTCCGATAAGGTGCCGTGCCTATGCGCTATTCGGTCTAGTATTCCAGATACATGGAAAAGTGTCACTTGATACCCAGCAATCATTGGAACCGACTATTTGTGTGAAGGCGTTACTACATGAAATGTTACACGGGACATAAATGAGATGTAGACGGTGGAATCGTTTTCAATAGACTTTGATTAGGCATTTGTTATTCGATACAGCTGTTCTGGCGTATTGAATATTAAGATAGACTTACACTTTCAGAAGATAATATTAAAAGTGGGGTAATGTACCATAATACTTTTACATCCTGTTTCTGAATTGAGAATTCAAAGTTAGTAGAACGTATCAAACTTTTATGCTAAAGTTTGACAGGATTCATGCTAAAGTTTGACACGTTATCAACTTAAATTTCCTTATTCAGAAACTGGGGAGTAATCCCCAGGTAGGTACAGTTTGAAAGTCACCAATTATATACATTTTAACTCCATGTTAAACTGCATACACTAGCGTTTTGAATGAAACCTGTTAGTAACGCATGGAAAGGCGACGCATTGCTAATCCTGTTAGCTCTTCGCATAGCCAGTCGATTTTATACCTGAACGGTTCTTAGTGAACCTTTGACCTTCCGGTCTGGTGTCTTTTGTAAATGACTAGGGGAAATGCTTCATGTATAAAAAGTATGGCTACTCTGCTAGCTGTCATGTATTTCACAAAAAAAAAACAATAAAAAAGAAAACCTGTCAAATAAAATAAAAAAACAAAGGTTTTCAGGCGTTGCAGTGGTTTGGGGATAGTGCGATGGGATTGTCCTGTGTTTCGCCAAACGAGTTCTATGCGCAATTTTGTTGAAATCGTGTCAGTAGTATTGGAGTTGGTTGGGTCCGTGGTTGGGTGGTTGGTATTTGGTAGTTGGCTCCTACTAATTTTACAAATGAGAAAGTCTGTATGTTTAGATGATTCTTTAATGTCGCCTAAATGGCTAAGCGAATTTGAATGTTCGAGCACGGGCAGACCCATGGCCTGGATTAAGACATAGGGTGTTTTTAATCAAGGTAGTTCGATCCTGTGGATTGTTCTTAATGGCTCAGCCGCTTGCCAAAGCTAGTAATATCATTATGACTAAGTCTGTATAAAGTATTGTACTATAATCACAAAAGTCGCAAACAGATACAGAACTAATCAGTATTTTCGTGTAGCTATCTCGAAAGTTACGACACCGTAAGATAAGTTCTGTTCAAGGTAACCAGGTCAAACTTCAGGAGTAGGTAAACAAAAATACGCACGAACATAAAACGGCCGTAATAGGGCAGGACTTACGTTACTAAAATAATAACGTACACGTGTACGTAAACGTGAAGCGTGAGGAACGTCCGTAGAAGGAAATTGTATGAGTAAACGCAGATCGATACGGAGTGGTTTTGTTAAGTTATTCTTTTGAGCATTGTACGTATTCCCGTCTGAATTCCGTGCCAATGAGAACTGGAGCAATGACTGACATATATACGATCTTGGCAGTAAAGTTCTTGGATATAAAACTTATTACTTGATGTGGTTTTATTTATGCATACTTCACCTACGTGGAACTGACGTTATTCCAAGGGAACTGCATATTACAGGGCAAAACCGCAGTCTTCCTACTGCTCATTGCTGTGCTTTGATTGAAATTGTTGCTAAGCATGCAGAAGACCGATAGCTTTGGGGCAATTTGGGAGAAGCCTATATCCACTGTCCAGTAGAAGACTGCGATCAGGAGAAAGATATTAATTACGGCAAAAAATGAGAAAGTAACAATGACATGTCAACCTCGTAGAAGGTTGCAACTAAAACTGAGGTGGTTCACTTAGGAAACACATTTGCACTGCGGTGGGTCCAGAACTTAGAACTACAGATAACAATAGTATCTTGTACAGCAATAACAGTCTGCCAGTCCGTCTAATGCCAACAAACTTCTTACAAGGAAGGCTACACTTTGTATTCCTCCCATTCATAAAATTGTAATGAAGATAACAAGAGTCTTCTCAATGTAATCGCTGTCTGAAGCTAATCCAATCAATGAGTTTCTTCACGTATTGAAATGCCAAGATGCTATAAGCAATACTTATCTTATTAAAGTTCTTCATAAAATATAGATGAATGCATTGATACGGGGTAAGAATGTTGCGATAGCGTCCAGGGAAGTTTTATGCGGGATTCTGCTATCTTAACTATGCTGTGCATGATTATTAGCGTGCTACAGTATTGAGTATCGGACGAAGATCTTTCCGGGTAGGGTATGGTCAACCGGCGACACTGGTACATCTATGAAAACAGCTCTTATTGGTGGGAAATAAAGACACTTTCAAGATCAAGCAGTTGCCATTGATAAGCTGACGTACGTCGTGAAGGAAGGTGGAAGAAATAATTTGAAATTTCGAGATAGTAAGAAAATCAATGCTTGCACACATGATGTGGACTTTAATTTATAGTATCAGTGAATGAGTGGTCATTGGTTTTTTATCGTTACGCAAAAAAATATAATGCCAGTGGCTAAAAATAATGAGTTTAGTTAATTTTTTATCAGTAATGAGTTGTGGTAGTGAACTTGATAAGTCACATGTAATCACAAAACGGTCGGATTTAAATAATTACAAGTGCTAATTAGAAACAATAGGTGCTACACGCCGCTGAAGCAATTTCACTGATAACGCAAGGTCGCTAATTTGCCAAAGATTTGAGGAACAAGTACCTACCTCCCTGATAATACATGATTAGGTGGAATTGCTGAAGTGCTGACCACTACACAATGATAGTTGGTGATTTAATAATCGAATAAATAAATAATTATGTAGGTATGTAACTGTTCTTATCACTATTAGTTTTGGTGATGATAAACCCTTATTGACGTGTCCGATAAACATAGTTTTAGGCATCCATAAATTTTGTCGTAAGTATGAGTTCATAGCTGGGTCACTTAAAACATATAGTACTGACCTCCTGGATGTGTCAGCGTGCTGGGGTGAACGGTACCATCCTTATGCAATAGCACATGCCTAGGCTCCGTCACTAAGTAACAGGTGGGCCCGTCTGTAAGGCACTTCTGGAAAGCGCGCGCCGCCTGGTAGAACAGCGCCCAGGCGTGCTCCTCGCTAATGGTGGAGTTGAAGGCCTGCAGGATCTGCTGCAGGTTGATGCAGTCAGACGCATCCAGCGAGAACTCAGTCCCGCCGGGCGCGCCGGCGTTCTCCTTGCGCATCATCGCGCCTACCCTGCCGGTCTACCATCCATCCTCAGAACAACAACACAACCACTGCGACACCTATCGATCGCACAAAATTCACCAGTTGATCGTACCACTGAAAATTTCTCACTAAATCACGTAAATAATTTTTGTAAACTACATAATACGAATGCGTGTTATTGTCACCGTGCTCCCCCGAAACGTCACTGTCACTTTTCGTTGGCAAGTGGGTGGCGTGAATTTTTTTTTTGTAATGTTTTGGTGCGTCGCGATCGCGTTCGCGCGTGCGCGCTGCGCTCAGTGACACGTGACGCGTGCTGCGGCGACGACTGCGCGGCGCGGACTGGCGGCGCGCGGCCCGCAGCCTCCGCGATAAGATGCGCCCTACCCCGGAACCATTTCCCAGTTTCCTCTTATTTTTCTTCAGGATTTCCCCACTGACCACACTAGTATCCCTTACCGGGATCTGCCCAGTAAGTAGCTAATATCCGTCTTCGCAAATCGGAATCCTAGATAAGATATTAGCTTAGCGATTATATCACAATTCGAAGATAGGCAAATGAATTTTATTGCTAGTAATAAAACAAGAATATCTCAGTCCAATTTATTTATTTGAGTATGGTATGAATATCAGTAAATACACATTAAATTCATCAATATTCGTTACACATTACAATATTAATAATACAAAATCAACTTTTATTAAAATGTATGAAATTTCAAATAACTAGAATACGTGTAAATATAATGATAACGATCTAAAATTTAAATAATTTTGCTGCTTTATAACTATCGCACCTACTCAAACAGACAATGATGATATTTACCGGTTTAATGCACACATCACCAATGCAACAACATCTAAAACTCTAAAATACTATTAATATAGTAATAATAGTAGTTGAAAATGCGTGCGCTAGGTATACAGAATAATATCCATACAATACTATAATTATAACAAAAATTAAACAAGGAATGTAATTAAATTAATATCCACTTTATATTTCCTGAAAATTCAAGAAGCGAAATGTATAATAGATCAGCCGGGCGAGCACTGCCTATTGTGACACGTACCCCTATTTGTCTACTGAGTTTTCCTATAGTGGCCTCCTTCACCAACCTTACGTTATGGATTGTGACAGGCTTGAATCAAACATTTTATCACAGATTGGGAGCAAAAACCGTGATAAAATGCGTGACTCAAGCCTAACACAGAGACCGTGCTCGCCCGGCAGGTGGTAGTAATTTCACGCTATTTCCCAAATTACCATATCTTGCAGATTTAGCGATATGCTACATACGCACCCACGATATTTTCAAAGATAACCTTCCCAAATATCGTTCAAAACAATAATGCATTACTAAAATATTACTGTAATTTTGTAATAGTGCAAAAACGTTAATACTATCTAATTGATCACTTCGGGCTGTTTGCGATTAAATATAAACACACAATCAGTTCGTTGAATTAGCAAATACCTAATTTCTTTAAGTTGTATTCTAACACAGACATAAATCTAACTAGATAGAGCAAGTCCCTCCATGTGTATGCAAACCAAGCGTGCCACTTTTTACCCGACTGCCGAAGGAGGGTAATGTGTTTATCAGTCTATGTATGTAAGTATGTATGTTTGTTCCTATGTGGCGTTCCAGAGACAAAACGCGTTTGCCGATTTTGATAATTCGTACGTCAATCGATGCGTCTTAACCCTGCGAGTGTCACTGGTTACATTAAAATTGGAAAAGGAAAAAAAAATGGCGGATTTTGGGCGCCATTTTGTGGATTTTTTTTTTCCTTCCGTACTCATCCTGTGGGATATCAAAATAAAGGGTTTTAAGAGGTGATTTCAAATATATATAACGCTTATATGTTTAAATGTACTTGATTCTAAAAAAAAAATACTAAAAAGTTGTAAATAAAAAAGTTAATTAAAAAAATCAAAACATCCGACTGCGTCTGTAGTAAGATTCGCGTATCTAGTAAGATTTATGTCTGTGTATTCTAATATCATGTTGGCGATATAATGCAATTAAATTGACAGCCACTGTGATTATTAATTCCTAGACAATATTTTAGAGGGTGAATATGAACATTTTTTACTATGGGATCAACTCTGAAACCCTCTAAAAAAATATTGTTATTCAGGATATTTATCTTCGCATAACTTTTCAATAATTTTCCCTAGTGTTTATTGCCCCTAGTGTCCGTAAGAAAGCCTAAAGTCACCCAAAGAGCAATGGAGAGGGCTAAGCTCGGAGTTTCCTTGCGTGATCGAATCAGAAATGAGGATATCCGCAGGAGAACCAAAGTTACCGACATAGCCCGAATAATTGCCAAACTTAAGTGGCAGTGGGCAGGGCACATTGCTCGCAAGAGATGGCCGATGGAGCAGAAAAGTTCTGGAATGAGACCGCGAACTGGAAGACGATGCGTTGGAAGGCCTCCCACTAGATGGACTGATGACCTGGTTAAGGTTGCGGGAAGGCGCTGGATGCGAGACGCACGGGATCGGTCAATGTGGAGGTCTTTCGGCTGAAATGATGATTATGATGAATTCTTCAAAACATAGGGAACAGCAGATATTTGCCGCGATTTCAGGGTTGAGAAAGTTGTTCATTATCATCCTACGAAAGACTGCAAATTAAAATTCACCCTGGCTTAGCTAGGTTATGTTAGCTAACAGGAGTGCCAAATTAAATATACGGGCATAAAATATAATAAACAGACACTTAATAGAGTTATCTAATCAAAAAGTCAGCATCTAAAAGGCGCAATACATTAACTGTCTCGGAAATCGTGCCTAAAAGCCCCAGGCATTGCCGCAGTTTATTGCAAAATTAGCACCTGGCAAGCTCAAGTTGGCAATCTAAGTGATTATTTTACCGTGTACCTGGCAACCCTAAAAGCTCAAGTTGGCAATTTAGGTGCTTATATTACAGTATTTTTTTGTCTTTTCATCATTAATCTTATTAGCAATTTGGTTGGCATTTATGAAAAAACTATAACAAATTTGACATAGGTACAAAATACAAAGTCTATCCTAGTCAGACTGAATAATACCTTCTTGGATATTCCGCAAAATATTGACAACCATTTTGTAAAATAACTTTACGCACTTGGAATTTTCGCTAAATCACATTCTCACAATGTTATCGATGATTAACAAAATATTGATAAAATACTAAAGCCAACCGTATTGAAAATCTCTTGATTTAGACACGTTATCGACTCTAAATTGTGACAATTTTGTGATAATTGAAATATGTATTTTAATATCTATCTACATTATAATATAAATAAATTATAAGAATACGCATATTTTATATAATTATTATAACATATTGTATTGATAAACTATCATTTAATATACCTCAAAATTAAATCTAAATACGGACTTACTCAAGCATCGCACATGAGAATACTTTTACAATTTTAAAGATATGCGCAAAACATTTGAAAATATTAAGTAACTAACACCTAAAACATTTAAATACATATTCGGCACATCGTTAATAAGAGGCGAAAATATCACGAACATAATTTGATCCAATTTCAGCATACTCTATCAGCGATACTCGACCTATTATTTTCTGGGGCCGCAACGATACAAGCGAACTTCATCCATCGTCAAATTTATACTAAGTAAATAATACTTTTTATAAGTGAGATCCGAAAGACATTAAACCGGGTTGAGTATCGCTGACGACTGACGTCACCAAACCACAAATCATTCACGAACGATTGAACGAACTGGACCTCACTTTTTCTTCAGACTCCACAGTGGGTCTAGGAAGTTGAGAGGATCCTTCATGTCCCCACTCTTTAACCCTGGAGACTGCTTCATCTCCTCGAAGGATTCGCGAGAGAACTTGTTGAGTTTCTGCCCAGCGGTTGCAGGGTTGGTCGGGGTGGGGGTAACTGGGGGAAGAACTGCTGCGCCTGATGGCAGGGATACTGCCTCACCGTTGAACATTGTTGTACCTTTAGGAAGGGAGACAATTATTATTAATTAAGAGATCTGTTTGCTCCAATGAGTTTAATAGATTAGGCGTTAAGCTCTAATTTTCTATAATTCGCGCGAGTTAAGGGTTTTGTTTTGGTGTATGAAACTTGAAGTCTCACGTACTTTAATTCATTTTCACGCCTGCAAGAGGCCAATCCATACTATATTATAAATGCGAAAGTAACTCTGTCTGTTACCTTTTCACTCTTAAACCGCTAAACCGATTTTAATGTTTGATATAGAGATAGTTTGACGACACTGGGAAGGACTTCGGATAGTTTGTATCCCGGCAATCATCCTTAAGAGCGTGGAACGGGGTGTGGAAGTTTGTTTGGTGAACTAATACATCTATAATATTATCAGCTACTAGTGCTACGCAGACGAAGCCGCGGGCAACAGATATTATAGTTCTCGCCAAACTTCTGGGCCCTCCTGCAGCCGTGTTGCGTAAGTGAATACGGCAACGCAAAGAGTTTAACCGCTATCAATCGAACAATCACACTGACGGAAATCGACATCGCGTCATTCATCTCGCATTTGATTCGTCGATTTGATTGCGGTCAAACCCTTCGCCTTGCCGAATACACTTGCGCAATTCGGTTGCTGAAGTTGGCTTTCCGATGCGCAAGGCACGGATCGGTGCTGTTTTTGTATGAGATTTACTACTGCGCAGCCATTGTAGCCAACTTCAGGGCGGCCAAGAAGTTTGGCGAGAACTAAACCTTCCAAAGGCTTCAGTACATTTTTTGCTTAACCAGACATGGCTGTGTAGAAAACGCATTTCTTTATTTGGGACCCACTTTTATACAACTAGAATAGTACGCTTGTTCTAACAATAGCATTACGACTCATATAAGAGTTCAGTGGTGTGCATAAACAAATGTTGTTAGTTACTAACTGAAATAAACTAAGAGAACTACCAAAACATAATGAAGTTCTATTCATGGTGAATCGTTCGTTATCACTTAGTGATTTGATAACAATGAATCATACACAATAATTGCCAATGTTATTAATAATACTTTGTTTTTTAACAGTAGCTTACATTAGGTGAAAAACGTGGTGCATACATGTGTAATCTGTTCAGATACATATTATCTCGTGCGTCAAACAGCTTAACTGAAGGTATAGAGATAATATTAGGGTAGGGCACTAAAATAGGCCAAAACATAAATGTAATGTTTATGTACGAACTACGTAATTAATTGATTATTTCCGGCTGTATTCTTTAGTAATATTTTGAATTAAAATCTTTAATGCTAAAGACTGAGAGCTTGTCTATCAGTGGGAAGTTACGGGCACAAAATAGGAAGTATACAGAAGGGCCACTCCCGGCGTTTCGCAAATTGACAGCTAAACTTGACAGATTCACTAGGGTTGCTACTACATGTATTGATACCGAATTTTAAAAAAACGTAACAATAGTGTAATAATGATCCCACTAAAAACATGAAATTTTGAATGAAATCAAAAAACCCGACTGCTTCAGAAGCGAACTAAAAAGATGTACTTTAACAAGAAGAAAATTATGCTGTGCAGTCGGAGGAAACATATTTGTGAGCTGGATGACTTAAACCATATTATTCTGACAAGTTTCATAGCCTTTCCAATTTCGTCTATGGACTTAAAATAATTTATGATATATTTATTATATTTACTAGATATTGAATTTCTATCTTGTCATCTTGAAAAATTTAATGACCTTTATAACTTAAAAATAATGAAAGAACGAATTTAAAAAAATAAAAGTATATTCGGTCTGTAACATTAACAAAGGTAATCCAATACGTTGCAGTACTTAATGTATGAATGACGTAACAAACGCTCGCACAAAGCACTCGTGACAGCCGCGACTGATCTGGGTCCATTATTGCCCAATATTCACTGTAAAATCGCAATGTCAATGTGTGTGTGCAAAATTACGCTTTGTTCGTAGTGGTCTCTCTGTCTGCGGCGCACCGCCGCCGCTTACGTACTTTGTGTTACGGGTTACAAATGAATAGGATTATGTCATATTTGGCAATATTCGACGTGAGACCACATAGCACTAAGGCTCTAAAGCAAAACGCTGAAAATTTGCATATTAAGAGCAAATGCGGTCGCAGACATCCGACTGAATTTTCTGAGTAAAAGGTCATAATTCGAGGTTTGGCTCTCGCCTATTTCCTCCTCCAATATTGGACCAATTTAAAAGATATTCCATAAACTAAAAAAACGAGTGCGAGTCGGACTCGCGCACGAAGGGTTCCGTACTTGGTAAATTGTGGTTTACGATTTATGACGTATTAAAAAAAAATACTTACTGGATCTCGTTTAAACCAATTTTCGATGGAAGTTTACATGGTAATGTACATCATATATTATTTTTAGTTTTATCATTCTCTTATTTTATTAGTTACAGGAGGGGAACACACATTTTACCACTTTGGAAGTGCGCAAACTATTCAGTTTAGAAAAAAAAAAAATTAGAAACCTCAATATCATTTTTGAAGACATATCCATAGATACCCCACACGTATAGGTATGATGAAAAAGTTTTTTGAGAATCTTAATGCGGTTCACAGAATACATCTACTTACCAAGTTTCAACAGCATAGTTCTTATAGTTTCGAAAAAAAGTGGCTGTGAAATACGGACGGACAGACAGACAGACATGACGAATCCATAAGGGTTCCGTTTTTTGCCATTCGGCTACGGAACCCTTAAAATAAATATATATACTGTGCCAATATGTTTTCCTTTTTTCATTTATAGTTGTCAAATTTGTACTAGGTCTCTGTTGACAGCGCAATGTTGAACATATTTTGACGGTTCTGGTGCTTCTAAAGATAATGTATCATCATAAAGGAAAACATAGGGATAAAACAAAGGGGAAAATATATATATTGACCCCTATCCCCTCAACATAAGGAAAAAAGGCGATCGTGGTAAAAAATTCGAAGTTCTAATATACGCGTTTTTTTTTTCGGGGACAAGCAAAAGAAGCAGCGTGTTCCCGAAAAACAAAAATATTTAGATAAATCAATCTGCCTAGCCTTTTCCCAACCATGTTGGGATCGGCTTCCAGTCTAACCGGATTCAGCTGAGTACCTGTGTTTTACATCGAGCGTCTGCCTATCTGACCTTCACAACCCAGTAACATGGGTAACACGGTACACCTTGGCTAGACTGGTGTCAGATTTCAAGCTTCTGACTACTCGTAACGACTGTCAAAGATCTTCAAATGACAGCCGGGACCAACGGCTTAACGTGCTTTCCGAGGCACGGAGGAAACTCGGTATGTCGAAATGGTCACCCATCCACGGACCGACCTCGGCAAGCGTTACTTAACCTTGAATATCGACCCGTGCGGCTGTTATTATTTAGCCACGAGCTCCTCAAAAATATTTAGATAAATGCCAGCCTGAAAAGTTTAAGTAGAGTAAAAAAAAATAAAAAAATTGCCAGTAGAAAACTTACCAGAACACAAAACTCCTTGGACATAAAACAATGCGGTTCTGTATGCGTCTGCTAAGTATTTGGTGTCTTCCAAAACATTGCTTCTATGAGTGTATAAGTTGAGGCATCCGGCGTCTAACATATCTGCGAACAATTACGGTTTGTTAGAATATGATGACTAAATTTATCATACGAGTCACTGGAAAGTTCCAATATCTGACTGTCCCCCTTAGTGCAATTTGCATTTCCTGGGAAAAACCCGCATCCGGTAAGGGCAATTGTGAATACAAAAGGAATGACCCGATTTATTGTCTCTGGAGTGTTTTTGCTGCCTAGCTCTGGATTTCGGTAAGCTGTCTAGGTGAGCTTCGACATATTGTTAAGAATATTTGTGACTGTTGGGAGCTGAGTCACCGGAGGTTTCGACCGAAGGCTCGGTGACCACTCACCGGGCAAAGACATTCCGCCAAGCAGCCTAGCCGTGTTCCGGTATGATGCCCGGTGCAGCCACTAGAGGAGATAGGTCGAGATAGCTTAGATAGTTGTTATGGACGTATCGGGAGACTGGTCGCGGAGGATAGCGGGATCCGAGGCACGGTGCGCCGCTGGCCGACCGCAGGTAGTAAGGGGCTTTGCCAGCAACACACGAATGACTGCCCTGCTAACTGTCGAAACATGCGCCATCGTGCTGCTTGGCGACCAGACGAGAGTGCCCGATGGACATTCCCGGGGGGGCTCGGGCGTCCACGTAGTCTCCAGACCAGCACCAATGACGTCCTGTCGGGGCGTGTCTGTAGGTTGCCAAATTCATCTCACTTCCTTCTCCTATCCTTCCTTCACTCACAACAATAATACCATAGAACAAAAAGAAAAATCTGTTCAGCGGACCTTCTGCTGACAAGAGATCCAGACCGAAACTCAGTGTCGATATTACCCCTTTGGGTAGGTCCGACCACTGTTTGGTGGCGGACAGATTGGGTTTATAGTAGACGGGCCGGACTAGTGCCCGTCGTACTCTTCGGTCTTCTGTATAACCAGCCGCAGCGTATGTATGAGTGGTCTACGGTGTTAAAGCCTTTATGGAAACCGGCTTGTTCGGGAGGCCGGCAATCGTCAAACCTGCGCGCGAGACGATTTGTGATGACTCTTGAAAACAGCTTGTAGACATTGCTAAGAAGTGAGATGGGCCTATAATTCTTCAGTAAGGCATTGTCGCCCTTCTTGAAGAAGAGCACCACCACTACCCCCGCACCAGCCTGTGGCGTTTTCCCCTTGAGTATGACGGAATCAAAAAAAATCTGAAGGGCCTTAAGTATTGGTTTTCTAACCGCCTTCAGGAGTTCGGCTGTAATTCCGTCATCACTTTGTTGTTTTTAAGTTGTTCAAGAGCCATCCTAATCTCGTACTGGCTGACGTCCGGAATGTCTTCGGTATAGTGTCGAGTCAATCTAGCTTTAGCGTCTTTTGTTAGATTCGCGACGCTTTTCAAGGACTTTGATATCCGACTATTGAGCTGCCAGTATTTCAACGCATCGTCTGAAGACTACATGATCATCTCACGCCACTCTTCATGAGCTCTTGAGAGTAGGATCAGAGAGCTTTTTGTTTATAGCTGTAAGGCGGGTTTTGAAAAATTTAGACCCAACCGTATGGATAGCTTCCACGAACCCATCGCTGTATTCGTTCACGGAGCTCCCTAGGCACTCGAATCGATTCTCGAGTTTGAGCTGAAAGCTCTCGAATCTGGATCTGTGCTGGACGGAGCGTAGACTTTATCAGTCAAGACCTTTCAAGCTTGATATTAATGTTCAATGTGCCTCTCACCATGCGGTGATCGCACCCGGTTTTCACCGAATTAATCACAGAGACATCATTGAACATTTGCGCCTTGGTTGACATGATGAAGTCGATCTCGTTTTTATTTGCACCATCGGGGCTTCGTCAGGTCCACTTTCTGTGCTCACGCTTACTGAAGAAGGAGTTCATCATTTAGAGGCCCTCCTTCTCCATAAGACTGGCCAGTAGACGACCCCGGTGGTTCCGATGTCCAACTACAAATTGCCTCACTTGCAGCTCATCCTCGTCTCGTTTGCCCAGCTACAATCTAAGGGTGTTTAAGTCAAGAGTGAATAGGTTACATCTAGGCAAGCGTGCTTCACGGTCGACCACATCATCATCGCTTATCATCAGGTGAGATAGTGGTCAAACAAGAGCCAAACAAAAAAAAACTTACGCATATACCAAAGCGATTACCAATTTTTTTTTCACAGAACGCTAATGTCGTCCTAAAAATGCTCTGTGTTGGTTGGATCTTCATGTTAGAATATTTTTTTGGCCTAAGGTAAATCAACCATGCCAGAGCTACTCACCACACAGCGCCAGCTGCCCCGCTCGCACTTGGCACATGAGCATCAGCAACAAGGCAAGCACGGAGCTTCGCCCCGCCCCCGCCGAGCATTGCACCCACGCGCCGCACAGTTGGTTGCTCAGCTTGTTGTCGTAGGTTAGGCTGAGGATCTTGTCTGCCAGAAGTACCAGAGGGGAGCAGACGATCCTGTGGAAAGACATGATTATAGAACTAGAGAAAAATCGACGTGTGAAGAAGAGTCAGTTCTGTAGGTTCGTCTATGAAAAAAGGCGTTTATGTATCATGCAAAAGAAGAAATTATGCCATCTTGATATGCATAGATTACACTTGGATAAGACCCTTATGAGGCTACTAGGTTTTCTGGACAACACAATATGATCTTCTTTTCGTGTGAGGTGTGGCCACCTCTAATGTCAGAGTTAATTAAGACACCTCTGGGAAACCCCACACGCCTCTGACTTGGCTATTTCAGACTTACATTATAACTATATAAGTCCAGGTTTCCTCACGAAGTCTCGATGTTTTCCTTCACCGTTGCCTGTGATGTCCAGAAAAACTTAAAAAGTACATATGAATTTGAAAAAGTCACATTGGTACTTGCCCGGATTCGAACCTACGACCTCAAGCACGACAAGCGAGGTCTTAGCCACTGGGCCACCACGACACAATACGATAAACATTATGCAGAATGTAACTTTTCCAAATAATTATCCATTACATTAGCTGCACTATGTGCATATGCATTAGATTACATTTATAAGGCATGTCTAAGAATAAACTTATCATAAAGTGATAGATGATTGGCGAGACATGCGTGACTAACATAGTGATGTTTATGTACACAAATGGTAAACATAACAACATATGTACACATCACTATCAATGCAAGTACAAATCACATGTCAATTGTATCATTCAATATTCTCCTACTACTTCGTGACAGCGAGACATAATACTCGTCCTGAATGCAATTACTTTTAATTTGATGGCACCAACCAACCCATTATTGAAATTAAATTTGAATTCACTATCAAAATGACAAATATAATTTGCAATAACCATTATTCAAATTAAATTACTGTCTTAAAAGCTACTCGATTTCTTCAATCCCTTAAATTATGGTACAATAAACGCATTAGCCAAGTAATTATGGCACTTAAGAGCTGAATTGCTTTTATAACGGTAAGGTCCTGAATACACGCAATGTTTTGATGGTTGAGCTTTGTGGAGCGTGATTCTAACTAAAGAATTCATAATATTTTGAAGGGGCTTCTGTAACATGAGCTAATAGGGCTTTATGTATCAGTAATAAGGTTCAATTTTGTTTGTTGGTTAAGTGGGTTGAAGTGAAAGATTTCTTGCGTCGATCTTCACTTTTTTTGGAACAAAGTTCTTGGTACTACGGTAGGAGTTGTCTGGTAGAAATTAATTTTACGAGTAATTACCTTTACTGATCAAATTTCCAAGCATCAGCTTTTTTATATGATGCATTGAGATATTCTTAATGTTTGTGTGGTAGTTAAAATTATGCGTAAAGTTTAAAATGTTTAAATGGAATAAGTTATCAAAATATAAGATAGGAATTAGTAGAATATATTTACCTAAAGTTTGATGAAGTAAGTTTTAACAGTTTTAGTATGCAATTCCAAAAACATAATAAGATTCTTCAATATAATAATTTAGTTCAAATGTATTCAAAGCGCAATAATTAATTTGCAATTTCTGAAAGTCCAGGATTTAATCGTCATGTTTATGATTATGGGATTTTAAAGGAGGTATTATCAACTCTTATGTAACTTACTTGCTCAAACTTTAGGTTAATATACTCTACCTATTCCGATATCTGCTGATTACTACTAACTACTCAACATACAACTACAATA
The DNA here is from genome assembly GCA_964057195.1 of Orthosia cruda. Lineage (NCBI taxonomy): Eukaryota > Metazoa > Arthropoda > Insecta > Lepidoptera > Noctuidae > Orthosia > Orthosia cruda. The sequence goes on along the minus strand of OZ059850.1, from coordinate 4,722,861 downwards.
CATTATGAAAATCACAAGCACACATAATGTGACATTTACACCATCGACATAAAGTTGAAAATCCATTATTACTAAGACTTACTTGGCAGGAAACACATTGATCTGGTAATGCGTGACATTCAACACGGTCTTGCCGCTGGTCACCGTCAATTTCCTCTCAGTCCAGTGCACGGTGCATGTCACTTCGTCTAGGAGAACCTTCAGTCCATCTGACAGGTCCAAGGACTGGCCTTTCGCTGTAGGCCAGTAGGTTTTGCCCTGCATCTGTTATAAAGATTTTTTGTAAACCTTAGGGTTAAATAGAAATATAAACATACACACAACAACAATAACAATTTAAAATAGAAGAATAGTAATGAATAATATTCAATAAAATTGCGCTGAGCGTACCCATATCGAAAGGGGTTACCAACTCAGCAGTTGTTGGGCGTGTTTTCAGTTGGCAATATATTCCCCTTAAGTTGAAATTTTGACTCGTTCATGCGCTTATTGGAGAATATGTCTACATTTTTAGTTAGCAGCATAAAAACAACACACAAAATACACTATAATTATAAAAAAAACATACTGCGATACAAAACATCCATTTACCGAAAGGATATTTTAAAAACCTGATAAAACAAAAGCTATCATTTGGTATGTTTGTTGTATGTATTAAATTTATTGTATTATTGTTAAAAAATGGACACTTTGGGTATCAAAAAGTGTAAATATTAAATTTAATAAAATGTTTAAATGAATATTAATAACATTACTCCTTACCTCGATTTCACTTAGCAAACAAACGATACAGCTAATTTTATTCTCTAATACTGCTTTCCAGAACACGCTGTATTTAGACTCGCTAGGGTTCTTAGATATCACAAGAGGAATGCACCACGGTGCTAATTGCTGGAACAAACAGAAAATTAATTTAAAATAAGCTTTTTTGCTAACCTTACATTATAACCCAAAAAAGTATACAAAATTTCATCTCAATCGGTTGGGGATAACTGTTTTAAAACTCAGATGCAATATTTGACTCTCAAATACTACCTTAATAAAAAGTCAAGTTAAGGCCGTACCCTGACCAAAAAATCTTGAGCATTCCTAGTGCCCTAGCGGCACACTGGTGGCGCATGAGTTACAGTAGTGAATACGCCCAGATTTTAGAATAAAATCATTATAAAATCGAATATTGGTCTTTCGAACAAAAAAAACTTACAAAATATTCGTTATCAAATTGTCTATCCATTAGTGTTAGTACAAAAATTAATTTATGAACACTTTACGAGGAGATGCATGCTATCAATCCTTATTTCTCATTTTTATGGTTTTGTTGGAAGGAGATTAGTGAAACATATACTTCTTTAAAAAAAAAGTATCCTACCATTTTGGAATCAATATTATGTATAAATTTAATGTATTTTTATTATTTGATATTTCTTTTTAAATAACGAGTAGATAGCTGTTAAAAACTGCACAAAAACGGCTATCGCGGCGTTTTGCTCGGGGAGACCCCTTAAATAAAAAATCTAATTACGAACGAACACTTTAAAGAACAACTTTTTCTGCAAGATTCGCAAATCTTATCTTTTCAATAGTCTAACTTGATGCTTAGTGGTATAAATTGATGACTGGGGTCAGGAGTTTAAATTTTGTGCTGATATAACAAGAAACATTTTGTCAAAACAAAAGGTTTTTTTTTAATAATCTTATAGGCTCGCGTTTGACCACCATCTCGGCTGATGTTAAGCGATGATGTGGTCTACGGTAAAGCACGCTTGCCTAGAAGAAAACTAGGTTATCTTTGAATGAAGTTTACCACAAAACCACAGAGGAAATTCTCGTATTTTAATTCTAATATCAATCTCAAAAATAACGAAATTTAGGGAAATTACTTCTAATCCAATGTTTTATATTTTGTGAAATTTATACTTGGATTTGATCGTGTTTAAGTCTAATAGGCCTTCAGAACAACCATGCATACACATTGAAAAAATAACTAAACCATACCATAAGGCAGTAATGCCGTGTGTGCTGTATATCGTGTTCTCCTTCTTACCTTATAATAAGAAGCGTTGATAAACGCGTCAGGATCAGACTTGAGGGTGAGTCTTGAGTCATCAAAAGGCACAACTTCAGTCACTATGTTTCCGTTCGTGTGCTGCATCGCGATGGTCTTAGACCTCGTCATGTTCTCTTTAGTCTAAAAGATGATAAACAAATTATAGTGTAGTTTAAAATAGACACCCATGCATATGGATATGAATTGTTTAGTAGGGGAAACATTACGTGACATATGGCTCTGAGACGTGGTCGCTTACAATGGGCCTCATCAGAAAGCTTACAGTCAGTCATAGGGCAATGGAGAGGGCTATGCTCGGAGTTTCCTTGCGTGATCGAATCAGAAATATAAAGATCCGCAAGAGAACCAGGGTTACCGACATAGCCCGAAGAATTGCCAAACTTAAGTGGCAGTGGGCAGGGCACATTGCTCGCAGAACTGATGGCCGATGGGGCAGAAAAGTTCTGGAGTGGCGACTGCGAACCGGAAGACGTTGCGTTGGAAGGCCTCCCACCAGTTGGACCGATGACCTGGTGAAGGTTGCTGGTTGCGAGACGCACGGGACCGGTCAAAGTGGCGACGCTTGGGGGAGGCCTATGTCCAGCAGTGGACGTCTTTCGGCTATGATGAGAGGAAACATTCAAACTTCGGGATAAGAATAAGCTTCTAGAGCCTCGAATGACGATAATTTGGGAAGCCTATTTCCTGATGAAGTTTAGAATTTGAAATTAATCCCTATAAAAAAAATACTAGGGAATGGGTTGGGTGCTAAAAGAGACCATGAATATTAACTTTTCAAACTCCGTTTGGAAAAAAGGGTTCCACTGATCTTTAAAATTTCAAAAGACATGAGAATTGAGAAGCAAAACAACGCTCACAAAAGCTGTTCCCGATGCATTGTGAAATAGCAACCAAAGTGAAAAAGAAAAATCTGTGTGATACTTACCTGGAAGTCTTGGAAGGTCTTCCATTTGGCATCCAAAACCGTCAGCCCACTGGGCGTTTTGTTGGTTAACGAATCAGTCAATTTCTGCAAGTTCTTAACTTCCTGAGTGAACTGGTTTAGCAAACTCGGATCGGTGAACAAATCCCTTTTAGCAGGCCTTTCAATGACTTCCTCCTTTACTGGTACTTTCTTCACAGGTTCCACTTTTGGTACCACCGGCTTCCGAATGGCACTTTCAGATATTTGCGGCACTTTAATTTCTGGCATTAACGGTGGTATTTCTACTGAAAAGTCGATCTCCGACAACAAGTCGAAGGCAGTCAACTCAGGTTTTACCTCTTCGGGCTCAGGTTTAACTTCAGTAGGAACTGTTGTCGTTGGTGGTTCTGGTAGATTTTGCTCTACAACTGGAGTGTTATTATCTACCTCAGAATTACTCTCTACTTTTGGCTCAGTTACTTGTGGTGTCGTCACTGCAATGTCGAATGAAATGCCTTTTTTAATTTAAAACCGTTTATTGACAAATAATTACAATATATTTTATACAAGTTAGTCTAAGAGGCTGGCTGGCTTACCTTGGCTGTTATTAAATGAGACTTGTTCTTCAGGGGACTGCACATTTTGCATATAGCCTGTCTGGTTTGTGTTGGCTACTGGTTGGTAGGTGTTGGATGCCGGTTGTTGGTAGGTGTTGGCTGCCGGTTGTTGGTAGGTGTTGGCTGCCGGTTGTTGGTAGGTGTTGGCTGCCGGTTGTTGGTAGGTGTTGGCTGCCGGTTGTTGGTAGGTGTTGGCTGCCGGTTGTTGGTAGGTGTTGGCTGCCGGTTGTTGATAGGTGTTGGCTGCCGGTTGCTGGTAGGTGTTGGCTGCCGGTTGTTGGTAGGTGTTTGTAGGCTGCGAAGCTGCTGGTACTTCGTTAGTTGGTGACGTCATATTCTGGTACCCGTAACTATTGTTGTAGTAAATCTGGGTGTTGATTGGCTGGTCTGCTGGCATTTGCGGCACTATCTGCGAGTTGTCAGTAGGTGACTGCACTGTCTCACAAGTCCCAATATTCCCAGCACTCGTATAAATCGCTTGTTGTTGCCAATTCGGATCTTTATTCTCTGTCGGCTGATAGTTCAGACTCTCCGGCACAGTACCATCGTGCCCCGTATAAGAGTTTTGTGATCCAAAATTGTATTCATAAGCCCCTGTACTCGAGTTGAAATTATAACCCGGATGATTTTGGTAGGATTGTGCGTAGCTTGTGTTTGTTTGGTCCGTGTACCCGTATTCGTTGGTCGGGTTATAGGTTTCTTGCTGATTTGAGTACCCAGGTACATTGGAACTGTAGTTTTGGTACGATGGTTGGAATGGCACATTGGTTAGCGCTTCGCCTGTGGTATGGGACTTGATCGGTTTATCGTCGAATTGCGCCAAATTGTGATTGTAATTAGAATCAACTTCTGAAGGATACTGGTAAGGAAGATTGTTAGAATTATCGACAGTTGAGGTCGTCGACGTAATGGCGTTAGAATAGGTATACCCTTGCGATGTTGAAGCATATGTGTTAGAGTAGCTGTAAGCGGGATCAGCTGAAGAAAAGGTCGGTTGTTTCTGACTGTACTGCGTCGACTCATTACTGTATGGGTAATTCAAGGCGGTGTAGTCTGACTGCACTTGAGATGGCGCCAAACTTGTATTAGAATTCTGCGGAGCACTTGTATAGGCAGCCGATCCAGGGGTCGACACATTCGGGTACTGAACACTGTAGAACGTCTGCGAATAATCAGCTCCAAACTCAGGTTCCTTCTTTTGCGACACCTGCATATGAGCGAAGTTAGCAATCATGTCCGTTTGGTTGGCAGAATTGTAGGTGGAAGATGCGGATAGCGACGCCTCAGGTATTGGCCCCATTGGGTTTACATACGGCTCGTAAGTCTGATTAGGATTCACGTTAACATTTGTTGAAAAAGTCTGTGAGTCTGTAACTACTGTCACGTTATTCTGCGCCGCATACGAGTGAGAATAGTAAGGGTTTGTATATATTTGTTGTTCTGGTGTATTAACGGAGAACTGTGGCGGTGTGTACGTAGAATATCCGTAGTTCATATCTTCGTGTAATGTTTTCTCATAAGGTTTGCTCGTGTTAGGGAACGAGTAGTTGGAGGGAACGCCGTAGGGCTCCGCTTCGGGCCCGTATATGTAGCGGTCGTAGGGACTGGGCACGGCTTGTAGTGGAGGCATTACGACGCCGTCCGGCAACTGCATTTGGTTTACGTCGGTTGCTGCAACAAATATTGTTAATTGAGTGGCTGGGTTTCAATTTTGTTTATTTACCGTTACAAGGGAAAATACAAGTCTAACTAATAACAGAAAGGATTTATTGACTTGTTAAAATACAAGTCTAACTAATAACAGAAAGGATTTATTGACTTGTTAAAATACAAGTCTAACTAATAACAGAAAGGATTTATTGACTTGTTAAAATACAAGTCTAACTAATAACAGAAAGGATTTATTGACTTGTTAAAATACAAGTCTAACTAATAACAGAAAGGATTTATTGACTTGTTAAAATACAAGTCTAACTAATAACAGAAAGGATTTATTGACTTGTTAAAATACAAGTATTTTAATAACAGAAATTGTTTATTACTACGTTTATTACGACTAGGTAATTTACCTATGTTTGCAATATTTGTAAGTATGTGAAAACCATGTTCCTATTAATCAAGTGAAGGCATTTAACTGTTAGTACTTGTTATACTTTATACCTAGACGTAGTATAGTATTGCTGGATGTATCGTCCTCAAATATATGAATAAAATTTATGTATGTATGTAAATGTTGTACAGTACTTTTTTTTAAATAATAAGTATGGAGTTCCTTGCGCATTCCTCTCCATAACAAGCTATTTTTCCGAATGCACGGTAGAATCAATTTTTGTTACTTGTAAATTTGAATTGTTGACGTACAAAAGTGCCGCTTAATGGCCTAGTTGAAATAAATATATTTGACTTAGCTTGGCTTTCGGTTTTGCTTATATGATTTGCTTTATTGGGATAATATTAGGCTTTTAGATATATGAATATGACTCACATATGACTATAGCATTCAGTGAAGTCATCTTAAAATTCTAGTTAGCTAGTAGTTAATTTCTCAGCATAAAGACCGGTTTTCGTTGTATAAGTAGGGAAGAAGAATGAAAGATCTTGTAAAGAAACAATATTCAAATATAGTAAAGTAAAATACACATACCTTCGGAGCCAACCGGTGTCGGTCGTACAGACGTAGGGTATATGCTTTCAGGATAGTATGAGTCTACAGATACAGGATCCACTGGAGCTGCAATATAGAATTATGTGTAGATAAATAATGGTTTAACAATATTAAGCTCAAAACCTTCAAAAACTCACTTTTTAAAGGTTTTGAGGTTATCCTCTATGGAATAGTTTGTACATATCAATTTCAGATGGCAATGTTTTCTTGTTTCATACTTTTTAGAGCGTGATTTTTCAGTAGTCGGGTTTTAGTTTTCAAATTTATTTTTTTATTTAAAGTTTTTTGGGGTTTTTGCAGAGCCACATTACATTTTTCCTGTTGAGGGTTGTTGTTTTACATGTATATAGATAATGCATAAGTTAAAAGGGTGGATTTTGCGACGCTGTAGTCGGGTAAAACGCAAACAGTACACTTGACAAAAATATGATGCACCACCAAACCCTACCTTCATTTTAAAATCACTGTTCAATGATAGCACACATGATGGAGTCGGGCGATTTTTTTTGTTGTTCACTTCGTGCCCCCTAGAGAGCACCATATTTAATTTAATGTGACGTCACGTAGTCTATAACCAACGGACAAACAAGACGCTTCCAACGACACCTCATTTGTCAAATTATAATAAGTAGTATAGAAGTTATGAGGGAACAGATGAACATACATACACACATACCGGTCAAAAACATAACACTCCCTTTTGCTTAACTGTAGTTGGGTAAAAATTCTTTATCTCAACCATCGACCACATAGCCACTAGACGCCTAATGCTTGATCTAATACATCAAAACAATTCTGTCAACTAGCTGAGGTATGAGGAACGGGGCGTCTGAGCTCTGATTGGTCCTTTACCAAGGTCATATGTCTCATTAAGGGTGGGACAGGTTTAAATAAAACCAGCAGGTATCGATATTTTTAGATAAATAGTATTTTTACTTATTTTTTTTATTAATATTACCTTTTTTATTATTAATTATACGGCGTTTTAAAATTTTAGTAATAACATAAAATGTTAAAACTAAAAAAAAATACCAAAATTCTAAAGGCAACATATTTTTTTCGGTTGTTGGTTCTTAAACATAGTAATATTAAATATTAATAAAAAACGTAAACAAAAAATCGTTTCACAATTAATTAACTATTCAATTAAATGTTTTTATTTGTAAGGTTTCTAGTTCTATCGATAACAGGATTTGGTCATAGGATATGGTGAATCACTAGTTGTGTTTACGAAATTATAGAGGAGAAGAGATAGCGTAAAAAATACTTTAAAAAGAAAGAGACGCAAACATGCGGTGGGCGTTTTCACCTACAAACTTGACCAGTATAATATGAACTCCGATAAATAATATCAGTAAATAAATCTAATTATGTTTATGTAACTATTAACTTATCAATGAAATGTTATGACATTTTTTCGGAAGCTCGAAGTCTGGCTGTTGTTACCATACCAACATATTGTACAAGAGGCCATTATAATATTTATTTAATCAATTTTTTTATTGTCTGACGCCGAAGTGTTTACGGCTCACAGAAGTGGTCGCTACTAATTCGAAAATGTCGAGTGGCGACCTGTATTACCTATATATGATCTTTTTAGTCATATGTGTTGACAGACATTGTTCGCCTGTTATTAGGCGTCTAGGGGCTGTGTGGTCGCTGATCTCAACAGTTTAACAGGTACAGTTGTTCTATCTTAAGACGGCGGGTTGGTCCTAGTCGTATGTGTGTGTGAGAGCTGAGTATCGCGTACGCACAATCCAGTCACACCCTTAACATTGTTGCAGCCGTAAGTGACGTATCAACGAGAAAGAGATCAACCGTCGAATCCGACTCGGCTGGCCGTCGTTCGGGAAGTTGCATAGTATCTTCTCGTCCAATCTACCGCAGTGTCTCAAGACAAAAGTCTATGACCAGTGTGTATTGCCAGTGATCACCTATGGGACCGAGACGTGGTCGCTCACAATGTGCCTTATCAGAAAGCTCAAAGTCATCCAAAGGGCAATGGAGAGGGCTATGCTCGGAATTTCCTTGGGTGTTCACGTCAGAAATGATGGAATGATGAATATCCGCAGGAGAACCAAAGATACCGACATAGCCTGAAGAATTTCCAAACTTAAGTGGCAGTGGGCAGGGCACATTGCTCGCAGAACGGATGGCCGATGGAGCCGAAAAGTTCTGGAACGAGACTTCCACGATACGTTGGAAGGCCTCCCACTAGGTGGACTGATGACCTGGTTAAGGTTGCGGGAAGGCGCTGGATGCGAGACGCACGGGATCGGTCAATGTGGCGACGCCTGGGGGAGGCATATGCCCAGCAGTGGACGTCTTTCGGCTGAAATGATGATGATGACGTGACGTATGTTAGGGTGGGCGAACAGTAGTAGTATGTAGAATACTAAAATATTACCTTGCGGCGTGACACTCCGACTATTCCTACTCTTCATATAAGGCAGGTAGTCCTTCAATTTACGCGACCCTCCAGCTGCAGCTACGGCGGCGGCCGCTGCAGCCGCCTGGCTGCTCGACATAGACGAGTCCGCACTCTTGGACGCCGAAGCACTGGCTGCTGATGTGGGGATGGTTGTTGATGCTGTGGAGATTGTCATGCATTATTAGGGTTTGGTGAGTTCTTGGGTAGACCAAGTCTTATAAAACTAAACCTTGTACCCCGTTGCCACTTACCTTTGCGTTATTCAGTATGTAGCAGTTTTAACGCACATCAATCAATCTGTCATCATCAATTATTTTTTCTTGTCGTATTTGTACCTAGTGTGTGTCTAAAACTACCCACTAGTTGTTGTAAGTGTTATTTCTACACTATTATTATAATTTTATAATTTTGTTTTTGCATGCTGTGTCTATCGCATTATCTATATATATAAAAGAAGAAACTGACTGACTGACTGACTGACTGATCGATCAACGCACAGCCTAAACCGCTAGGCCTAGAAGAATAAAATTTGGCAGAAAGGTGCCTCATATCGCGTAAGTGAGCACTAAGAAAGGATTTTTGGAAATTCCACCCCAAAGGGGGTAAAAAGGGGGTTGAAAGTTTGTATGTAATTTCCACAGTTTGAAAGTTGGGCACGTGAAATTTTAGATTTACGCTCTTGGTTGATAAAAAGAATTAATGTATTTATTAGTTTTTGGATATTCGACCCCTAAGGGGGTAAAAAGGGGGTTGAAAGTTTGTATGAAGTTTTTACAGTTTGCATATTGGACACAAAATTTTACATTACGCTCTTGGTTGATAAAAATAATTAAAGTTGTTATTGGTTTTTCTAAATGCCAACCCTAAGGGGGTAAAAAGGGGGTTGAAAGTTTGTATGTAATTTCTACAGTATGTAAGAAGAACCCTTTAAATTTTAGATTTACGCTCTTGGTTGATAAAAAGAATTAATCGTTATATTGGTTTTTGGAAATTCGACCCGTAAGGGGGTAAAGTTTGTATGAAATTTTTATAGTTTGTAAGTTGGACACGTGAAATTTTAGATTTACGCTTTTGGTTCGTAAAAAGAATTAATATATTTGTTGGTTTATGGAAATTCGACCCCTAAGAGTATAAAAAGAGGGTTGAAAGTTTGTTTGTAATTTCTTCAGTTTGTAAGTTGGACACGTATAATTTTAGATTTACGCTTTTGGTTCTTAAAATAAATTAATGTATATATTGGTTTCTGGAAATTCGCCCCTAAGGGGGTAAAAAGTTTGTATGAAGTTTTTATAGTTTGCAAATTGGAAACATGAAATTTTACATTACGCTCTTGGTTGATAAAAATAGTTAATGTTTTTATTGGAATTTCTAAATTCCAACCCTAAGGGGGTATAAAGGGGGTTGAAAGTTTGTATGTAATTTCTACAGTTTGTAAGAAGAACACTTTTAATTTTAGATTTACGCTCTTGGTTCGTAAAAAAAATTAATTCATATATTGGTTTTTGGAAATTCGACCCCTAAGGGTGTAAAAAGAGGGCTAAAAGTTTGTTTGTAATTTCTTCAGTTTGAAAGTTGGACACGTGTAATTTTAGATTTACGCTTTTGGTTCTTAAAAAATATTAATATATTTATTGGCTTTTGGAAATTCGTACCCTAAGGGGGTGAAAAGTGGGGTTGAAAGTTTGTATGTAATTTCTACAGTTTGAAAGTTGGACACGTGAAATTTTAGATTTAATCTCTAGGTAGATAAAAAAAACCATGAATTTATTAGTTTTTGGAAATTCTACCCCTATGGGGATAAAATAGAGGTTATAACGTTATATGAAATTTCTTCGGTTTGGAAGGTAAAACATCTAAAATTATAGGCTTTCGCTCCTGATTAATAAAAAACAATGAGTTTCATTATTTCCGGAAATGCCACCCCTAACGGGGCTAGAAAGGGGGTTGAAAATTTGTATGTAATTTCTATAGTTTGTAAGTTGGAGTTGTTCAAAAGAATTCATGTAATTATTAGGTATTAGAAATACTACCCCTAAGGGGGATAAAGTGGGGGTTGAAACATTATAAGAAATTTCTTTGGTTTGGAAGATAAAATATCTAAAATAGTAGCTTTACGCTCTTGATTAATAAAAAAAGTAATGAGTTTATTGATTTCCGGAAATTCTACCCCTAATAGAGATTAAAGATGGCAATTTGTTGGGCTTATATATTTGAAACTTGGCATCAATATTAACAGCAAATATTTTATATTTTTTATTGATTTTAAAGTAAAGGTTGTCATTACAAGTTTTTCAAAACTTCTCCTAAAATACGATTTAAGGGATGTTAAAGTTTGTATGGAAAATGCATTTCTTGGATTAATAAACTTGAAACTCGGGACAAATACTAACCTAAGTAAATAATAAACGATATCATTATTAGTTTTTCGAAACTACCCCTAAAAGATGATCAGGGGGGGGGGGGGTGTTGCAGATCTTGGTTTAATAAACTTGAAATTGTGCACAAATACTAACCTTAATAAATAATGTGGGTTGCCATTAGTTATTCGTTTTTCGGAACTATCCCCAAAATACTATTTAGGGGGTGATCAAGATTTTTGAAGTTTTTTATTAGTAGGTGAGCATTAAGGAGGGAGTTTTGGAAATTCAACCTTTAAAGAGACATTTAATTGTGTAGATATTACTGACCTCCAACTAAAAACACTACAAAGTGAAAAATTAATTTCTTTTTCGAAGTTGGTGTCTTTGGTAGGTACCATTTTTTTCGTTATGGACACCGACTTCGAAAAAGAAAGTTATTTTTCACTTTGTAGTGTTTTTAGTTGGATGTCGGTAATATTTTTTTGAAAAATAGATTTTTTATTTTCACTTTTTAGGGGCACCTAATAGGCAATTTGCCTTTAGTAAGGTACTCAATTATTTTTTGTGTATGTTCACCGATATTTCCGTCAGCAAACATTGGACAAACGGTCCAGTTCGGTAGTTCCAAATCGAGGAAGAGGTCATCACTAAGATGCCTTAAGATTCTTCAAAAAACCTGTGACACACCTAAAATATCTTATGGGGGTTATTCTGAAAAACTAATGATGGCAATTTATTATTGCCCAAGGAATAAGATTTTTAACAGACTTTCCAAAAAGGAGGAGGTTCTATGTTCTCTAAATCCTTACTTAAACCGTAGATATCTACGATATCCCATTTATTATTGATTTAACAATAGCTTATTTTTGATCGCCTTCACTAACTGCAAATAATTTAGTTGAATAAAATACAAAATCATGCGAACGAAGTCGCGGGCGGAGTGCTAGTATTGTATACTATGCTTGTATCATATTGCTTGTATTAATAAAATTATTTAGAATAAACAGTGTAACAATTGTAGATAGGCCAATAAATCTGCCTAGCCTTTTCCCAACTATATTGGGGTCGGCTTCCAGTCTAACCGGATTCAGCTGAGTACCAGTGTTTTACATGGAGCGACTGCCTATCTGACCTCAACAACCCAGTAACTGGGAAACACGATGCCCCCTGGCAAGACTGATGTCAGATCACAGGCTTCTGACTACCCGTAACGACGGTCAAAGACATTAACGCACATATAGACTAGAAAACTTATTAAACGGACCTTGATGATGGCGACGAATTGTGATGATAGTCTTGAGTCATGCATTTTATCACGGTTTTTGCTGCCAAACTGTGATAAAAATGTGTGTCTCAAGCCTGAAACAGTAGGCCGTGCTCGCCCCGCAGGTGTCGAGTAGTCATAGAGTACGGAGATAAGTTGTCGGGGTCGATTTGACGTGATAAAGTAGGTAACATAAGAATTTGCGTCCGCTGATTTTTAGCTGTTAGGCAAGCCTCGAAAGGGCATTTTACTTCTCACAACGAATTATACAAAATAAGCGGTTAGGGACCGTTTAAGTATTACGTAAACACTATAGAGGGGCGGGGGGGGGTCTATGCTTTGCTTATTTTTGATGACATGGAGATGGGGGGAAAATTGCAATAATGTAATAAATCTGCTTACGTAATATTTGAACGGCCCCTTATGCTGTTGATTACGAAAAGTTTAGTTTATCCTAGTCACTTATCAAGAAACCCAATTAGATGATGGTTAACATTACAATAATTGTACCTTTGCTGGTGTGTTTGTTCAACAGCTGAGCCCTCTCCTCCTCCTGCACTTGACACGTAGAGCGCAGGCGAGCTAGTAACTGTGACACGTTGTGCGATAGCTTTTTATAGAACTCTTGTCCCTTCTGTGACTTGCCCAGCAGTTCTTCGTATGTGTCGTAGGAAGTGATGAGAGCTGAAAAGAAAAATATAATATTAAAAAAAACCGGCCAAGTGCGAGTCGGACTCGCGCACGAAGGGTTCCGTACCATTATCGCAAAAAATGGCAAAAATATCACGTTTGTTGTATGGGAGCCCCACTTAAATATTTATTTTATTCGGTTTTTAGTATTTTTTGTTACAGTGGCAACAGAAATACAACAGATCTGTGAAAAATTCATTACTGTCTAACTATCACGGTTCATGAGATACAGCCTGGTGACAGACAGACGGACAGTGGAGTCTTAGTAAGAAGGTCCCGTATTTACCCTTTGGGTACGGAACCCTAAAAAGTTATCGAAAAGTTCAAAAGCATCCATCCATACTAATATTTTTATAAATGCAAAAGTAACTCCTGCTTCCTAACTTAACTTCCTGCCCTTGTCCCATGTTACTTGGGGTCGGCGCAACACGTTTTCCTCTTCCATACCGTCCTGTCCCCCGTCACGCTATCACTGACTCCCTTTTCTTTCATATCACTCCTCACACAGTCCATCCATCTTTTCTTTGGCCGTCCCCTCCCTCTCCATCCATCCACATTTATATTCATAACTCTTTTAGTAACATGCGTTTCATCCCTCCTCATCAGATGGCCATACCAGGACAAACGGTTTCCTTTCAACTTTTCTGACACTGGAGCCACTTTTAAACTTCCTCTAATATACTCATTTCTCACTTTATACCTGTTACCTTATAATTCTTAACCCCTGAACGGAGTTGGATGAAACTTGGCACACGGGGAGATCAAGAACGCCTAGGTACGTATTTTCACCTTATACTCAGCCATTTAAAAATGAATAATCTTTTATTCAAATTAGGTACACAATCGTCATTTTTTAACATTGAAAATTATTTTCATAATTTTATATTACAATTCTTTTGTGAAGCTTTTGTAACATCCACGTCGAACAGCCACACCAACTTCATTACAAATCAAAAGCAGTTTTAAGCTAATTAGTTTCAATTGAAACTCAACCCTATTTCCTTTTTGATACGACTGATATTGGGCTGCCCTACCTTTGTAATATTTAAACCAATATATTACCGTTTATAAGTCCCTCTCGTTTCCTCAGTACATCAGACAGCAAACGTCTGGAGTCGCCGTATGACGCGTACACTGAAGTTAGCTTGTTGATAATATTCTCTTGAGCCGCAAGATTGGCCTCTATGATTTGTATCTGAAACAATAACAAGATATTAGAATAAATAAAATTATTCACAAATAAATCTTTTTTAATACAAGCTTTTTTCGTATTCTTCTCAGAAAACCCTTTCATTTGATACCCATATCATGGCAGTGCACAAAAAATAACTAGTCCGCTATCTTGGGCCGTCCGCCATATTGGATTTAGAATGACGTCACTTAATGACGTGACATGCATTGTCATCCAAACTAAACGTGTATGCAAAATTTTATCATAATCGGTTGAAGCACCGAAAGCAGTTGCATTAAAATTCAGTTGCAAGATTTGACCAGAACACACTTACATACAAACATACATTGCGAGTTAAATAAAAGCTTGTATAAAAAAATCAAAAATCCCAACTGCTTAAAAAGCGAACTAAAAAGACGTAAACAAAAAGAAAATCATGCTGAGCAGTCGGAGGATACATATTCGCGAGCTGGCTGACCAAAACCAGATGTATCCTCCGACTGCACAGCATGATTTTCTTTTAGTTTACGTATTTTTAGTTCGCTTCTTAAGCAGTCGGGTTTTTGTTTTTTTTAATTAACTTTTTTATTTACAACGTTTTAGTTATTTTTTTTTAGAATTAGGTACATTTAAACATATAAGTTTTATATATTTTTGAAATCACCTCCTTAAACCTTTATTTTGATACCCCACACGATGGGTTTAGTAGAAAAAAAATGTTTCACCCACAAAATGGCGCCTAAAGCCGACATTTTTTTCTTTTCCAATTTGTATGTAGCCAGTGACACTCGTAGGGTTAAGACGAATCGATTGACGTAAGAACCAACAAAATCGGCCAACGCGTTTGGTCTCTAGAACGCCACATAGGAACAAACATACATACATACATACATACATAGACTGATAAACACATTACCCTCCTTCGGCAGTCGGGTAAAAATTAAGGAGAAATGGCGGAAAAAACGCACACATATTAACTCGGAAACGGATCATCACCGTATCAACTCGAGCCGTTCTTTGAATAAAATTCCCTACGGCTAGCCGTAAGTACGACGTCTCCTAGCGGCAGCCGAGTCGATGTGCCGGAGCTGCTGATCCGCTTTTTTACCTGTGGTTGACGCCTAGTAGACAGTACGGCAAAAGGCGAAGCCGTGATGTGAAGAGTTGATGTGTGCGCCAACCTTTTAAACCATTTGAAGTAAATATTTTCTATCCTTGTCACACAAATTACAAGATTTTGGCGAATAAGTTTTGTTTTCTCGTCGTACGAAATGGTTCATGTTTGACTGGGCGTTTGAAAGTGAACTTTATTTTCAATTATAGTACATTGTGTATTAAGGGCGGTAGGTAAGGAATTACGATCGAGGCTCTAGTAGAAGACCGAAGTCGAAGACTGAGGGCTTTCTGAGTCGGGGTTCGTAATTCCCGTTCCGCCCGTGATACATACAATCTTTTTCATCACATTTGCGAGTAATAATTATGAATTATAGCTCTAATACACAAGTCAGCACAGCTGTTATTACGAAATACGTGAACTTTTTTTTAAGCGGTTGGCGAATTTTTGCCCACACCAAAGATTATACAGTGTTTCGTTCAGAAACTTTAAGGGCAAATAGTTACGTAGGTATACAGCCATGACGGAGTGTAAAAAGAATTAAATAATTTCGACGTTTTCATACTATAACTATTAAAATCGATTATTAAGAATATTAGTTGAGTATTTAAGTAACATGTAGCGAGATTGCAAAGAAACTCCTGTTTAGATAACATTTTAAGACAATTTTTCAATTGCGTGTAAACTCCTTGCTTGAACTTGCATGACCTGAATCTTTGACTTCCGATCAAGTTTTTCACACTTATGTTAGAAACTATTCTAAAATATTCAAAAGAGTCTGCGCTCAAGCAAAATCTCAAATAATAATTAACAAAATTGGTGCTTCTAATAACAAAATAAAAACTGTGTGGCAATTAATTAATAGAGAAACTGGAAAGATACAACAACGCGATCAGAATGAGTTGTCTTTGAAAATAACTAATCAAACCATTTCTGATAGGCAAGAAGTCGCTGAGACATTAGAAAATTTCTTTACCAACATTCCGTTAGAGGTTACGAAGTCTCTTCCTTCCTCATCTAAATTAGCTGAAGCTCTTCTTAAAGAAAACTTTACTAAGGACATACCAATCTTTAAATTTAAACCAATATGTATTAATACAATTAAAAACGCGTTCAAAAGTCTCAATATAAAGAATACTGAAGACTTGTGGGGGATATCCGTTAGGGTTCTTGGAGATATTATTGACTCAATTGCTCCTGTCCTAACAGGCATATTCAATCAATGTTTGGACAGCGGCACTTTTCCTGACTTAATGAAACACAGTAAAGTAGTACCAATTTTCAAATCAGGCTGTAAGAGCGATCCTTCTAATTATAGACCTATATCCGTGCTTCCAGCATTGAGTAAAATCTATGAAAAAATCATGCTGGAACAGATGTTGTCTCACTTCAATTCAAATGGGATCCTGCATAGTCAACAGTTTGGTTTCACGAAAGGTAGGTCGACAACGGACGCGGGAGTAAAACTCATCAGCCACATCTTGGAGGCTTGGGAGAGGTCCCAGGATGCCATTGGCATTTTCTGTGATCTCTCAAAAGCTTTCGACTGCGTCGACCACAACACACTGATCTGTAAATTACACCACTACGGAATTCGTGGAAAATCTGCTGATCTCGTGCTTTCCTATTTATCAAACAGACAGCAAAAAGTAAATGTTAATGGGGCGACGTCCTCCGGGTCTCTAGTCAAGATGGGCGTGCCCCAAGGTTCAATTCTCGGCCCTTTCCTTTTTCTGGTTTACATAAATGATCTCCCTTTTATGATGGCCAAATTATCGGATATAATTCTATTTGCTGATGATACTTCGCTAATTTTTAAAATAGATAGGCAAGATACGGATGTTTTAAATGTCAACGAAAGTCTAATTGTTCTCTCAAAATGGTTCGCAGCTAACAATCTTTTACTGAATGCGAAAAAAACAAAATGTCTAAAGTTCTCTTTACCAAATGTACCACAACATGACCTAAACTTAAATCTTGACTGCAAAAATCTTGAAGTTATAACGGAAACTGTATTCTTGGGGATTACTATCGATTCAAAATTGCAGTGGGGCGCGCACATTAGAACTCTTTCGGGTAGGTTAAGTTCGGCTGCATATGCAGTAAGGAAAATAAGGCAGCTAACCGATGTAGCTACAGCTAGGTTAGTATACTATGCTTATTTCCACAGTATTATGTCTTATGGCATTCTGCTGTGGGGATCAGCAGCAGACGTTGACTCAATTTTCATCCTACAAAAGAGGGCAATCCGCGCAATCTATAAAATGGGTCCTCGCGAGTCCCTCAGAGAAAAATTTAAAGAGATCGATATACTGACTCTACCTTCACTTTATATTTTGGAATGTATTTTGTATGTCCGTAAAAATCGGGGGCTTTTCAAAACTAGAAGCGACTTCCATAATTTAAATACACGCAGTAAGCACGAAATTGTAATACCCAAATTCAGATTAACGAAAACTAGCAAGTCTTTTCTTATAAACAGTATACGCTTTTATAACAAGTTGCCAAAGTCAGTTATAGAACTGACCGATGGAAGGTTCAAAAACTACATCAAACGCATCCTTATTAAAAAAGCATATTATAAAATCAAGGACTACGTTGAAGATAAAAACATTTGGCCTTAGCTCCTTCTGCGCATGCAGCTTCCCTGGTAACTTGTAAACGGCACAAATATGTGGATGTCTCTAACTATTCTCAATCTCATTTTTCTTTCCTTCTTTTAATTAGACTTTTACAATGGTTTTCAAACATCTTTATAGCCCTTTGCTAAGAATAGTTACAGCACTGATAACAAAATTTGTGCCACATGTTAAATTTAGTCATGTAATACTATTTTTATTTACCTTTGTATAGATTCTTTTACCGATTGTTTTGTAAATGTGTGAACATTGTAGGCCTTCTAGATGCTAGTTAACATTTGTTAACTTTTTTATAAAATATATAATCCTTTTATTTTATTTTTTTAGTTTCTTACGACTTATTGTCATAAGTCGGGCCTACGTTGTCCCCCCATGTCTAAGTACTAATGCTGTAACATGGAAATATTGTAAAACCAAACCATTTTTAAAAGAGTAACCATGGAGTTTCTTGCCGGTTCTTCTCCATAGGAAACGACCAACCCGAACCGTGCACCTTTTGTCGACGTTTTATAAGTGCCCATGTAGGCCTATGTGAAATAAAAAATATTGATTTTTTTTGATTTTTTTTTTTTGTGTGCTGTGCCATAAATTAAAAAAAATATTACTTACCGCCCTAGGGTTTCATGACAAAAAGAAAGCCCGAGGGTTTTATATGGGGCATTACGGCCAAGTTAACCTGTATGTTTAGATACTTTTTACGTGCAAGTGTGATGAAAAATAATGTACAAACTTCCCTCCACAAGTGCTTGAGGAAGAACATTTGAGAAAATTGCTCTATGTGAAGAATACACTCTATTTTAGTATACTTTAGCTATTTTCATAGTGTAATGTCGTACGGTATTCTGTTGTGGGGAAATGCCGCCGACATCCAGACTATCTTTGTTTTGCAGAAAAGAGCTGTTCGGTCAATTTATAAATTAAGCCCAAGACACTCTCTCAGAGAGAAATTTAAGGAGATTAATGTAATGACTGTGCCTTCTCAGTATATTTATGAAAATCTTTTATATGCCCATAAAAATATAAAATTGTTTAAAAAATACATTGATATCCATAACATAAATACTAGGAATAAACACAAATTTGTAGTACCTACAACAAGGCTCAAGAAAATAGGTGGCTCGTTTAGATGTCAATGTGTACGCTTTTATAATAAGCTTCCAAGCCACGTACAACATCTAAGTCTTAATAAATTCAAATCTTTTATTAAACGTAAGTTGTGCCAGAAAGCGTTTTATACAACTAAAGATTACCTAGAAGACAAAAAGGCTTGGGATTGAGCTGCTCCAATTAATTAATTTTGTTTTTTTTATTGTATTTTGCACCGTGAATTTTGCTGTTGTTTTGTTTTTTTTTTGGTTTTCTTGCAATGACAAGAATATTTACTTTTTAAAGTATTATATTATTTTATATTAATTATTGTGAATGTGAAGACTATGTGGATCATTCTTTTTTGTTTTAATTTAAATTTATCTTAGTTTTTAATCATGGTCTGGCAGTTTGAGTAGTTTATGCGGCCTACCCGAATGTCCTTTCTTTGGTATTGTTCGTCGAATCGTTGAGCGCCTTAAATTAAAAATAAAATAATTAATAGTTTTAAAAAATATGTTCGACATGTAAAAGTGTTTGTATAAACCAACTTACAGAAATAAAATCATTTATCATTTATTTCAGTAATCATAAAGTTGTTTATTCAACCACAACATGAAGTCCTCTACCTGCTCTTATAATAATACTGACCTGAGGGTTATGTTTCTTCAGTTCCTGTTTGAATATCTCCTCCTTAGGCTCATTATTCCTCGCCAACAGTTGTGCAGTAATGTCATCGCTAGTCACAGCTTCTCTCAGCTGCTGTATCAGGGAGTCCCGCTGTGTTTGCATCTCCCGGACCTTGCCGACTACGCGGCGCATTTCTGACATGGTTTCACGGTCTAGACCAACTGTAGGCAGACAAAAATTGATTAATTGACATTTTGAGTATTTGTTTTATTTTGAAAAGCGAACTAAAAAGACGTAAACAAGGAGAAAATCATGCTGTGCAGTCGGAGGATACATATTCGCGAGCTGGCTGACCAAATCAGATGTAACCTCCGACTGCACAACATGATTTGCTCCTTGTTTACGTCTTTTTAGTTCGCTTTTCAAGCAGTCAGGTTTTTGATTTTCTAAATTAACTTTTTTTTATTTATAACTTTTTAGGTATTTATTTTTCGAGTCAGATACATTTAAAAGCCTGTAGGTACATTACCCAACATAATATTGCGATCATTCTGCCAAAGTATACACTCCCATAAGATATGATATGCAGATTGTACTAGGCATAGATAAAAGATATTTTTCCATACAATTATCGATATATATCGTCGATATTTTTAATCACGGTATATCGATATATATTTTAGAGTATCGAATTCGTATCAAATTCGTTTTTTTTTTTTAAAGCAGCTTTGGTTTTGTTTGATATTACTAGATACTCCTTCCATGCTCCCCACGCATCTTCGCTGCGGTATTTTCTACATGTCGATTCTTTTTTACGAACTGTGATGCGAAAACTGACGATATATCGATATTTTTCACTCGATAATTAACGATTCTACTTAAAAAATATCGATATATGTATTTCACTTGCCCTTCCCCTAGATTGTACATATTCGTAGTCAGATGAAGAACATTGACATAAAGGCGAGGCAACAAGCTTGAAGGAAAATAATTTAGTTTTAAAGCTAGGCCCTAGTTGTTTCCTAACTATATTTGATTTGGAATGCAGTATAACCATATGCAGTTATTTTACATAGATTGACTGTCTATTTAACATCCACAACCCAGTTACTGGGTAGAACGATAATCCATGATATTCACTTACCAATATTATCGATGCTGGGTATCTTGCACTCCAGCACATCCAAGGGTTGTGCCAACAGCCTCAGATTAGCAATGTGCAGTGTCATAGCCTTGTGCAGCACTTGGTTGCTCTCGTTTGTCCGCGTGTGAGCTTCTTGGTACTTGTGGTACTCTCGAGACAGTTCGGTCTGGACTATGGATGGGGGACGGGGACCCATCACCTTCTGGTATTCCTTTTCTTTTGCTGTCTCTTCCTGAAAATAAGAAATGATGAGGTACAAAGTGCGCGCATATTTTGTGTTAAAGAAAATACTTTGGCGGGCGAGCACGGCCTACTGTAACAGGCTTGAATCACACATTTTTATCACAGTTTGGCAGCAAAAACCGTGATAAAATGCTCCGAAGAGGCCGTGCTCGCCCGGCTGTTGTGTTTTGATGTTTCATGTTGGCCTGTTAATTCCTTTTGACTTTTGTGAAGGATCAATATTGAGGACGTAGGCAAAGGCGTAGCCATTGAAAACCCCGAGCCATTTTTATCATGTTCTGAATATGGCTATGATGCTGTCAATACAATAATAATATCCGGTAACACTATGATCAAAAATTTATTTTTTGGCAATCTAATGGCCCTTTTTTATGACTGTATTAATTACATAAACGATTGAGTATAAGCACGAGATAAATAAAAATGGATAGGATAGGACAGATGGACTCCTTTTCCGCACTTAGACTCGCATTTGGTCTGTTGCGCGTGCAGGCCTTCTCTCTGTGAGAGGGAATAGGCCGTAATCCAACACACGGGCTCAGTGCGGGTTGATGGATGTCACATGTCTACGATTTTTTGGATCTAGGACATGCCGGTTTCCTCACGAAGTTTTCCTTCACCGTTTTAAGAGCAGTGGTGATGAAATAATTTACACAAAGTAAAGCGCCTGCCTGGGTTGGAACCCACGACCTACAACTTGTAAATCGCGGCCGTTACCACTGTGCCACCACTGTTCTATAAAAAGGGTGTTATCATACCTGTATAATTTCTTTGATTTCGCCCAAAGATTCTTCGACGTCGCTGATGATTTCGGCAAGATTGTTCATAGAGTCCACCAACGTCTGTATGATCTCGGTTTTAGCATTCATTGCGGCACATCGGTCTACGATCTCTTGGGGTACTCTGAAAGAGAAATTTAATTTATTCTTTTGAGTTAACATTAGACATTTAAATTATCACATTTTACAGCTGGTTCAACCGATTTTGACTTCTATTGCGTTGGTAATATGACAAATGGCAGCTGTATTAAACAGGTTTATGATTTTATGCCATCCTTATATTCAAGGGATAGAACTCAAAATCGGTTGAACGGACTTTAAAAAGGGGTTGTAAAAAATTCTAATGTCAAATGGCGTATAGGTACACAAAATCAAAGTCGCTTATACATAATCCAGTGTTTTTTTTTTTTTTAATAGTTCCACACAACATCACTTTCTATAATGCTGTAACCACTATCACATTGCAGACCAGAAAGTGGTTAGGCGAATTTGACGGCTAGCTCCTTCTCACTTCTTGTTACTCGCAGTAAAGAGGCAATGCAAGTTTTTCATCAGAACCAACCAAAAGTGCCAACTTGAATTCGGTGGTATAGACAAGGATGAACATCCACTTCAGCTGTTGAGCTTTCAAACTAAACAAAAACTTGCCAGGGAGAGTCCAGCGCTTGTATAATCGCATTGACACAATATTCAGAGAATTAGTCTCAAATCCAGTCTACTATACTGCTACAAAACTGGGAAAAAAATTACCCATAAAATTCAAAACTTGTACTACAAACTCACTTATGAACCGACTCAATAACATCCAGTTGGTCTAGCTGCAGTGAAGACATGAACTCCATCAGCTCCGTGTTCTTGTTCTCGACCAGCGTGACGATGTTGCGCAACATCTGCGCTTTCTCTTCCGAGTACACGGAGGAAGCTTCGTGCGCCATCATGGGGACCAGGCGGGCGAATACGTCGGTACCTGATATCTGAAAACGAAAGGAGATGATAATAGTAGTTTATGAAACAGCGGTAGGGGTAGGTATATAATAGGGGTTATTAAAACACGAGTGTGCGTTTATCACACGAGGCGAAGGATTCGCCTCGTGTGATAATAGTATCACACGAGTGTTTTAATACCTAATTTTATATTAACATACACTATATTTTTATTTTCACACATACAGTTGAAATAAAACAAAAATGGAAACGGAAAAAGTATGTGTTGTGGTGGGAAATTTAGATTCCCATTGCGCATGACTGCGCAGCGCGTTGGTGGATATCCATAGACAATGACGCTATTTTTTTATATAAAGTCAAGGAGCCCATAAACGCCAATAAATTAAAAAGTAAAAGAGTGCTATAAAAATTAAGAAGTTATTTAATAATGCAGTTGATTGAAAATCGAAGGGTAATGTTGCACTGTAAGTTTTATTTTTATTTTACCTATCCACGAAAAAAAAGTACGTGGTTTATACAATTTTTTTAAAAATTAATATTTGGAACATAACATTGTGAGTGTAGATAAAATAAAACTTACTATAATGTTGAGAACATTATGCTACTCGAGCTGGCACAAAGGCCACCCAGTAAAACGTATCAGTCCAAAACAGGCAGAAATAAGGGATCCTACATTACCATGCAGAGAAAATATTGTATTAATATGCTACTTGTACATCTAAACTAACACCAGAAACTAATTTCGGTATAAACAAACATTTGTAATTTAAAACAGATTATCCATATAGAAGCGTCAAACTAGAGTGTGTGCACTACCCAAACCTGTAGGAATCTATTGTGATTTATAGGAAAATGGAAACAAAAAGTTATTTATAGAAATTTTAAAGCTATTATTTAAAAAGTATGCATTTTGATTTCTTTATCATAACATCCTTGATGAAAAAGTGGTTCTGTACTAGTTCTAGCCTTTGAGGTTGCCCTAATCGACGGCACGAAATATTTTGTGAGCGGGGTTAAAATGCATGCATTCATCTGACAACACGTGCGGAAGATGCTATGATGAGCAGTAAGAAGCTAGTTCACATACGATTACCCCCTTTTGAAATTTTGTAGCGAAATGGATGATGATTTCGGACGCAAACGAGCGCGCGAAATTTTATAAACAGACCTTTGGGAATATGAAAAACTACTAAATGTATCTGTCCAAAATAAAATTATTTGCATTGTTAAACTACTAATCTATCCCTGTATGGTGAATGTTTTGCAATTTTCCTTCTTCTTATGGTATTTATGTCCGCCCAAAGATGCATTAAAATTTGTGTTCAAATATGGAACTTTCGACGCTCATAACTTTCAAATATACACAACACATCAACACGGTCTAGGGATATTTCATACTCAATTAACTCGAAAAGTACTGGCCGCATTGGAATCTTTTATACACCGATTTGTTTGTAATTTATCTCAGACTAATTCCAAATTCAAATTTTTGAAAATTCTTTTGTTTCGGGGTGGCATATAAATGTCTTGATGTGTAGGAGAGGGAATTTTCATTTGTGCGAAATTTAGAAAACAATACGAATTACGTTTAGTTACAGTTTTTTTTCATTTTTAAACGAAAGATAATTATTAAAAAATGGTAGAATATTAAATAACGTATCTTTTAAATATATACATGTCATATAAATAATTAACACATTGATAGTAATTCGCTTTTTTAAAAATATCCCTAGACCGTGTTGATGTGTTTATATTATCTTTAATTTTTTTTTGTTTTCATACAGAGCTACATAATGATGAGACAAATTGATATATTTTTTTTATTTTGAACGTAAACCGTCAAACAGTGGAGAACTCGCCATACTAAGTTTCTATGGAAGAATGATCGAAGAGCTAGGGCAAGCTTAAGGCGCCGATTCCCTTCCCTTGAGTAGCTGATTTTAAAATGAGAATCACGTCTAAACGGCTTGTCTTAATTTTTTGGAAAAAATATATGTTACATTAGACCATTTTCTTAATAATTTGATCTACGAAAATTTTTTGTTTTATTCGTATAACATAGTGTAATTAATTTATAAAGTTATGTCTAAAACGGACAAAAACACGACAATCGCACCAAAACCGCTGGCCGTATTTTAATGAAATCGACACCATCTCAAAGACAATTTAATTATCTACATTTTCATCTATTTTTAAGTCATATAATAATAAGGAAAGTACAAAAAACTACTAAATTTTGGGTCGCGCGGGTGTGATAAGATCGCGCGTTTTTGTTCCCTCAAGGTCGTTGGCGTTAGTCGTCGTCTTAATACATAAGATGTTAGCCACACTCACCTCTGGATCATTCAAATTGATAGGCAAAGCCTTCACCAAGCAAACAGGCTTCATATCCGAAAGCAAATCCTTCTCAGGCACCTCCTCATGGTAAATGAACTCGTTTTCATTCTTCGCAGCTTTTCGCTTGCCTTCCACCACATCGTTGGTGAATGTGAGGGCTTCTTGAGTGATTTGTGTAGGTTCTATGTATTTGGCCAGCTTTCTCGCTTCAGCAAGCTTTTCGACCGCTTGCTGGTAGAAAGCGACGCGTTCACCCATCTTTTGTTGTTCTTCTGCATGCATGCCTGTGGAGAATAAAAACAATTGTATATTGGAATCATAGGGTACTCTTTACAAAGCAGGGAATTTTATGCCTCTCCTAATATCAAAAAGTAACTTAGTAATTTTTTTATAGAGTTTCACATTACGAATTATTCAGTAACAGTCAAAATAAAATAAAAAACAAAATAGTCCAGCTCAGAGTCTGATTGATAAATAACACTTTTACATGTCGATCATATTTTTTTTAACTTTTAAAGTCCCGACAAAATCTTGGTTACATCATGTGAAGACCATGTAAAGAAAGAACTAGCCAGATTGAGTGGACTTGTGCAGTCAGTGCACGCATTTGTCAATAACCGTGCAGCTCAACGCAGAATTTAAGGAGCTCAACGATTCGACGAACAATATCAAAGAAAGGACATTTGGGTAGGCCACATAAACTACTCAAAACTCAAACTGCCAGACTATGATTAGAAACTAACTAAGATAAATTAAAACTATAATAAAAAAAAGAATGATCCACATAGTCTTCACATTAATTAAAATAAATAATATAATACTTTAAAAAGTAAATATTCTTCTTCTTACTATTCTGAAATAACAAAATTCACCGTGCAAAATATAAAAATGTTAATTAATTGGAGCAGCTCAATCCCAACCATTTTTGTGATTTGTGGAAGATTCGTGAATAAAAATAAAAATAAAAGTTTGCTCTTTTAAATTTCGTGTTTTTTATTTAAAGGCGAATCGCAGTCTTGTATGGGCATTTCGTACCGCTAGTAAAATTTCGAGATTTTGGATATTTTTTGTTTTAATTGGTAGTTAATATGATAGATAATCCCTTTTTAAATTCTTAGATTTTTAGAACTTGGGACGTAAAAGTTATAACCCGTTTTATTTTTAAGGTTATATACTAGTGTACCAATGTATAGATTGTTACAATATAGGTAAATGTTACATTATGTGTTAAGAAAATGTGCTAAATTGTTTGTTGCTATCTTTGTAGTGTTTTACTTACCATGAAGTAGGTATATTGAGATGAGGATCGTACCTACTCATGGCATTAGGAGATAGGAGAGACAGGGGGAGGAGACAGTATGTCAAGCAGCGGACTGCAACAGTTTTATAATGATGTGTTAGATTATATTTAATGTAATTTCTATTTCTAAATAATTAATTATCATTTCAATTCAATTATTCTGTTATTTTACATAAGGCAAGTTCTAAAAACATAACTGCGTTTAGTGTACGATTTTATTACGTTTATTTATAAAAATATTTTTATTGATATTATTAATTAATCCGAAGTTCTAAAAATAGTAAACTTACATGAAAATAAATGGCTTAGTTGCCTTGTTATGTGGTACAAATTCTATAATCGAACAACAAAAAAAGTATGCGGTACAAAATCTGCCGTTCACCTTTAAAGTCGTATCAATCCCTTTCACTAGAGAAATGTGGGTTTACTATATCTTTCGAGGATTGAGGTGTGATGTTATTTATGTTATGTCTTTCTTAAAACCTTTCATTCCTCATTCTCATTGACTTTTATTCCTTTTATACGGTTCTTTGTCGTACTGACTAGTTTTAGGCATGATTTGGATAAGGGATAAAATAACAACATTTAAAATTAGATAATAGAACAGACAGAGATTGACAGACGGGCAAAAAGGCTGATTGGCAACGATGCGCTGGTCGACTCAAAGCTCTAGAGCCTTGAACATCGACGCCGAGTAGCCAGCCTATCGGTTTTTTATCAGTTACATTTCGGAACTGCACAATTTGATTCCGCCTAGCCCTTTCCACCATCGGACTACAATACAAGACGTACGGCAATGCGTCATCGGTACATTGTAGACATACCACCTATACGCATAATGCGTTTTGCGAATACTTTCATTGTACATACAGCTACTGCACAATTTGATTCCGCCTAGCCCTTTCAGTAATCGGACTACAAGACGTACGGCAATGGTGGACAGCCCTCCCATAAGAACAAAGCGTTTTGCGAATACTTTCAATGTACAGCTAAGGGGTCAGAGGAGGACAGAGAATTCGCTACTGGAGTCTGTTTCCTGATAGATACAACCTAGGGGGCTTTGGGGGCTTTTCTTTTTTTTATTCACCGTCGACCACATCATCACCTATCAGGCGATATAGTGGACAAAAGCAAGCCTATAACAAAAAAAAGGCAGAAGAAACTGCCTTTATTTAATATCATAAATGGTGTATACAACGTAATAAACAAACATCACCAAGCTAATTCACTAGTAACATCTAGATGTGTTATAAGATCAATGAGCTTCAACTGTGCGACAACTGCGTCATTCATTGTATGCGGGTATGTATAGTACGCGTTTAATTTATTTGCCTTTAACACTCTCTAAAATGTCAGACTGTGACGTAAAATTCAAGGTTCTAGATGTTTTTTTTTTTATTGAACTACCGAAAAACGCCCCGCGTCAGCAGCACGCAGCGATATCTCAAATCATGAGACCCTACTCAGTTATTGAAATTCCATAATTTTAGATTTTGTCTATTCTTAAATTCCAAAAAGAATAGTAGTAAACCATTTTTATTAGCATACTCTGCTCTGTCCTACTGCTGAATAAAGACCTCCCCCAAATCCTAACAGATATTCTTTTCATGGGTAAACTCGAACCATCACCATCTTGCAATAGGCGTCTAGTTTGTCTCATAAACCGTTAGAAAAGTATATTTATTTTTGGATAACTACCCCTATAATCAATCCATCGCCCATGGCTTTTCGTTTATAATTCACAACTTTACAAAAAATATACCAACAGTTTTTGCCAAAATACATACCTTGATACAAGCAAACAACACATCCAATATAGGAGAACTTGAATGAGAGGTATCTATGCCAGTAGTTATATAACTTTGTGCCGATAATCTCATGCACTACATCAATTCCAGAGGATGGGCCCAGTAAGGCCAAGGAGTTTTTGTAGAAGTACATTACTTGAGTTGCTACAGCACCTATGGAATGAAAAGGGAACATGAGGGTAATTTCATGACATAAATATTATTAAAAATAAAATATTCCAAGAAGACAGAACTTTTGTGTTTTAGTGGGTAACCCCACCAACAAATCTGTACTAATATTATAAAGTTGAAGAGTTTGTTTGTTCGTGCTAATCTCAGGAACTACTGGTAGGAATTGAAAAATTCTGGATAGCCCATGTATCGAGGAAGGTAATAGGCTATATAACATCACGCTACAACCAATATGAGCGAAGCATAAATGAAAAATGTAGCAAAAACGGACAAAATTATTCCTTCTTGAGAGTTTCCGATGTAGGGTAGGTAGGTAGCCATATGATGGTACGCGGGATGAAGCCGCATGGGACAGCTAGTTATTTATGAAATTAAACTTGTGTTCTGTCCCCTAGGGCAAATGCTTTCCAGGCTTATAGCAATATTATGCTTTGTGATTTAATTTAACCATACTCATTAGTTCATTACCTGACTAACTTTAATAAAGAGATGTACTTTGACATGCTCATAAATATTATGAGCAACAAACACTAAATTTGAATTGTTTATTTCCCACCATTGTTTATCATCACTCATTATCTTAATATGTTTACACATCTTAACTAATATTACAAAGAAAGACCCCAAAGATGTGTAGGGTAATTTAGGGAACCACTACACCTATTTGAAAAATTCCAGATGCTGAATTATTATGACCAAGGCAAAGCCAGCACCAGTAGCCAAGTTGACAATCTACAATTGATAATGCTAGTAGAAAACGAATCAATGTATGGAAATCTCACGTCTAAACGTTAAGTCACGTGGTTAACCATACATATAGAAAGCATTAACGATTATAGAAAGAGATTCGATACAAAACGTTTGTAACTTGGCGAGGGGGGCAGGACAGGCTACTAGTTTTAAAATAAATAAATTACTTAAGAGAAGTATAAACTTACCAACAACACTAGGTTTCCTAGTATCCTGAATACTTTTATCAAGGATACACTCCTGAGCCTGAGCAAAACAAATCTCTTGCATCATCCTCATAATCTCTGGGCATACATCTACTCCTGACGGTTGTGGTAATTGTTCTCGTAAGTACTGGAACACCCATGCGGCTTGTTGGAACTGTGTGCAAGCCGCCTTGAGGCTGTCTGCTGTGTTACGTGGCTCTGAAGCTGCGAGCTGAGTAAGCAGTGCCCCTACGTTGTATAGAATACTGGCCATTTCAAACCTTATATCTGCTAGAGTTCTGTTCATGTTTGCATACAAGTCTTTCCTAGAAATGGATAAAAACATGTGAATTTATTACATTCAGTAGTTTTAAAATAAGAAATATGATGGTTACTCATTTTATTAGCTGGCTGACTCATCATTTTATCTTTTTCCTTAAAATCCAATTGTCTGTTTTTATTAAGCAAGTCTTTCATAATTTGTTAAACATAATATTCCAAATATTTTTTCCTTAGAATACTATAACAGTTTGTTTTAAGCTAGCCTTTCGTAAATTTTGTTAAACATTATATTCAAAGTGGTTTATAAACATAGCAATACTCAAATAAGAGTTCTAAACTTCTTATCAGACAATGATATTATCAACATCATTTAGGCATAGTGTAAACAACTTGATAGGTACCTTACTATCATGATTCATACAAACAAAAGAAAAATCAATAGGGATTATAGTGATGTGAATGTTAATTAGATTTACCAGCTGAAGGAACACGCAGCAGGTTGACCTTTGGCCATCGGGAAACGGCTTTGCAGCGACCGCAGCTGACAAAAATATCTGATTAGGGCACTCAACCCCGAAGAATCGATAGTAGGTCGCACGGCCGTCGACCGCAAACCTTCCAACTGATGTATCTCATTGCTGTAGCTCTCTGGATCCTCTCTATAAGCTTCCGCAATGTACTAGAAAAAAAGACACAACGTAAAGACTTGACAAAGAAATTCTGAAAGTAACTTTATCAAAGATTACGAGACCTATTTACCTGTTTCAATTTTGGTCCAAAATGCGTGTTCTCGTGGGTCACCTTCAGCTCAAAGCTTATCAAGGGTAATTTTGGAACGGCTTCCATGATTTCTAAAGCTGTTTTCACCCGTTTTAACTATTTTTCACTCGGTAAAACAATTTCATCACAAATTAGCTTATTTGTTCCACTGTCATTTTTTTGTGTTTTAATTTAGAGGGCGTTCCTTTTGTTTTTAACGGTTTTACGAGTACCGGTTATCCCTAGACTATCATTCTCGTTACGTAACTATGGGTTTTCTATTTTTCTGTTCGTTAGGACAAACAGAGGAATGCAATTGGAAGCTCCAAGAGCGGCTTGAAAGTTTGCTGATTTGCCTGAATGTTGTTTTTCTTTATTTTAATCTATTCTACGATTAACCGTAACTACAAAATTGCAATTGTTTATCTGCGGTAATCACAAAGACACAAACATCAACATTCCGAAACTTCTATAGTCTATGGTATTAAAATTTAAAGGCATTTCTGTCATCGCTGCTTGCTATTGATAATTTTGTGTTATTTTAGCTAAATACAATAGAAAGGAAAGTTTTGCATGCAGACTGATATCAAAACTTCATTATGAAGTTGAAAAAGCCTAAAACTGATGCTGAGGTAAGTTTCATATAGTAATAACTATTGTTTACATGCGTTCTAAACCAGGGTCACTACGGCAAAACATTCACATCTCTTCTCTTTCCCTATCCCTTCAACAAATCCAAACCTCATTAAAACCCTACAAACAACAACAACATCGATAGTCTAAACATGCAACTACGCAATCTTACTCGTATTTTCTTTACAATTTCAGGAGGTTGCACCTGTAGTACCTCCTCAAGCTGAGATCATCGAAGCCGACTTGTATAAGCGTTCGTATTTCGGCCCTGATGTGCCTACCCTGGAACTAGAATGTTGGGAAGAAGAACTGTCGGAAGTCCAGCTCCAGGCCTATAAAAATGCTGATAATGAGTACAAGAGTATTCAGAATAAGCTTGATGATATGGTCAAGGACACTGGGGGACAGATTGTGTACAATGGAGACCAGTTTACAGCCTATCAACTGCTTGGGAAGTAAGTTACTGTGTAATATTTCACTGCCTTGCAAGACCCACTGAAGTTACTTATAACAAAAGGTAGTGCTGAAATCTTATATTTTCAGTAAAAAAGTGTAATGTTTATCAATGTTTTAATTTGATAGCATGATGAAAATGATTTTAATTTGATTATGATTTATGTCAGAAAGGGCAAATGTTTTGTGCTGATCCCAAATGATATAGTATAAGGGCAGGGAGAAGACAATATTTATGTTTGCCTTTTCAGTATTTTATCTGAGTGCTGACATAAACATTAAAGCCCACTCTCTTTCATAGAGAGTGGGCTGTAAGTGTTCCAGCAGTCGGAACATTAAAGACTGATTATGCAAGTGCCAACCATTATTAAATATATAATAATTCCCTTTGATTGCCTTTATAGACAACCAGTGCTGAAAGATTTGGAACGGCAAAGTGCTGATATCATTAGATCTAGGTCTCGCTCACTGTCTATATCTAAGGAGAAACCTGGAAAGAGAGGTATGTAAAATAGTTTATTATTTTAATATGTTATTCAAGTTGTTTTTTCATAGCATGGTAACCAAAGGCCACCAAAGTCAACTTTTTAAGGGTTCCATACCCAAACAGTAAAAATGGGACCCTATTAATAAGACTCCACGATCTGTCTGTCTGTCTGTCTGTCAACAGGATGTATCTCATGAACCGTGATATCTAGACAGCTGAAATTTTCACATGATGACGTATTTCTGTTGCCGCAACTAAATGTGCGAAGTCCGACATGCACTTCCCGGTTTATTTATAAACTTCTTTTCCCTTTCCTTCCAGGTCGTCCAAAGAAGATTCGCAATACAGAAGATGACCGTGATTACTCTCCATCTCCTGATAGAGTCAAGTCTCCTGAACCCAAGAAGAAGAAAAAGAAGGACAAAGAAAAAACTAAAGAGAAAGAGAAGGAAGTCAAAGAAAAAGATAAAGAAAACACCAAGACTAAGGACAAGACTCTGGCACCTTCTAGTAAGTAATTTGATTCAAATTCAGATCTTTATTGCGTATCACATGTGTTTAACTAGATCTCATTAATAGAAATAATAACAATTCACACAAGCTCTATAGGGTTTATAGAGCTGCGGTTGGACTTAAATTGTTGCAAATTTATTAAATGTTAAAAAAGAACAGAATTGTATTCGTAAAAAAATGCTTATTTTATGACTTTTGCAGCAAAGAGTGAAAATCGTCCCAAAATTTCGCGTGGTGCAAGCATAAGTTTCTCAAAGTTGCAAATTTGGATTCACACTACCCTAACTGGCAGATCCAACATACCAACAAATCAGAACTACATTATGCTTTCCGATTTTAGCCTTTTTAGTTTCGATTTCTACTGGGATAAATGATTTTACCTAAATTTTGTGATTGAAATTCTATATAAATAGAAACTCAGTAATGACTGTGACAGGACTTGCAACAGTGCTCCCATTGCACAATCAGCTTTCAGTTTTAACCCCATTGTAATTGTTAGCCACCTTAAGTAATAGGTGGTATCTTAAGCCTTTAATTTTATTCAATACCATTTTTTTTCTGTTCAGAAAACATACAGCTAGCAATTACAATATTTGTAAACATGTAAAATTTCCACTGATTGCCCCTTATTGTAACATAACCATTTGTCTCCCAAATTAAAATCAAAACTAACACTCGTCTAACTCCCGCAGATGTGCACAGCGTGGTCACAAATGTGCGTCCCTCAGAAGCCACGGCTATCGGCGGCTTGCTCACGGGCAGTGCTACCAAGACTACAGCCATTGTGGACCTTACTAAAGATGATGGTAACAAGAATGTTGCTGATTCAAGAGAGGTTTCGTTTAATAAGTTGCAAGGTAAGTCACATCACAGTCACAGGGAACATATTCCTGGGTAAAAGAGTTTCAACCAGATCCGTTCAACCGTTCTGGAGTGATTGAGTAACAAACATACAACCAAACTTTCGCATTTATAATATTAAATTAGTAAGGTACTAGCTCCTGCCAGCGGCTTCGCCCGCGTGAAAAGTGTTTTATCATCCAAAGGGAACATTATACCGGGATACATTAGCCTAAGTGATCCAGACTATAATCTATCTCTATGCCAAATTTCATCCAGATCCGTTCAGTTGTTCTGGCGTGATTGAGTAACAAACATACACACATCCATCAAAACTTTCGCATTTATAATATTAGCAAGAAGTAAGATAAGATTCCTTTTATTCTACAGGCAAGACATTCCCCTCGCTAGTAGTAGTGGCGCGCCCATACCTCCGCTCTAAGGACTCTGCCGCACCATCGGACCGCTCCACCCTGGACGGCAAGGTGAAGTCTGTGCTGATGCACACGCCCATGAAGTTCACCGAGTGGCTCATACAGCAGGGGCTGGTCCGCTCCGAGCAGTGGTGTGTGATACATGCGGGGAATAAGCTGAAACTTGGTGAGTTCTATTTTAACAATATTTTATACATTAGACAAAAAATAGATATAGATACTAGGTATATCCTATCAGTACATTAGGATCTGTTTCAAGAAACACACATGACACTATTTTTAAATGAATGGCTTGGTGACTAACAGCAGGTCTAAGCCTTAATACTGCAACACAAACAGTATTCTGTTATTGCCAAAAAAAATAAGTTATTTACAACAACAATCCTTCCGAAAGTGTGAGTGAGTGCTCATCATATGGATGTTTTTGACAATAAAAATAATTTACCATTAGAGTGAGTCATAAAAGCACGAAACTACCACAAAATTAAAACAACGTATGTTTCTTGCATATGCGATTTTGCATTTTCGCTGAAGCGGCAAAAGCTTACACGCATCCTTTTATTTCAGGCATGTACTCCGACGTATCAAAGTTCCCGTACTCCGGCGGCTACGTTTGGATATCCGAGTGTTGTCCCACGCGTTTCGTCTCCGTATACTCCAGCTCCATCTTTGAAGGGGCCACCTTCCCTCCAAGTGTCCTCCTCAAGTTGGTATACCACTGGGCTTGTCAAACTAACGTGCAAAACGTGGTCCAATGGGTTAAAGTAGACAATCTTTACGTAAAAGGTCTGTTTACTTGGCTAAGGGCTATTTGCACGTCAGCCATTCATCAGCATATGGGTTTGCTGGGTGGGTCTGGCAAGAAAGTGGAGGTCGGAGTCATATCCTTGGGTACAACCAGTCATGATGGTACTCAGAGGCAGGTCAAGGTTGAAGTTTTGGGGGTACTGGATCCAGTTGAAAAGTTGGTGAGTCTACAATACTTCTTATTTAGTAATGCCTTGTAATAAGTTATTAGAACCCAGCTATCACTTGGAGTTTTGGACATGCATTGTAATGTTTCGAGCCGTTTAAAATCGCTGTGCAGTTTCTTGATATGTATAAAGAAAACATAAAAGAAAGATAACTACGATTTTGCTGCATGATTAGTTAATATTTTGCAGCATTGATTGAGTTCTAAATTATTTGGGTTACCCCTAAATATTCATACAAATAGAAGTACAAATATAAGAACACCTTTCTTTTCTTTAAAGATCCGCCTCCGCGCAGTAGAACCTTTAGCAGAACACGAAAAGAACTACAAGAAACGCTTCCAAAAGATCCTCGAGCCTCTATCAGCCTGGGTGCACCCATCATCAGTGATCCTGACCGATTTGACAGTGGACAAGGGAACCTTGGTGGCCATGGGCTTTAAGAATGTTCACCAAGCCTCCGCCCATTCTGACTCCTCTACTGCGAGGAATAGCAA
The DNA here is from genome assembly GCA_964057195.1 of Orthosia cruda. Lineage (NCBI taxonomy): Eukaryota > Metazoa > Arthropoda > Insecta > Lepidoptera > Noctuidae > Orthosia > Orthosia cruda. The sequence continues at coordinate 4,687,688 of OZ059850.1, read as the reverse complement.
TGCAAATATTATGGAGTATTTGAGGAGGATAGTGCCGAGAATGTTCCAGAATACTCTTTCGTTGCTGTCCAGGCAGATTATACAGCAGTTCTTGGATGAGCTGGTTTGGAGAGAGAGGTAGGACTTTGTTGTTTTATTTTGATAGATGAATCTAAGGGTTTCAGTAAGAACATATTCGTTTTGAAGTTTTTTTTTTTAGTTGTAATATTTTTGGAATTTAATGTTTTTAAAATGTGGCAAAAATCGGGCACCGCCTGGTGTACAAGAGTCTGAGGAATTGCTATCTTCCTGGGACTCTTAACTTAACTAATAACTTTGCCCCAACTAGAAATTTATTCCTGTATTGTTGATGCATTTACAAACATAAACTCACATACTCAACATCCAGAGCCGGAACAGCTATCTCTAGGTCATACAAATATTTGTTCCGTGCGGGAATCGAGCCCTCGACACGCAGCGCAGCACTCAATCGCTCAACCACTGCGCCAATCGTGCAACCAAAAATCGAGAGAAGACTTCTATGGTAAACTGGAAAACGCAGAAGATGAGAACACCATGTACAAAATAGCCCGACAACGTCACAGAGATACTCTTGATCCATTAACTGTCACTGTACCTGATTGGTTACACCAAAAATATTTGAGGATCTTTGTAGAATTTTAAAATTTATATTTGTATATTGTATTTTTTGTGGGATGATTAAAGTAATGGCCTAATACCATGCAGAAGTCAAGCAAAAAATCTTTCTAGGTCATTAAATCTGTAGAATGTTTCTGTTGTCTCATACAATAACCGTTCTTTCATTTTCAAACAAATAAGACAAGACAAAGATATTTTATTTCAACTAGGCCACAAAGCGGCACTTTTGAACGTTAGATACATTAAAATTTACAAGGAATAAAAATTGATTCTACCGTGCATTCGGAAAGTAGCTTGTTATGGAGAAGAACGCACAAGAAACTCCATACTTACTCTTTTAAAAAAATATGTTTTAAATGTGCTTTTTATCTTATCAGATACGGCATATCACCCGGGCAAGCGTTCGATAACATAGTGATCCACATCTCGGAACAATGCAAGATGGAGTCTAAGGACCCGATCACTGTGCGACTCAACAAGATCGCTGCCAACCCATTCAAGAACTGGAAGTATCCTTCTGGCAAAGGGGTAAGGCTTTAGAAACCTGAATTTGAGATACTTATCAAGATTTGCAACACAAATTCAATGACAAAGCTCTGAATGCAACCAAAAATAATTTGGACCTTATAAAAATTGTCACTTGAATATTATGGTCTCTGATGTTACTACTGGAACACCTACCAGACATTTTAGCCTCTAAATGGCAACGCATTTGCGATGCCTGTGTTACTGCAAATGCTCATAGGCGTTAGTGAGCATTTATTATCAGATGGACCAACTACTGATGGTAAATGATCTTTCTTAATGATGAATTTTTAATACTGTTGAGAAATTGATAGCTGAAATTAAACCTTTGCTAAAACAAGTAAAATTTAAAAACCTTTGTCACATTTTTATTTCATGCTTCATAATTTATTTAGTACATAGTAGATAAGCTTCGATCGCCAATCTATTGAACACGTAATTATGACATGATATTTTGCGAAAACATCCCGATTCAAACAGTAAAACGCCCATAACTTTTGAACGGCTGAACCGATTTTATTCAAACATAGCTATGAACACTCGACAAAATCACCTTTAAACAAAAAAAAAACTAAATCAAAATCGATTCATCCATTCAGGCGCTATGGTGCCACAGACAGACACACAGATACACAGCAACACACTTTAAACTTATAACACCCCTCTTTTTCCGTCGGGGGTTAAAAATATATACATGTCGAATTGAGAACCTCCTCCTTTTTATCGTCGGTTAAAAAGAAGTGTGACTTTGTCAATACATCAACAACTTAAATAGGAATACCCAAGTGAAATGTTTCTTCTTGAATGTTGTAGAAACGCGACAAGGTAGAAGAGCCTGAGCCAGAGACAGGTCGCGGTAGACGCGGCCGCAAGAAGAAGGAGCCGTCGCCGTCTCCGCCGCCCAAGAAGAGGAAGAAGGAGAAGACTACCTACATTGAAGAAGAGGATGAGGAGGTGGGTTTAACTTTATTTAAAGTAGAAAATTTGGCCTTTCTCGTGCAAATTAAAAAAAACGGTCAAGTGCGAGTCTGACTCGCGCACAGAGGGTTCCGTATAAACAACTACATTCACCAAAATAAATAGGTAACATTACTAACGTTCATAAACAATGAAAGCACCGAACATTGCTCTAACGAAGGGACAAAATTAACTTTGGCGTTCGATAACTGTTGTCGCCATACGTCAATATACAACATTTTTACTGTTTCAAGTACATTTTATAAGTTGGTCGACTATTACTCGTAAACTTGTAAAGCCTTCTTAGCTGTGATAGTTTTCCTTTAAATTTCGTTATACTATATATATATATATATATACTACCGCCGTGATTTTTTTCACCTATCGAAAAGCAACCATTTAGCTAGCAGGGACACTCAACTCTAACAAAAATTTGCTATTTAAAGTAAAATTTTTCGCAAACGGATCCCTGGATCGAAAAACGGTTTTCACAGACGCGTTATATTTTTAAACGGCCTATCCAACGTTGTCCCACACCATGGGACAGACGAGAAAAAAAAAAAAAAAAAAAAAATTACCATTTTGTCGGCATGATTAATATGTATATCTATGCCAAATTATAGCTTTCTAGCACTAAGAGTCTCTGAGCTAAGCTACGCACGGACGAACGGACAGACGGACTTGGCGAAACTATAAGGGTTCCTTGTTGACTACGGAACCCTAAAAAATATGCTACTATAGAAACATATGCTAGTTCCGCTTAGCATTATCATAACACTAGCTGTCCCACGCGGCTTCGCTCCCGTCAACTGGCTACCTACCTACCCATCTACCCTACATACATGATTGTTGCGTAACATAAACCGTTTACGCAGCGCACGCAACTGAAGCCCTCAAAAAGGATTAATTTTGCCCGTTTTTGCAACATTTTTCATTTATGCTCCGCTCCTATTGGTCGTAGCGTGATGTTATATAGCCTATAACCTTCCTCCATAAATGTACTATCCAACACAAACATAATTTTTCAATTCCAACCTCGTGAGATTAGCGCGTTCAAACAAACAAACAAACAAACAAACTCTTCAGCTTTATAATATTAGTATAGATTTAGGATCATGAACTTTCCATGATACCAATTCCTAGGGTAGTCTCACAAATATTATTATTATATGGCGATAAAAGACAGCCAAACGAAGAATTTTTACGTGGCATCAAGCATCAACTGACTTAGCCTTAAAGTCATCAACGACAAAAATCTGCCGTAGTTTCTCATCCCAGTTAGCGCGTATTTTTCCAACTACTAAGTATAAATTTTCTCTCCAACAGATCCCCCTAGCTCAAAGCCGGAAAACAAAAATAAAAGAAGAGAAAGAAAAGGACAAACCAAAAGACAAAAATGTCGCCGAGCCGACGACAACAGCTCGAAGTCGCCGCACAAACAAAGCTAAGTCTTATGTGGATGACGACTTGGACGACATTCCTCTGAAGAACATCAAGAAAGAAGCGAAGCCTGAAGAAACTGTGTCTATGGAGAGGTACTACTTCGGACAGATCGGCGGGAATGGTGACTTTGCGAAGACTGCTATAGCTGTTGAGGTAAGTTCTTTAAAAATTAGCATTTTTATAGAACTGCTGAATGTGAATCGACGTAGCTTAATAAGCGAATCCATTCGCGGTTTTCGAAGTGCTTACGTTATCAAGTTAAAAGTCTCGTACTCGTACGTTATCGAGGCGATTCAAGCTTTTAGAAATGGAAGTTTATATTAACTGTTCATACGAGACCAAGTTTAAATAATTCGGTTATTGTGTATTATTTTTGAAAAACAATGTTGTAATCATAAGATCAATGAATAAATTATCATTCAATAGATCAATGAATAAATTATCATTCAATAGATCAATGAATAAATTATCATTCAATATATCAATGAATAAATTATCATTCAATAGATCAATGAATAAATTATCATTCAATAGATCAATGAATAAATTATCATTCATTAGATCAATTAATAAATCATCATTCAATAAATCAATAATTAAATTAACATTCAATAGATCAATGAATAAATTATCATTCAATAGATCAATGAATAAATTATCATTCATTAGATCAATTAATAAATCATCATTCAATAGATCAATTAATAAATTATCATTATTAGCATAATTATCATATTTTTTTAAATTATGAACACGAGAATGAAACGTGCGTGCCAATTTTTAGCTCAATCGGACACTTGGAAGTGGGTGAAATTTTACTTGCAAGATTTGATTACAGTCACCAAGACTGTGATACTAAATAACAGCTTGTAATAATATAAGTTCTTATTCCACAGTGTCCAGTCTGCCACGAGGAGTTCAACGACAACATCGTCCTAATGTCCCACCTGTACGGCCACGCACTGCCGGCCGACTGTACTGGCGCTGAGCCTGCGCCTGCGCCGGCGCAGTGCACGTACTGCCTGGCGCGCTTCCCTTCGCCGGCCGAGCTCGACACGCACCTCAAGCACAACCACCCCGCCGATACCAAGTCCCCCGAGCTCTTCACTTATGCCTGCTTGATTTGTGAAGTGAGTACGATTTTTATTTAGTAAACTAACTGTCGCACGCGGCTTCGCTCCCGTCAACTGGCTACCTACTTACCCTACCTACACTACCCACGCAACCCTACCTACCCTACCCTACCTACCCTATCCACCCAACCCTACATACCCTACCCTATCTACCCTTCCCTACCTACCCTATCCACCCTACCTTACCTACCCTATCCACCCAACCCTACCTACACTACCCACTATAAACCTACCCTATCCACCATACCCTATCTACTCTACCTAACCTACTCTACATACCCTGCCCACCCTACGCTATCTACCCTACCCACCCCACCCTACCCTATCCACCATACCCTATCTACCCTAGCCACCCTACATACATGATCGTTGCGTAACTTTACGCAGCGCACGCAACGAAACGCAAGCTATCAAAAAGGAATATTTTTCCCGTTTTTGCAACATTTATCATTTATGCTCAGCTCCTATTGGTCGTAGCGTGATGTTATGTAGCCTATAACCTTCCCCGATAAATGGACTATCGAACACAAAAATATTTTTTCAATTCCAACCAGTAGTTCCTGAGATTAGCGCGTTCAAACAAACAAACTCTTCAGCTTTATAATATTAGTAAGATAAGTTAACATTGATTAGAGAGCCCTGAACGACGCTTTATAAAGCCCAAGTTCACCATATTTAAGACCGAATACTGCTGAATCGTAAGATAACATAAAAATGGTCGCAATGTGCAAAAACTATGCTAACTTTTGTCAAAACAAAAAATCCCGTATTGTTGGGAGGTTGTGTTATTTCTCCTCATTTGTCTTCGTTACTGGTAAAAAAAATGGAATCTGGGTTGCAAAAACATTTCATGAAATCTTTGACTTCGACGACGCGGTAGTAAAACTCATTAGCCACATCTTAGAATCCTGGGAGAAGTCCCAGGATGCCATTGGCATTTTCTGTGATCTCTCAAAAGCTTTCGACTGCGTCGACCACAACACACTGATCTGTAAATTACACCACTACGGAATTAGTGGAAAATCTGCAGATCTCGTGCTTTCCTATTTATCAAACAGGCAGAAAAAAATAAATGTTATTGGGGCGACGTCCTCCGGGTCTCTAGTCAAGATGGGCGTGCCCCAAGGTTCAATTCTCGGCCCTTTCCTTTTTCTTGTTTACATTAATGATCTCCCTTTTATGATGGCCAAATTATCGGATATAATTCTATATGCTGATGAAACTTCGCAAATTTTTAAAATAGATAGGCAAGATACGGATGTCTTAAATGTCAACGAAAGTCTAATTATTCTCTCAAAATGGTTCGCACCAAACAATCTTTTACTGAATGCGAAAAAAACAAAATGTCTAAAGTTCTCTTTACCAAATGTACCACAACGTGACCTAAACTTAAATCTTGACGGCAAAAATCTTGAAGTTATAACGGAAACTGTATTCTTAGGGATTACTATCGATTCAAAATTGCAGTGGGGCGCGCACATAAGAACTCTTTCGGGTAGGTTAAGTTCGGCTGCATATGCAGTAAGGAAAATAAGGCAGCTGACCGATGTAGCTATAGCTAGGTTAGTATACTATGCTTATTGCCACAGTATCATGTATTATGGCATTCTGCTGTGGGGATCAGCAGCAGACGTTGACTCAATTTTCATGTTACAAAAGAGGGCAATCCGCGCAATCTATAAAATGGGTCCTCGTGAGTCCCTCAGAGAAAAATTTCAAAAGATCGATATACTGACTCTATCTTCACTTTATATATAGGAATGTATTTTGTATGTCCGTAAAAATCGGGGGCTTTTCAAAACTAGAAGCGACTTCCATAATTTAAATACACGCATTAAGCACGAAATTGTAATACCCAAATTCAGATTAAGGAAAACTAGCAAGTCTTTTCTTAGAAACAGTATACGCTTTTATAACAGTTATAGAACTGACCGATGGAAAGTTCAAAAACTACATCAAACGTATCCTTGTTAAAAAAGCATATTTTATAAAATCAAGGACTACGTTGAAGATAAAAAATTTGGCCTTAGCTCCTTCTGCATGCAGCTTCCCTGGTAACTCGTAAACGGCACAAATATGTGGTTGTCTCTAACTATTCTCAATTTAATTTTTTCTTTCCTTCTTTTAATTAGACTTTTTACAATGGTTTTCATCATCATCTTTATAGCCCTTTGCTAAGAATAGTTACAGCACTGATAACAACATTTGTGCCACATGTTAAATTTAGTCTTGTTATACTTCTTTTTTTTACCTTTGTATAGATTCTTTTACCGATTGTTATGTGAATGTGTGAACATTGTAGTCCTTCTAGATGCTAGTTAACATTTGTTAACTTTTTGTATAACTTTTTTTTTTTTAGTTTCTTACGACTTATTGTCGGGCCTACGTTGTTCCCCCATATTTAAGTACTAATGCTGTAACATGGAATACAATACAATACAATTGGTTTGGTTTTACAATATGTAAAACCATTTTGAAAAGAGTAACCATGGAGTTTCTTGCCGGTTCTTCTCCATAGGAAACGACCAACCCGAACCGTGCACCTTTTGTCGACGTTTTATAAGTGCCCCATAAAGGCCTATGTGAAATAAAAAATAAAAGATTTTGATTTGAATAGACACCTTATATTCTGCTATTAAACCTAACTAACAGAGGCGGCTCGTGCTAAAGAGCGCTGGTGCAGTGCACTCCCACAAAAATTGCATAATCTATATTTCCATAAAATCCTATACATAAATTATTTCTACAATGCCTATACAATACACTCAGTTACTAGCAGTTTACTAGAAACGTAGTAGAAACTAACTATTACCTACGCGCACATTTGGCGTTAAGTTGTATGTGCCTAACGTGTGGAGTGGAGCGCCAGCGATTGCGCTCCTATGAAACAAAATTCAGTACAATTTCTAGCACTGTATTCAATGAGTGCGAAAGAGAAACATCGACACGGTCCGACGCGTGAAACAGAAGATTTTGTATGGGAAATTAGCCTAATCTGGAGCGCCGCTCACGCGCGACGTTGCCAAATCGCGCAAGGCGGCGCGGGCGACTATTGCCTGTGCGCCGTTGTCAATCTTATTTATACAATAAAACAAACACTTGAAATCAGTTACTTTACGGTAGAATGTAGATTCTTCGCAGTTTTTCTTTTAATTATGTATTAAATATAGTTTGCGCGATATTAGTGTTAAAAATGGAACAATACAGTGTGCCTTTTATAAAAAAATATGAAAAGACTCTTGAAATGCGTCTCGAATTTAAAGCTAAGGGGCCACCACGTACTGATTTTTTTATGAATTTTTATGGCCTGGTTGCTAGGGTCCTAAAATTGCTCTTACTCAAAATTTCGTAAAGCGTTCGATTCTGCGTATCGAAAATCTATTAGAGAGTTCAATGAACGCGTTGATGAAAATCAATATATTTTACGGCGTTTAATAGATTGTGTGGTATTTTGTGGTGCATTTCAAGTTGCTTTACGAGGTTAGGATGAATCTACGGCATTCCGGAATCTATAGAGGTTTGGAAGATTTCGTGTCAGAGATCGATTTGGCTATGAAACAGCATTTATCCAGCAGGTCCGTTTTTAAAAGTACGTCTAAAACCATTCAGAATGACATTTTAGATGCTATTTATGAAGTTTCCAGAACAGAAATACTGAACAGAACAGATCAGTATGAATTTTCTGTACAAAAATAAATAAATGTTAAGCTCTAGTTTTACTTTTTTTTTTGTGAACTCCCATAAATAAATGTCACGAGCCGCCTCTGTAACTAATCCACCTTTTCTCCCCGCAGGTCCGCTTCGCTGCCGTGCTGACCCTGGCCTCTCACATGCAGAAGACACACGCCCCTCTAGAGCTGCCGTACGCCTGCGATGCTTGCGACTACCGCGTGTCTTCACACAGGGCCATAGCGGATCATTACAAAACAACTCACTGTACTGGCGACACTGTCTTCTGTCCCTACTGTCTTAAGGTACTATTCAATAGGCAGTTTATGTTTATGCACATGAGTAAAACAGAAATTGTTATCCCATTTCACAGACATACAATAAAAAAAAAAACAACAAACATAACAAATTTATGTTCCTTAACAGGTCATAAAGGTGTACGCTGACGGGCACGAACTGACAGCTAACGTGGTTCTGTATCTGGACCACTTGAAACAGCATCAGGACAAGGAGATGGAGTTCCGCTGCAACAGATGTGTACTCAAGTTTGTGCATCTGGGTGAGTTACAAAGAATAACATTTAGTTCTAATTTATATCTGAAAGATTCATTATACATTCCCACTGCTGGGATACAGGCTTCCTCTCTGTGGGAGGGAATGGGCCGTAAATCCACCATGCGGGCCCAGTGTGGGGTGGTAGATGTCACATGTATTCGAATTTTTGATTCTAGGACATGCCGGTTTCCTCACGATGTTTTCCTTCACCTTTTTGAGAGCAGTGGTGGTGAAATAATTTACACAAAGTAAATCGCCTGCCTGGGTTTGAAACCCACGACCTACAAGTTATAAGTCGCGGCCGATACTACTAAGCCACTACTGTTCTCCAGAACAGCGTTCAATGTATGAACGATTATCTTATATATAAAATTCTCGTGTCACAATGATAGTTACCATACTCCTCCGAAACGGCTTGACCGATTTTTATGAAATTTTATATGCAGTAGGTTTGAAAATCGGCTACTATCTATTTTTAGATAGGGTAGAGTAGGATAGGTAGGGTACATAAATGGTTGGTGTTTTTATGGCAAAAAAAAGTTTGCCGGGTCAGCTGTATGTATATCTCTAACCATTTAAACTTCCCTGTTATATTTTATCAGAGGAATAAAATTGACGTTTTAGCGATTTCATCCATACTTAATTTTGATAAATATGTCGTATACAAACTGTCACCGCAGCTCAGCTCCCGTCACCTTCTTACCCTATCTACCCTCCCACGTCAGCATTTTTTTAAACCTTGCCTGTATTCGGGCGAACAAACCAAAAAAGAATTATTCAAACCGGTCCAGCCGTTTTTGAGTTGTAGCGAGACTGATAAACAGCAATAGATTTTTATATTTAGGGATAATTGATAAACCAACTCAAAGTTTAAGAAACATACTTTAGGAATGAGAAAAGTAATGTGTTTAGGAATTAACACTGTATTTATTGCAGCTAACATGAGTTCTATTGCAATTAATGTATTATTTGTTTGTTGCAGGCCAACTGAAGGAACATCAAGTTCGCGACCACATCACTGTCGACGGCGCGACGCCGCTCTGTGCTGAAGCGCATTTGATTACCAAACCTAGAGTAAGTTTCATATCGTCAATTTTCTCATTGTAAATTCGAGAAAATCAAATAACAATTATTAAAAAAACCCGACTGCATAAAAAGCGAACTAAAAAGACGTAAACAAGAAGAAAATCAGTCGGAGGATACATGTTCGCGAGCTGGCTGACCAAAACCAGATGTATCCTTCGGCAGTCGGGTAAAAAAAATATATATATTAACAAATTGGGATCGATGGTGACCCCCCAAACTAGGCATTTGGCCAGTATCTTGGAGATCAAATATGCGCCATCCCCGCATTCCTCATTCTGAAAGCTTTGATATTAGTTTTTTTTCTTCAATTATAGACATTACTTTAGAAGGTCAAAAAACCGTTTAAAAAAAAGTTTTATTTTTTAATGTTTATTTTACACTTTTTTCCTAGAACAAAGCGCGTCCCCCAGTAAAGGACTCGGCGAACCACTCGATCGCGGAGACATTCGAGGAGCTGACGCTGGTGCTGCCCGACGGCATGCTCTGCAGAGAATGTGATACCCCGCTGGATAGGGACAAACATTTCTTGTGAGTATAACGGAGACATTCGAGGAGCTGACGCTGGTGCTGCCCGACGGCATGCTCTGCAGAGAATGTGATACCCCGCTGGATAGGGACAAACATTTCTTGTGAGTATAACGGAGACATTCGAGGAGCTGACGCTGGTGCTGCCCGACGGCATGCTCTGCAGAGAATGTGATACCCCGCTGGATAGGGACAAACATTTCTTGTGAGTATAACGGAGACATTCGAGGAGCTGACGCTGGTGCTGCCCGACGGCATGCTCTGCAGAGAATGTGATACCCCGCTGGATAGGGACAAACATTTCTTGTGAGTATAACGGAGACATTCGAGGAGCTGACGCTGGTGCTGCCCGACGGCATGCTCTGCAGAGAATGTGATACCCCGCTGGATAGGGACAAACATTTCTTGTGAGTATAACGGAGACATTCGAGGAGCTGACGCTGGTGCTGCCCGACGGCATGCTCTGCAGAGAATGTGATACCCCGCTGGATAGGGACAAACATTTCTTGTGAGTATAACGGAGACATTCGAGGAGCTGACGCTGGTGCTGCCCGACGGCATGCTCTGCAGAGAATGTGATACCCCGCTGGATAGGGACAAACATTTCTTGTGAGTATAACGGAGACATTCGAGGAGCTGACGCTGGTGCTGCCCGACGGCATGCTCTGCAGAGAATGTGATACCCCGCTGGATAGGGACAAACATTTCTTGTGAGTATAACGGAGACATTCGAGGAGCTGACGCTGGTGCTGCCCGACGGCATGCTCTGCAGAGAATGTGATACCCCGCTGGATAGGGACAAACATTTCTTGTGAGTATAACGGAGACATTCGAGGAGCTGACGCTGGTGCTGCCCGACGGCATGCTCTGCAGAGAATGTGATACCCCGCTGGATAGGGACAAACATTTCTTGTGAGTATAACGGAGACATTCGAGGAGCTGACGCTGGTGCTGCCCGACGGCATGCTCTGCAGAGAATGTGATACCCCGCTGGATAGGGACAAACATTTCTTGTGAGTATAACGGAGACATTCGAGGAGCTGACGCTGGTGCTGCCCGACGGCATGCTCTGCAGAGAATGTGATACCCCGCTGGATAGGGACAAACATTTCTTGTGAGTATAACGGAGACATTCGAGGAGCTGACGCTGGTGCTGCCCGACGGCATGCTCTGCAGAGAATGTGATACCCCGCTGGATAGGGACAAACATTTCTTGTGAGTATAACGGAGACATTCGAGGAGCTGACGCTGGTGCTGCCCGACGGCATGCTCTGCAGAGAATGTGATACCCCGCTGGATAGGGACAAACATTTCTTGTGAGTATAACGGAGACATTCGAGGAGCTGACGCTGGTGCTGCCCGACGGCATGCTCTGCAGAGAATGTGATACCCCGCTGGATAGGGACAAACATTTCTTGTGAGTATAACGGAGACATTCGAGGAGCTGACGCTGGTGCTGCCCGACGGCATGCTCTGCAGAGAATGTGATACCCCGCTGGATAGGGACAAACATTTCTTGTGAGTATAACGGAGACATTCGAGGAGCTGACGCTGGTGCTGCCCGACGGCATGCTCTGCAGAGAATGTGATACCCCGCTGGATAGGGACAAACATTTCTTGTGAGTATAACGGAGACATTCGAGGAGCTGACGCTGGTGCTGCCCGACGGCATGCTCTGCAGAGAATGTGATACCCCGCTGGATAGGGACAAACATTTCTTGTGAGTATAACGGAGACATTCGAGGAGCTGACGCTGGTGCTGCCCGACGGCATGCTCTGCAGAGAATGTGATACCCCGCTGGATAGGGACAAACATTTCTTGTGAGTATAACGGAGACATTCGAGGAGCTGACGCTGGTGCTGCCCGACGGCATGCTCTGCAGAGAATGTGATACCCCGCTGGATAGGGACAAACATTTCTTGTGAGTATAACGGAGACATTCGAGGAGCTGACGCTGGTGCTGCCCGACGGCATGCTCTGCAGAGAATGTGATACCCCGCTGGATAGGGACAAACATTTCTTGTGAGTATAACGGAGACATTCGAGGAGCTGACGCTGGTGCTGCCCGACGGCATGCTCTGCAGAGAATGTGATACCCCGCTGGATAGGGACAAACATTTCTTGTGAGTATAACGGAGACATTCGAGGAGCTGACGCTGGTGCTGCCCGACGGCATGCTCTGCAGAGAATGTGATACCCCGCTGGATAGGGACAAACATTTCTTGTGAGTATAACGGAGACATTCGAGGAGCTGACGCTGGTGCTGCCCGACGGCATGCTCTGCAGAGAATGTGATACCCCGCTGGATAGGGACAAACATTTCTTGTGAGTATAACGGAGACATTCGAGGAGCTGACGCTGGTGCTGCCCGACGGCATGCTCTGCAGAGAATGTGATACCCCGCTGGATAGGGACAAACATTTCTTGTGAGTATAACGGAGACATTCGAGGAGCTGACGCTGGTGCTGCCCGACGGCATGCTCTGCAGAGAATGTGATACCCCGCTGGATAGGGACAAACATTTCTTGTGAGTATAACGGAGACATTCGAGGAGCTGACGCTGGTGCTGCCCGACGGCATGCTCTGCAGAGAATGTGATACCCCGCTGGATAGGGACAAACATTTCTTGTGAGTATAACGGAGACATTCGAGGAGCTGACGCTGGTGCTGCCCGACGGCATGCTCTGCAGAGAATGTGATACCCCGCTGGATAGGGACAAACATTTCTTGTGAGTATAACGGAGACATTCGAGGAGCTGACGCTGGTGCTGCCCGACGGCATGCTCTGCAGAGAATGTGATACCCCGCTGGATAGGGACAAACATTTCTTGTGAGTATAACGGAGACATTCGAGGAGCTGACGCTGGTGCTGCCCGACGGCATGCTCTGCAGAGAATGTGATACCCCGCTGGATAGGGACAAACATTTCTTGTGAGTATAACGGAGACATTCGAGGAGCTGACGCTGGTGCTGCCCGACGGCATGCTCTGCAGAGAATGTGATACCCCGCTGGATAGGGACAAACATTTCTTGTGAGTATAACGGAGACATTCGAGGAGCTGACGCTGGTGCTGCCCGACGGCATGCTCTGCAGAGAATGTGATACCCCGCTGGATAGGGACAAACATTTCTTGTGAGTATAACGGAGACATTCGAGGAGCTGACGCTGGTGCTGCCCGACGGCATGCTCTGCAGAGAATGTGATACCCCGCTGGATAGGGACAAACATTTCTTGTGAGTACAACTACCTTTATACAGTATACACAGGTTGAGTTTTCCAAGTGAGCTCGGATAGCCAAATCCAATTAGCGAAAGTCCTCATTTAAAACAAAATACTTTTTTATTGCATCCTGTATAGAAGGTAGATCTGTGCAAAATGTGTGAAAGGTTTAGACTTCTCGCCTCTTTCCAATAAACATACTTTTTTATCTGATACTAGCGGTAGCCTCGCGGTTTCATCCACGTAGTTCCCGTTCCCGTGGGAATACAGGCATAAAAAGTAGCCTATGTCACTAGAGGATAGTGTAGCCTCCCAACGGTGAATGATTTTTTGATATCTGTCTAGTAGTTTTTAAGTTTATTCGTTACATACAAAAATACAAATCTATCCTGTTTATAGTATTAGTATAGATGTCGTAAAACTATGTCACGAACTATCACTAGGAGGGAGTTATCACTTATCACACCCATCGATTGTCAGTTTCTACCTACTACACCAAATCGAAATCAAAAGCATGTTTTGTTTTTTTTGCCTTTTAAAATGTCAAGCATACTGCACTACCACGGGGAGATAGCGCAGTAATGTGGGACTCCAACCCACTAAAACTCCACGGTATCCTCCTGAGCCGGCGGCATGGGCACGCGTTAGCACTCACCGTGAACCTACCGCGGCTGTCCGTCACCGGACCCTCCTCTGTGAAGTACCAGAACCCGTGCACCAAAACACACTGTTGAATACAGGCCTCACGAATGTCCTAGCGTATACAATGATGGTGGAATGCAAACCACGCTCTGCTACTAAAATGTTGAATATCGCGGATCACAAGTCAAAAGGCAACACTGGGGCTCATGAGCAATGCTGCGAGTCTTGGATCCTACAAAGTCTATACCCGCGAAACCGCGATACGCGGCAGCGGTAACTAGGGGTTTGTTTTTTGGGATACCGAATCCCGTATAGGTGGAAAGTGATACAAGAACACACAACTTACAGCTACAACTCACGTTTGTCCCCGTGGTGGTCTCCTGGTCTCGTTCAATTCCGTGTCCGGTTATAGGGGGAAAACATATATATAATAGGGGACAACTGACGTAGTCTGCTTCGGGATTCCTGGCAGACAACTAGACACGTTCCCGACAAAAATACTTCGCTGTGCGCGAAATATATACACAAACAAATGCACGGGCGACTCACAGTACCACTCGCGGATCAAGAACGTAATTTCGAATAACGATCGGCGGTAACATGTCTCCATATCAGTTTAGTCTCAGAGTTCTGAATCTGTGAGACTCTATTTGCCACAAAAAACTCCAAAGTATGAGCTGAGATGCGAAGCCAACAAAGAATTATCTCAATCCGGGGGGGAGCCCTTCAATACGGGACCCATAAAGCTAAAACCAAATACTGTCGGTAAAGCATTCATCTGCAGAACCCGCTTGACCCCAAAATCAAACCCAAAACATCCGCACCAAAAAGCAAGTCGACGACGGGTCCGGGTACAAATCACTTCGGGTCGGCAGGAGTTAGGTCCGACGTTAATTTCACCACTACAGGGCTAATGGTTACCTACGGAAGTCTGCCCATAATAACATTCAAAACAACGGCCTTGGCCAAGATTCTTGGCCCACAATGAACAGGGAAAACATAAATTTTAACTTCTCCCCGTTGACCACCCGCTTCAATACCACCTATACCATATATAGCAGAAGGGTGGGTTCTACGTGGGAGGCCCAATCTCTACACTAAAGAAAAGGATGCAAGACAGCCTTAAGAACCCGAATCCAAAAGAGCACGCACTAACAAAGATTTACTCTTCGGGCCCAGATCCGAAGGACTGTCTCTGGCTGGGCGGCTGTAGTGGAGGAGGGAGGCGACTAGTTATTGTTGATAACCCCCCTGGGGTTATCAACAATAGGTAGCGGACGCTGATCAGTTGGAGTATGGATAGGGGTCCACCGGAGTGCCAGGGTGGTTAGTTACCCTGGCGGTGGTTCCCGACTCGCCCAGTCACCGGGGTCCGGTAACCACCGGGTGGACGGCGCTCCAATCGCGGTCGCTCATGTAGTGGTGGTGAGAATCGCAGCGGCGCAGCCTGCCTCTCCAGTCCCAAATACCTCTCCTCCAATTGAGGAGGTGCGAGGTGAACCCCGTCGAGGATCCACGTGGGGTTGTTGCGAACCCCCGCCTATGGGGGAGCGTACGGCATCATCAGGCCCACCAACACTATTTTGGTTCAGACACAACACGCGGTGGTGCTTTACATGCGGGCAAGGATCTGACCTCTGGCAATCCCGCTGCTGTCCTAGACAATTGTAGCACCACTTGCGGCTGTTGGCGATTCTACGCCGGTCCTTACTGTTCCTTTCCAGGAACTTCAGACAGGATGTGACCACGTGGCCATCCGTGTTACAATATATGCAGCGCATACTGCGAACCTGAGTCGCTACAAATTGACGAGAAAGGCGTCGTGGCTCACCCAACCCACGAAGGGAGGGGCGTGCACCAACACGACGCTGGTCCGGAGAGGACCGCTCTGGGGCCCGCGAGGGACCTTCAACACCAGAGTTGCCCAAAAAGTGACACTCCTCATCCAAAAACTTCAACAAATCATCGAAAGGGGGAAGGTATGTGGCAGTATCCCCATCATACTTCTGCTCGAACCGAACCTTTAAATCGGAATGCAACTTAGACAAGACGATGTGAAGCAAAATAAATGACCATTGGTCGATTGGTAGACCTAATCGCTTCAAAGCATTCAAGGCTACTGTCAGTGGGTTGACCAAAGCCACTCTTAGAGTGGCAACCCGATAGATGCGAGGTAACGCCAAAACCTGAGAGACGTGGGCGTCCGCCAAAAGCCTCACATTCGCGTAGCGCTTAGTCAAAAGTGCCCGGGCAGTAGGGTAATTTTGATCCGTAACCGCTAAGTGGTTAATTAGACCTAGGGCCACTCCTCTCAAAGTGGAGAACAAATAGGCCTGCTTTTGACTAGGCGACAAGTCTGACCTAGCATCTACCAAACTGTTAAACATGTCGAAGTAGGCAGTCCAACAACCTAAATCTCCACCAGAGTGTGGCAAGTCCAAGGTAGGCAACCGTCCTAACAAAGCAAAATGGGTGGGAAACTTTGTCTCCAGCATCGATTTTACCGGTTGCCTGAACAATGTCGTCCGAGAAATTGTAAAACTGTATGACGTCTGCCTCAACCGCAACGGCTAACTCAGTGTCCTCGATGGACAAAAGCGCTAAACATTCCGCATAATATTTATCTACCTTGGCTTGACGAGCCGGGAAGTTAACTACATCGAGCCAACAAAGCCTCTGAACTATCAGATGTACTTATCAAAGAGGCCGCCGATGTGACCTATCTCAATTCCGCTCTAATTTTACATACAAATGTATTGGCATTCATAATTTAAAAATGATCATCAAATTAAACGTGTTTAACCAAAACAACAGTTTGACAGTAATTCCCTTATCAAATAATAAAGTCTGTAAGAGAAACAACAAGTTAATTTAACAAATAATACTGAACCTTGTTACATTTATTTAATTATTTTTCCATATTTTTTTTTTAAGGAACCCCAAATATCAATTTATAACAAATATAAAAATTATCAAAACACAAGAAAATGCGATAACAAAACTTTAACCTTCTATCCCGGAGTGACAAATATGAATTTGCAAGCTGTGTATTTTATTTTAACAGGTTGGAATATCACTGTGGGGGTTGATTTCAACTTAACAAGACTACCTTTGACTGACTCAAAAATGTATCACTTTCCAACCAAATTATGCTCAATAATAAAAAACAAACCGACAATCAATACAGCTTCAGTGTGAACGAATGTCCTAGCGTATACAATGATGGTGGAATGCAAACCACGCTCTGCTACCAAAATGTTGAATACTGGCCTGCGGATCACAAGCCAAAAGGCAACACTGGGGCCCATGAGCAATGCTGCGACTCTTGGATCCTACAAGATCTATACCCGCGCGAAACCGCGATACGCGGCAGCGGTAACTTGGGGTTTGTTTTTTTGGATACCGAATCCCGTATAGGTGGAAAGTGATACAAGAACACTAGAACTTACAGCTACAAGTCACATTTGTCCCCGTGGTGGTCTCCTGGTCTCGTTCAATCCCGTGTCCGGTTATAGGGGGAACATATATATATAATAGGGGACAACTGATGTGGTCTGCTTCGAGATTCCTGGCAGACACCTAGACACGTTCCCGACAAAAATACTTCGCTGCGCGCGAAATATATACACAAACAAATGCACGGGCGGCTCACAGTACCACTCGCGGATCACGAACGTAATTTCGAATAAAGGTCGGTTGGCTATAAACCAGTTTAAAAAAAAACTAAATCAAGACCGACTTTTTACGTCTCGCGTTATCAATGACCATTTTACAAGTACTCTCAACGTCAACCCAACCAACAACTGTCAATATCGATAACAGCGAGTTGACTCAGTGTTGAATCGAATCAAAATAACGAAAAAAAAGACGTAACCTTTTTGGTTTCGAACACAGTGTACGCCGTGACCACCCCAGGGACCAAACTAGCACGTGGGCGCCAGACGACCCCGTGTGTGGCACCCTGGGGACCAAGGCGTTGTGGTGGGTCAAGGTCAATGGCCCCACCAACTACCATTTTTCGGCCGCGGGGGATAGGGAGAGCGGCCAACGCTATACCAACACTCCTCCTCCCCTGCGGCCCCACCGCGTCCGCTATCAGACTCTTCCAGGCCGCGGAAGGTAGGGAGATCGGCGCACCGCAATACCCGCACTCCTCTCTCGCCGCGGCCTTCAGCCCTCAGCCGCGATATCTTATTCGTATGGGTATGGTGCCTACCACACCACTCTACCGACGTTGTTGATCAATGTCTGCACTAGCGACTAGCAAACGCTTATTTTTCTTTCAATCTTTTTCACTTCTTTATTTAATATTTCCAGAGGCACCACCAGCTGCACGAAGTGTTCGTACGGCACGTCGTGCTACCGCGCCATGTTGCGACACAACGGCTACTGCGCCGGCCCGCACTCGCTCGAGGACGCACCGAGAGACGCGCCCTATCGCTCGCACTGTGTGTGCGGGTACAACACGACTGTCGGTATGTACCTACCGCGCCATGTTGCGACACAACGGCTACTGCGCCGGCCCGCACTCGCTCGAGGACGCACCGAGAGACGCGCCCTATCGCTCGCACTGTGTGTGCGGGTACAACACGACTGTCGGTATGTACCTACCGCGCCATGTTGCGACACAACGGCTACTGCGCCGGCCCGCACTCGCTCGAGGACGCACCGAGAGACGCGCCCTATCGCTCGCACTGTGTGTGCGGGTACAACACGACTGTCGGTATGTACCTCTCGCGCCATGTTGCGACACAACGGCTACTGCGCCGGCCCGCACTCGCTCGAGGACGCACCGAGAGACGCGCCCTATCGCTCGCACTGTGTGTGCGGGTACAACACGACTGTCGGTATGTACCTACCGCGCCATGTTGCGACACAACGGCTACTGCGCCGGCCCGCACTCGCTCGAGGACGCACCGAGAGACGCGCCCTATCGCTCGCACTGTGTGTGCGGGTACAACACGACTGTCGGTATGTACCTCTCGCGCCATGTTGCGACACAACGGCTACTGCGCCGGCCCGCACTCGCTCGAGGACGCACCGAGAGACGCGCCCTATCGCTCGCACTGTGTGTGCGGGTACAACACGACTGTCGGTATGTACCTACCGCGCCATGTTGCGACACAACGGCTACTGCGCCGGCCCGCACTCGCTCGAGGACGCACCGAGAGACGCGCCCTATCGCTCGCACTGTGTGTGCGGGTACAACACGACTGTCGGTATGTACCTACCGCGCCATGTTGCGACACAACGGCTACTGCGCCGGCCCGCACTCGCTCGAGGACGCACCGAGAGACGCGCCCTATCGCTCGCACTGTGTGTGCGGGTACAACACGACTGTCGGTATGTACCTACCGCGCCATGTTGCGACACAACGGCTACTGCGCCGGCCCGCACTCGCTCGAGGACGCACCGAGAGACGCGCCCTATCGCTCGCACTGTGTGTGCGGGTACAACACGACTGTCGGTATGTACCTACCGCGCCATGTTGCGACACAACGGCTACTGCGCCGGCCCGCACTCGCTCGAGGACGCACCGAGAGACGCGCCCTATCGCTCGCACTGTGTGTGCGGGTACAACACGACTGTCGGTATGTACCTCTCGCGCCATGTTGCGACACAACGGCTACTGCGCCGGCCCGCACTCGCTCGAGGACGCACCGAGAGACGCGCCCTATCGCTCGCACTGTGTGTGCGGGTACAACACGACTGTCGGTATGTACCTCTCGCGCCATGTTGCGACACAACGGCTACTGCGCCGGCCCGCACTCGCTCGAGGACGCACCGAGAGACGCGCCCTATCGCTCGCACTGTGTGTGCGGGTACAACACGACTGTCGGTATGTACCTACCGCGCCATGTTGCGACACAACGGCTACTGCGCCGGCCCGCACTCGCTCGAGGACGCACCGAGAGACGCGCCCTATCGCTCGCACTGTGTGTGCGGGTACAACACGACTGTCGGTATGTACCTACCGCGCCATGTTGCGACACAACGGCTACTGCGCCGGCCCGCACTCGCTCGAGGACGCACCGAGAGACGCGCCCTATCGCTCGCACTGTGTGTGCGGGTACAACACGACTGTCGGTATGTACCTACCGCGCCATGTTGCGACACAACGGCTACTGCGCCGGCCCGCACTCGCTCGAGGACGCACCGAGAGACGCGCCCTATCGCTCGCACTGTGTGTGCGGGTACAACACGACTGTCGGTATGTACCTCTCGCGCCATGTTGCGACACAACGGCTACTGCGCCGGCCCGCACTCGCTCGAGGACGCACCGAGAGACGCGCCCTATCGCTCGCACTGTGTGTGCGGGTACAACACGACTGTCGGTATGTACCTACCGCGCCATGTTGCGACACAACGGCTACTGCGCCTCGAGGTTCTAAGAAATACTTAAACTCATGTCAATAAATTAGCTAGACACTACATTAAACCCACGGCAAACTACGCAGAAAATGGGTGTACGTTACCCCAACAGGAAAGTGACTCCTAGAGTGATATGAGTGGAACGTATAATTAGAGCGTAATCAGCTGTGAATGTGCGCCAAATAAAAAATAAGTGCGCCTCGTCGTTTTTGTAAAAAACTGAAAAAATGGTTCCTGCTGGGGTAACGTTGTTCCAGCAGGAAAATTCTAAACGAATGATCGTAATGAGAAATAAAGTGCATGGGCAGAGAGCTTATAGTTGAGCAAAAATGTTCGTCGAAAATATAATTGGTGCGTCATCAGGTTTTCGAGATATTGCATTTCCTGCTGGGGTAACGTTTTGCAGAATCGTGTATCTCTAAAACCATTGTACGTGCGCCTGTAGAATAAACATACACGAGTAGCTCTTGATTTGTGCGTATTTGTGCCGGAATTAGATTTAAGAAAATATTTATAATTATCAAATAATTGCGCTTTTTTGAAAACGCGAAAAAAAATCGCAGCGCCTAAATGAGAAAACATATAAGCTTGCTGAAAACTGTATTCAGTCCATCTTGACGCTTGTAATAACCATAAAAAGTTTCAAAAGCATACAAGCTTGCGTTATCGAATAATATTGCTAAAAGTCAAAACGAGAGTGTCATAACTTTGACGGTAAAATACAAGAAACCGATTTAACCCAAGATAAGTAGGTGTAAAACACAAGTGTGTGCGTTTAGTCAAAAATATATAGTGAAAATATTCAGCTTGAAATCTTTCGCATTATGTAGATTTAAACAAAAAACTAAACATGTAAATAATGGCTGGTTATCCGACCAAATTCAAATGACTACGAAAAAGCGACGGATTCATACGTATCGATGACCTTCTTAATTAGACGTATTAAACCTAAGCTTTTGTCCGTACAGTCGCGTTCAAACCTTTGTTGGTATGACTAATTTCAACAATTTCTAATTTTGGGGGCTTATTAAGAGGTTGTTGATGTAGAAATTATTATGTTTATTATCTTAATTTGTTTCTTAAAGTTATTATGGCTTCAAATCACAGATCAAATTACAAACCTATTAATATTAGAACACAGTTCAATCAAATTATTTGTACCGAGTGTAGTCACTATTATTTAAAATCACAGATCAGTTTTTCATTTACATAAGTACCAAAATACAAACAGTAAAATTGCATAATCACAGAAAATCACAGAGACGGACCGCGGAGTCTTAGTAATACGGAGTCTTAGGTTCCGTACCCAAAGGGTAAAACGGGACCCCCGTTTTTACCCTTTGGGTACGGAACCCTAATAACTCAATGTTAATTTATCTAGCCTACGGTTTAAATCAATGTATGTAGGTATCTACGTTGTTTTTTTTACTGTTGCATTAATTGGATTTTTATTTATAAACTGTATTTGTAGGTTATTTTTTGTAGTAGGTATTCATAACACATATCTTGACCTTCTTTTTTTAAAAACAGGCGCCAACAAATTTTTGGTCTCTAATTTTTCTACTAATATTATAAAGGCAAATGTCTGGATTTGTCCACAAAATACTGAATGTATTTTAATGAAATGTACTTACCTAATCAAGTGCAAAGTCACGGAAAAAGCGAGTAGAATTTAATCCAATAACAAGTTATTTTTTTATAACTTTTCTATCTCAGTGTACTCAGGCACAACACGCTACAACCGGTTCGTGAGTAAAGTTAAGAAGGTAATCGTTATGTATGAATCCGTCGCTTTTTTGTAGTCATTCGAATTTGGTCGGATAACCAGCCTTTGTTTACATGTTTAGTTTTTTGTTTAAATCTACTTAATGCGAAACATTCCAAGCTGAATATTTTCACTATACAGGGTGTTTGGAAGGGAGCTGTACATACGCCTAGGGTAGAAACTAGGGATAGTCTGCTACCTACCCCCGCCCATTATATTGACCTTGGCCTCAAGGTTTTTTTTTAATTTATTATTATTTTTTATTTGACTTTTTTATGATTTTTTGACTAAAACTACCTGTAGCTCAAAATCTATCCATGGGACCGGTCGGCTAATGGTCTTGTTTTAATCGTTAGAGTCTTAGGGTCCTGCAAAAAATTATTTTACACCAGAAAATTGTGGAGAAGAAAAGTTATGGGGCCTGAAGTACCGTAGTAAGGTAAAGAAATAATTTTAAGGGCAACTTTCTATGGGGTTTAAAAAAAAACTAACAGGGTTGGAGTTCTGCTGATTTTTTTAAAACATCCTCAGTCCATGCCCTTTCTAACGATATGCTAAAAGTGTAATTATCACTTTTAGTTTTAAAGTTATTAATTAATTTCCGCAACTAGGGCACTTCAAGCAAAAATTTCAACTAATGAAAATTAAATGTGTTCGATCGTAAAAGGATGGCAAATGAAACAAAAAATTTGGTAATGACTAATGTCATTAAATTACAAATTTTAATTAATTACTAATTTTAATTAATTACAAATTTTGTTCAAATTGATGACCATTGACCTGTAAACATGCTCGGCACCTCTTCCTCATCTCCACGGTCACCGTTCTAAGCAGCAGTTCCTCGCGCATTGTATCGAATGCGGCGTGGATCCTGTTAATTAGAACCTCCCTTGTTGGTACTTCTTCTGCGTACACCAACTCTTTCGCCCTTCCCCAGACGTAGAAGTCGAGTGGGGTAAGGTCAGGCGACCTTGGGGGCCAGGGAATTGGCCCACCCCGACCAATCCAAGAATTAGGAAAGCAGTTGTCCAGAAGCTCCCTCACTGCTAGGCTCCAATGAGCAGGACAGCCGTCGTGCTGGAAGACTATGGGCCGATCTTCGTCAAACACTTCTTCCGCTAAATCAGGCAAATCGTTTTCGAGGAAATCTAAGTAGTTTTGCCCGTTTAGGTTGTCTGGCAAAAAGTGCGGCCCTATCAACCGATTACCGATGACGCCTGCCCATACGTTCACGGAGAACCTTCGTTGAAAACCTCTGTGCCTCTTGACTCTCGGGTTTTGATCTCTTGGTGCCCAGTGATGGAGATTGTGGTAATTTACAATTCCTTCCTTGTCAAACTTGGACTCGTCAGTCCAGAGAATACTCCGTAAAAAATTAATATCTTCCACGTCCGTATGGAGCAAGTGGCGGCAAAACTCCACCCTTCTTGCATAGTCGTTATCCTCTAAGCCTAAAACAATAAAAATATCAACGTTAGCGGTTTCCTTATGAATTAGTAGCTATGTAACATTGATTGCTATCTCTGTCTTTCCATTTCTCTCTCTCTCACACACATGCTCATGTTAATTTAAAAATTGCCTATGAAATTCACATGCTAGTTCATTACATAAGAGCTAAAAACAAAAACTTTATGTAAAAAATTACCTTGAACAGGGGTGTAGTGGAAAGGATGACGTCCATTTTCGCGAAGAACCGACCAGACTTTCCACACGCTTAAACCAAGCGTCCGGGCTACGGTTCTTACGCTTCTGGTCGGATCTTCCTCAAATTCAGCCAATATGCGTTCTTCCGCAGCCAAATTTGGTTGAAATCTGTTCACGGCTGGTTCCCGGAAATTTAAATTTCCGGTTTCTCGCAGACGCCGATAAGTTGAGCCAAACGTTTGGTGGTTAGGCACTCGCCGGTTAGGATACCGTTCTTGATAAATCCTCCGTGCCTCGCGCCCATTGCAATCAGCCATTCCATACACCACCAGCATGTCGGTGTACTCTTCACTGGTAAATCCAGCCATTTTGCCAACAACAAGGTAACAAATAACAAAACTTAACAAAAACGAAGTAATAACAAACTCAACAAAATTAACGAAAACAGTGGAGCGTCGTAACGGCAAGTACGTAAGTTAGCTAAGATGGGTAAATCTCGACTGACTAACAAAGACCCCAACGAGTTACCTGCCCGGCCCCGTCGACCCAAGAGCGAAAGAGACATGACATGACATGTTTTGTCTCTTACATGTTGCTCTCGTGTAAGAGTGAGACAACAAATTTGCCAACTGTAGGCCAAACTGGTTTAAATTCTGGAAATTACATTTGTCTTACAAATGTCGACTCGTGGTGGTAAAAGTGCCCTAGTTGCGGAAATTAATTAATAACTTTAAAACTAAAAGTGATAAATACACTTTTAGCATATCGTTAGAAAGGGCATGGACTGAGGATGTTTTAAAAAAATCAGAAGAACTCCAACCCTGTTAGTTTTTTTTAAACCCCATAGAAAGTTGCCCTTAAAATTATTTCTTTACCTTACTATGGTACTTCAGGCCCCATAACTTTTCTTCTCCACAATTTTCTGGTGTAAAATAATTTTTTGCAGGACCCTAAGACTCTAACGATTAAAACAAGACCATTAGCCGACCGGTCCCATGGATAGATTTTGAGCTACAGGTAGTTTTAGTCAAAAAATCATAAAAAAGTCAAATAAAAAATAAAAATAAATTAAAAAAAAACCTTGAGGCCAAGGTCAATATAATGGGCGGGGGTAGGTAGCAGACTATCCCTAGTTTCTACCCTAGGCGTATGTACAGCTCCCTTCCAAACACCCTGTATATTTTTGACTAAACGCACACACTTGTGGTTTACACCATATTATCTTGGGTTAAGTCGGTTTCTTGTATTTTGCCGTCAAAGTTATGACACTCTCGTTTTGACTTTTAGCAATATTATTCGATAACGCAAGCATGTATGCTTTTGAAACTTTTTATGGTTATTACAAGCGTCAAGATGGACTGAATACAGTTTTCAGCGAGCTTATACGTTTTCTCATTTAGGCGCTGCGATTTTTTTTCGCGTTTTCAAAAAAGCGCAATTACTGGAAAATTATAAATATTTTCTTAAATCTAATTCCGGCACAAATACGCACAAATCAAGAGCTACTCGTGTATGTTTATTCTACAGGCGCACGTACAATGGTTTTAGAGATACACGATTCTGCAAAACGTTACTCCAGCAGGAAATGCAATATCTCGAAAACCTGATGACGCACCAATTATATTTTCGGCGCACATTTTTGCTCAACTATAAGCTCTCTGCCCATGCACTTTATTTCTCATTACGATCATTCGTTTAGAATTTTCCTGCTGGAACAACGTTACCCCAGCAGGAACCGTTTTTTCCGATTTTTCAAAAACGACGAGGCGCACTTATTTTTTATTTAGCGCACATTCACAGCAGATTACGCTCTAATTATACGTTCCACTCATATCACTCTAGGAGTCACTTTCCTGTTGGGGTAACGTACACGAAAATGGCGGGATGATCTTTAAAAAAATAATAGCCCTGACACCAAAATATAATTTTGGAAGCCTCTGCCAGCTAACTCTATTCACAAACCCACACTACGAAACTATAAGTTATTATAATCGCAGGTACTGACATGCTGACTCACTTGCTGATGTGCGAGCACAAGTCTGCGTACGCGTCGGAGGACGATGCGCGCGTCAACACCGTGGGCGCGGCGGACGAGCTGCCCGCCGTCACTCTCGGCAAGTCTGTGGAAGATACTCCGCCGGCTGTTGATACGGTGAGATATATGATAGAAAAAAA
The DNA here is from genome assembly GCA_964057195.1 of Orthosia cruda. Classification (NCBI taxonomy): domain Eukaryota; kingdom Metazoa; phylum Arthropoda; class Insecta; order Lepidoptera; family Noctuidae; genus Orthosia; species Orthosia cruda. Next base: position 4,661,337 of record OZ059850.1, on the reverse strand, counting down.
ATATATCCAACATTTTTTTTCTCTTTTTGCTGTGGTATACCACAGCTAAAATGTAGTATACTAGATGTATGTATGTAATGCCCATAGTTATGCCAGAATAGATTACCCGCATAATATGAAACTTTAACATACCGTAATCTGGTCCTACTTTGCTCCTAAGGTGGTAAAAATGCTCCACTTCCGAAAAAATATTAAATCTGATTTTGCGCACTGATACTTTACTATTTAGTAGAATCCAATATTTTTATCTGAAAATATTGTTCTTAATCTAGCAACACCATAGTTGACAGATGTCAAAGTCAGCCATTATTTTTTTCTGTGTGTGGTCGAAACAAAGACCTTATACTTCTTACTACTAGACTGTGCATTATGGCGCAAAAACTGGTCCGAGCGAGAGGGTTTCCTTTGGTAGTTTGTCTCTTTCTAATGAGGTGACCATGACCAAACAGAACACGGGGCAAATTGATTGTAAAAACGATAGTTTAAGTATTCCGATATGTTGATGCTACCTAACTGCGCTACCTAAACCTACTTAATTTATAGTTCATAAAAAAAGGTGTTTATATTTTTTGGTATCTACATCACTAACCGTATGGTGTCGGGCGTAAAGAATTTCACCATCCCATGTTTGCCCGTGGGTATCGTAAGAGGCGACTAAGGGAAAAACCAGAGAATGGGCAGCAGCGTTCTCAGTGCATTTGTAACAACCATACTGGGATCGCCAACCCGCCTGCAAAGCACTCCCCATGAATAGCACAAATAAAACATAGCCCCTATTGCCCGCCAGCCTGTACCCTCGACTACGGTAGCGGTCGACGTTACGGTATGGCAAGGTGTGCTAAGAATCCCGAACGAGATTTAGCTACCCCAACAAATACCGACGACTGGACCTGGCAACGTACACCACGCGCACACTCCGGACCGACAAAAATATCACCGAAATCGAAGAGGAATTGAGCAGTTTCCATGGAGTATTAAAGGGTTATCTGAAGTTCGAAGAGAGGGGGAGGACTCAATAATCCTCAAATCCCAAGTCTCTTCAAGTTTCATTCTTCAAGACCATCATATAGATTGGAACCAAAAGCTCTCTGATCCTACTCTCAAGCTCATGAAGGAGAGGCGTTTGATGACCCTGCAGTCTTCTGACGGTGCTTTGAAATACCGGCAGATAAATATACCTCAAAGGATCTCTATGATTTCACATATTGTCCGGTTGCGTAGACAGTTGAGAAATAAAACTACAACAATTGTATTCCACTAGGAATCAATTTGCAAATAATATTAACAACCGCTGAATTTCACACGAACAATGTCCGCCAAAAAATCCGCAAACAACCATCCTACATTTAATATTACCAGGCCCAAACAATTAAAAGTACTACTCTACTACTATTAATTTATATTTTTTTAAATACAACGAATTGATAAAATATAGGAACTGTAGAAATATTTATATACTTTTCTAGAAATATTTAAATACGTGTCAAAGTCTATGAATTGTTCGTTTTGGTATAACATAAAAAGAAAAATATAAAATTTTCTACCATTTCTACCAAACCCAATGATTAGTTGAGCTAGCAAGATGTCAGACAAGGACACACTACCAGCGGAAACCCTCTCGCCAGGATCGCTTTTGGTTAGCTACCGCTTATAAGGAAATAGCTAACCTAGGTGTATGATGATAGATTTCATTTTAGCTGAACAAAAAATTTTGGTACACAGTCTAGTAGTAAGAAATACGTATAAGGTCTTTGGGTCGAAACGCATCGCTCTTCGAGGTCAAAATTTTAAAAGTGAGTAAAATCTATTTGCATCTGCATCATAAATAAAGGTGATTTGCATCATAAATAAAGGTGATTTTATAACACATCTAATTTTTTATTACCCTGTACTATCGGAGCAAAGTAAAAATGACTAAACAAAACTATGCTCCATTGAAAAATAAATGACAAACCTGTGAAGAGAAATTACGGTGCAAAGTTACCCCCTGCATAAGAACTACTTTGCTCCAAAAGAAATAAAAAAAATAAAATACTTGGTCACTAAATACAATAGTGTATTTAATGTCAGGTTAAACTTTAATAGTACTATTATAATACACAATATATCACATTACTGATTTAGGCAAGATTTAAAAAGATGTGGATTAAAAAAAAAAGTTGGAGCAAATTTTGGTGCAAAGTAGGACCAGGTTACGGTAACCGATGAACAAGTAAAATTTCAAAATTAGAAAACCCCCGACACATTTATCTTGCGAAAACATCACGATCTAAACAGTAAAACGCGCATAACTTTTGAACGGCTGAACCGATTTTATTCAAACATAGCTAAGAACACTCTCAATACAATCACCTTTCAAACAAAAAAAACTAAATCAAAATCGGTTCATCCGTTGAGGCGCTATGATGCCACAGACAGACACACAGATACACAGACACACAGTACCCACATACATGTGTATACACAATACACCTCTTTTTCCGTCGGGGGTTAAAACTTAGAGTGTACCAATGTGAACTGTACACGTCTGCGTATCCCTTTTGATCGCACCGGCGTGATGTTACGTTATGAAATGGTGTAAACAATAAATAGACATCCGATTGCAGCTATCCCAAGTGATTTGCTGTCATTTATTGAAGAGTTCTGTTTTATAACTCCGAAGTTCTTCATAAGATCTTGATCAATGGATTTAAATGGGCCCACATGAGAAGCAACAGCTTTCGAATTAAAAAAAATCATCTAAATCGGTTCACGTAGTAAAAAGTTTTTTTAATACAGACGAATTGAGAACCTCCTCCTTTTTGAAGTCGGTTAAAAATAAGTGAAATTGCAGACCCTAATGTTACGAAGCGTTTACAAAACCAGTTAGGCTGATGTCCGAAGACCTATCCAAGTTTTAAAAAAAGGCATACTTAGGTATAGCGCGTACCTGAAATTTCAGAAAGCATTAGAATTTTCTTTAAACATGGACCAATATAACCATTGATTTATAACATCAAAATGAATTGTAAATTTTCAAAATCTTGCCTTCTAAAATTGGATAAAGAATAGTATGTGTGTGTATAATCTTGACTAAAATCCCCGAGTCACCTACCTACCGAGAATCCTGTCATACCTTCAATATTAACTCAGTAAAACTGAATATTTGTCATTCAGCCGGTAGACACTACGATGTCGGACTACGCCCCGCCGTCGGTGCTGAACACGCAGCTGTCACTCGACGACCTCGCGCCGCCTTCCGTACTGCAGTCCGATCAGGTATGTCAATTTTAAATTACTCTCAACACAATCATGAAACTAAACTTTCAGTAGATGTAAAGCCAAGCTTCACAAACATTCTTGTTGTCATTGTTATCTCCCTCGTAGTCCTTGTAAAACTGTTTATAGTTTTTATAGTTTCAGTAAAAATGTCTATCCATTTGTTGTAATGTGCACATATTAGCAAATCAAAATGCTGCACATATTAATAATAATATATTTTAATTCAGATAACAGGTATATATATAGTAAGGCTTAGCTCGCACTGCGTGCGTTTTTATCTGCGCTATAGGCCGCCGAATCTGCGACATATGGAGTTATAAGAAGCACGCACTTGCTGTAAAAAACCCGATTCTATACGCGGCTTAAAAACCTAGTAAATAAAAAACGCGCGGCTAAAAACAGCAGTGCGTGCTAAGCATCACAGTTTTTACATACATATTTCTGGACTTAAATCAATACAGCACAAGTTAATAATTATAAAACTAATTTATTTCCAAAAATATGTGTTACAACATTTCACAAAAATATTATAATAATTTATTTCTAAAAATATTATAATAATTTATTTCTAAAAATATTATCTGGTAACAGGTTGCTCTGAAGACAACTAAGCTACAACTTACAAATCAATTCTATAATTTCATCACACTAATATTACAAATACGAAAGTTTGTGTGTGTCTGTTACTTCTTTACGCTCAAACGGCTGGACGGATCTGGATTAAATTTGGCACAGAGATAAATTATAGTCAGGAATAGCACATAGGATACTTTCATTCACGCGGTCGAAGCCGCTGGCAGAAGCTAGTTTCAAATAAATCTCAGAATGAGTTATTCATACTATTTCATTACTAGAGCAAAACGTTAAACTTTACATACTTTACGCCATCTTTTACCGAAGACTAGATTATAATCAACAGACAAAGCACTAATGAAACTGTAACTCATTAAAGACAAAGCACTAATGAAACTGTAACTCATTAAAAAAATTACTGTGTATATATAACTGTACAGTGGTACCCAACTGATAAGGAGCGTTGTGAATCTTCGTTCGCACAGAAATGAAAGTATGGCCCCGAAGATTAAAGAAAGAACGCTTAAAACTTACAATCAACTTTAGATCACTACTATAAGGTTCATAATACACTGCAGCTGTTAGTTCCGTCTCACTCGCAAGTAAACTAAAACATGGCGGCAGCTGGCGGCCAATAGCGGTGCAGGAAAAATAAGCGCGAATGCGTGGAGCGTGCCGATTGGTCAATAGCATTCCCGCGCTTTGAAAATTTGTCTTTTGCGCAGGTACATCGGTAAGCCATATCAGTTGGGTACTACTGTACTCTACTTACTATATCTGTGTTGTCTGTATTGTCTATAACTGTTTGTACACTTGGCGCTGTCAAGTCATTCTGTCATTCGACTCTCGCTATTGGTGCACGAGGCGAACGCGGAGCTCTGCGCGGTTTAGCGGAAGTGGTGTCGATGTGCACAGTTATTTAGACCGTGTTGTACTCTGTGGCAAAGCAAATTTTTCTTTCTAATGATCTCCCATTTACTTCCCACAGCATGATCAAGAACTGCTCAAAGACACATACGACCGTCCACTAGCCACGCCGCGTCACGAGGAGCCCCACTACAGCCTCGGGGACTTCGAACCGCTGCCGCAGGAGCCCCCGCCGCAGCCCGACTTCGAGCAGCTTTAGAAATAATGATACTTATTATTTCATTGACTAAAATTAAATAAGTAACATCACACCCTTATCACCGAAGGGTTAGGCAGAGTTACACCTGCCTTTATTCAAATCTTTCAAAAAATATATGAGGTTTACAGAGAAGAAGAAATTGCAGTGTTTATGACGATAACATAATAAATATTCAGACATAAAGTCACTCCCTTGTCCCATTGGGTACCCCAAAAGAAAATACAGAACACCACCAACTACTATCCTTATACATGGACTCCTTCTACTTTGTCTATGGATAGCATCACCAATATTATCTATCTGTGGTAATCCTGCAGTGAGATTAGCAATCACTACATTTCTTACTACTCTGTGGTAACCGGACATTTTTGGCATACTATTTGAATATTGTTATGACTTGACTAAATCTATGCTTGAAATTGGATGGCATAACTGTAATAAAATCCTCTTTTACATACTATGCAGACTTTTCATTAATATATTATGTATTAAGAGATATAATATAGTAAAATATTATATTTCATCATGTCTTTAAAGAGTACATTTTAAGTTTTGGAAGATTAGGTTACTTATTAAAAGTATAACAAATTATGTTGTAGATATCCAATTAGAATATCTAGCTTTATAGAATATAAGCTTTGGGTTCTCAGTTGTTAATTCCAGAATATATAAATAAACACTTTCACTAATTATCCCCTCTTTCCTTTCTTCTTCTTGAATGCTAGTGTTACTTTGTTAGTGACTCCATAATCTTGGATGGCTGCATTGTCATCATCTAAGGTGATACTGTCATAGTTCAGGTTGTATGTCCTCCAGATATATTTCCACGATAAATGAGTGGTGATACCGGCTCTATTTTGATATAGTTGAAAATGTCTCTGTATTGCTTTCTTGAGAATTCTTACTGTTGCATTTTTAGTGATCTGTAAATAAAATGTCATCATTATCAACATTCTTAATTCATTCTGTGGTAGCCAGTCGCAGTGGCAATCAGAAAAGCAGGTTTTATTAAAACTTTATTTTTGCACACCACCATAATTCATTCAGAATACCAGTGAGGTAATTACTACTCAGTCAAAATAACTGTACACCTCACTGGAATGCGACCCTACTTCCTAATACTTTGCGGCTCCCGCGTTCGCCTCGTGCACCAATAGCGAGAGTCAGTCACAGTGCCAAGAGTACCATTAGTTTTCGTGACCGGCAAAGTAGATGGGAAAAGGCCTAGTGGACGCAGCCAACCTATTGATGTTGGTCTGACCAGATCTGCACTGCTCTTGAATCTAAAGTTTACAATGCCCTCCACACCGCCAGAGACAGATACAGATGGAGAAAGATTGTATGAGAGAAGGTGATGCAGAAGGGAGGTCACAACCCTCTATACTGTGTAAGATGATGCAAGGAGGGGAGAGTACATAAACACAGTCAAAATAGCATACATACTATTTTGACAAACAATAATAGAAAAAGTAGGAAAAGCCTACAGACAGACAAACTAAATTCAAATTACTTACAATAACTTTTAATGCTGGTTCACTCTCTCTATAAACATAAATGGTAATTGACTGGCCATGTTCCACAGCTGTCTGAAATTAACATTCTTTATCACTGACACACATATCCATATTGTGTAAATTTCACCTTTCTTCATTTTAATATTTTCCTAGTTCAAGGTGCCTTCCTCAGTGGGTCAGTGTGTTTTCATTGCTGTACTGAATCTGAAAAAAAGTGCTGTACATGTAGGCGCTTGGTAAAGAATCTAACAATCTGTGAATTTGGTAGAAACTACAAAGTATAGCATCTGTACATATTTGGTACAAAAATGAAAACACACCAACCCACTAAGGATACGTATAACAATAAATTAAGATTACTTGTTGTTCCAGAATACATCAGAATAACAAAAGTACTTAGCGCTGTTAGGTCTATCAAATTATTAAATAATTAGATTCATTGACCCCATGCGCGTATTCCTATTATACAAAAATAGATTGGGCGGTGATTTAGAAACGTTGTTTACCTGTGATAAAATTTCTTCAGTAATCATATCACTGGGAAGATCGTTTAATGAAGAATCGTTACTCATTAAAGTCGCAAGTGATGACTGAGTGACTTCCAGTAGCTCATCGTGAAATAATGAACAAGCTAAATCTTCTAGAAGTTCCATTGCTGTTGGGAGTGTTGAGTTAAAAATCTCTTCTAATCTAACCAATGTTTTGCACTACTAGTCTGCGCACCGCACTTCAATGTTCAATGCGCTGTCATAAATCCACTCACACAGATAAAAAACCATCCAATCCAATACCGTGTCCGTCAGTCTGGCGAAACTCCTATACAAAATAACGATGTATGAAACGTACGTCCTTTTTAATGGCGGCTATAATCCGATATAATTACGAAGAACACTGAGAGCTCTGGGATTATATAGGCCTTGACTCTTCAACAAATAGACGGATTACATTGACCGCCATTTTGACTGTCAGTCACTAGATTCCCCTCTGGTCAGGCGTTTGACAGTTAGTTTGTTATGGTTTTCTAAAGTTATATTCTTGCGTTTATATTGATTATAAGTGTATTAATAATCATTTTGTTGGAAGAAATTTGTTGTCCGTTTGTCATGGAGTGTTTCTAAAGAACAACATGAGAAAACAACACGCGAAATATGTGGTTTAAAAACATGCCAGGTTGGTGATAACAAACGTGTTTTTATGGCTAAATTTCAATAAGATGAAGAACGGTAAGCATAATGAGTTATTTATTTCTATAAAGAAGTCAATTCCAGTGCAATTTCTAAAGGTTTAGTGCATTTTATAAAAAAATAATAACCTAAACAAAACATTACATAGTGTTTACCTACTCATCAACTTGGATTTATCGACATCGATATTTAGTTAAGGAAATGACAGGAGAAGCCTATGTTTTGCAGTGAACATCTATTATGCTGATGATGATAATGATTTTAACAACGTAACTGCGAGACAATAAGACACAATAGAAAATGTATTGTTTGTCGGTCACCTAGCAGTTAAGATGTTCCATGTCAGTATATTTCATGTATGTATGATGCACGGCCTTACATTTATATATCATTTTTATGTTACAGATCCTTCAACATCGACCTCACAAACAGACATAATACTGGAAACGGATTCTTCTATTGCAACTTAGGGAACAGTGCAAGTTTCATTAAAATCGCGGTTTGTTTGCCCAAACTTACTAAATAAATAAATAGCATGGATAATTGTTTAATTCGTTGAATAAATATGTATTAAACAATCTGAGTTTAATTTTTCTTTTATTTATTTATGACCTGAAATAAAATCGAATCCCAGATTCGCTTCTGTAGCCGATATCGATATCGACAAATTTTCACTAGGCACCACAGTCCCATCACTAACAATGTCATTATGTTGGCAGTATGTATTACGCCGTGGTTTTGTTAGGTTGGTATTGATTTAGGGTGTACGTTTCATACATTTTGTCTGATCCTGTTTTTTCTATGGCAGTCCCGTCTCTTAAACGTAGTGTTACATACTCTTTGGTGTCCGTTACCGCACCACCAAGCACCAAATACATCCAATACCGTTTACCGTTTGTGAAAATCAGAAATCATTGATTCTCGATAGTGTCAATGATTGTAAAAACCGTAAGTACACTTACTGCTTGGAGGCATCTCTAAATCCATAGACAATTAATTTTTGTTTCTGCTTGGTTTATATTTTAAGTTGCCACTTTAAAGAAAAATACCCTATCTTAGGAGAAAAAGCTTCTTCTGCAGTTGCACTAAGTATATAAACGTCAATCTAATTGCTTAAGACTTGCTTCTATCACAACCTAGGAAATCACATGTTAAGAAAAAAGTTAATTAAAAAAAACCCGACTGCTTAAAAAGCGAACAAAAATAACGTAAACAATAAGAAAATCATGATGTGCAGTCAGAGGATACTTAATACTTATTCGCGAGCTGACTAACCAAAACCCGATGTATCCTCCGACTGCATATCATGATTTTCTTCTTGTTTACGTCTTTTTAGTTCGCTTTTTAAGCAGTCGGGTTTTTTTATTTTTTTTTATTAATATTTTTGAAATCACCTCTTAAATTCCTTTATTTTGATATCCCACACGATGGGTTTGGAAAAAAATATTGGTGCCCCACATTAAGGCGCCCAAAAGTCGCCATTTTTTTATTTTCTAATTTTAATGTAGCTAGTGACACTCGCAGGTTTAAGACGAATCGATCGACGTAAGAATCATCAAAATCGGCTAACGCGTTTGGTCTCTAGAACGCCACATAGGAACAAACATACATACATAGTATTAACGATTCAGAAAATTAAAACAAACTTTCACAATTTCACGATATTTATTACGTTCTCACAAAATCACTTTTTACATCTGTCCATTACAACTGTTCGACGACAACTAACTACTAAGCACTCGCAACACTTCCCACCACATGTTTTCAACACGTGACATAATGTGGTGGGGCACATACGGAAGTGGTGCGTGCGATTATACTTTAACGTTACAATTTTTACAAATAGTATTGAATCATTGACAATAAATTTAATTACTGATAATATGGTAATTCTAAGATTATTATCTGTAATTTATGATAAATGAAATTACAAGTCTTAAAACAATTTATCAATTATGGAAATAGAGTTTCGAAAATAGAGTTTCTAACAATAGACTGATAAACACATTACCCTTTAACAGCAATCTGGTAAAAAAAGCAGTCTGAGTGAAGACAAAAAACCGGCAATGAAACACATTACCCTCCTTCGGCAGTCGGGTAAAAAGCCATTGCATTGCCACTGATTATTTGTTATGCAATGAACTCATTGGGCAATGGAATAACGAACCGTAACATACTAACAAAGACAACAGTATTTTTTAACAGGAATCTGATAATCCCTAATTTTCTTCATGATGCTGCACCATTAAAGCAGCAACCCGACGCACATAGAACTCCGAATATGCCGTATCACCTAATGCCTAGTTTGTGTCTATGGGTGTATGTTACTCTTTCTAAAATACTGAAGGAATCTTGATGAATCTTTATAGCTACGTCAGAGGAACACAATATTAATTAGTATTCGACCCAATGATATTCAAATAAACAGATATGTTATGAGCGCGCGCATTGTGAAGACCGGAATAGGTCACAATTGTGACCTTTAGTCTTCAGTTTATGTCACGCATGGCGAAGAGCGATAGGCTTTGTTGAAACAAAAACAAAATAAAAAAAATGCCATCGTGTGTATTTGTAATTTATTTATTTATTGATTAAAATAAATATTTTTTAATGTCAGATTAATGAAAAGTGTGTATGTGTGCTGCCGCTGCTGCGCGGAACACTTTTTTCAATTGTTTTGTGAGTGTATAACTTATCTGTTTATTTGAATATCATTGATTCGACCTCATTCCTTACCATCAGGTGAGATGGTGGTCAAGCACGAGACTATCAATAATATTAAAAAAAAAAAACCTTTTGAGGTATTGAGGGTAGTATTAATTCCAGCCGGGTAGCAATGCCAGCTATTGAAGAAATAAGCTTTTGCTTCTCATACGAAACACGCTCTAATCGAAATTCTTGATCCATTCCTTCTTAAATTCTAAAATTCGTCTATCGAGCCGACGAATTTTAGGATACATGAAGCAAAGCAAAACATAATACGTCATACGTTTTATAAATGCTGTAACGTTATCGGAAGATATATTTTGCCAAAGTCTGCCGCGATTCGTCAAAGTAGCGCAAAATTTAATTGAAAAAGGTCTGACCATTTAATTGATTAATTTATTGGAATGTCTTATTGTAACGATTGATGTATTGTATTTTAATGTTTTATATGTATATTATAACATCGCCTTGGAAGTCTCTGTAAAGGTGTTATAATAATTAATGAGTAAATAAATAATTTAAGCACTAATACTACCTACTGTCCTGCTAAATTAACAGAATGAAAGAGATTGCAATTGAATGCATGAATTTGTATCTAGCACCTGCAGGTTATCTCGTTGTAATATGTGGTCTTTGTTTCGATTCGTATGTTTGACAAAGGGTAATCAGGAACTTTTCAATATCAGTCCGCAATCTAAATGGCTATCACGCCAATATTTTACAGAATGATAGTTCTTTTGAGGATATTGGCCAAAAGTGTAGGTTCTTTGCGCTCAAACATGCGAGCTGAAACTGAAAGAACTATCATCATTGTTGATGTATGATGTATGTCGCTAACGACAAAGTTCTTTGTACGTTTCGGCACAAAACATAACTGCGTGTTCTTTGTCTCTTTTCAGTGATTTGATTTCGTATTTTTAATAATGTCATCGTAATCTTGCGATTACATCCATGTTTGTTAGTACAATTGCGAGCTTAAAAAATAGTGTTAGCAATAATTAATAATTGATTGACTTACAATAATAATAAGTTAATTAAATAATAAATACTAATAACAATTTTCTTTATTTTCAATAAAACAGTAATTGGCAGGTCCGGGTGGACTCCCCGATGATGGTGACAACTCACTATACGACAGCGTGCAGCCTTATCCAGCGAGCAAGCATTGGAGAGTCTCACCGGTCCGCCAGCGCATGCAGGATGGTGTTGGGACTGCCGCGCGTGCGGCGGTGCATGATAGAAGCGCACCGTTTGCGCAAAATGGCGGCAAAACCGTCTGTGTCAGCTGCCGCGAACATCGCAGAGGCGCTGCAGTGGCACGGCAGCCCCATCAGCACCCGGAACGCGTTATTTTATTGAACGCGCAGATCGCTGTATGTCCGCCGTGTATAGTTAACCCACAGGCTGCAGGTGTAAAAGGACTGACAGTACGCTTTAAAAAGCGCAACTTTGACAGCCCTCGTGCACCGTGAAAACCTGCGGGCCAACATGTTGCATCGGGCAGACAGCGCCCTGCGCTCCCTTTCCATATCCACACTGTCCTTAAGGTCCTCAGTGACCCAGTGGCCCAAATATTTAAATTGCTCGACTTTATTTAGAGCTGTACCACGTACGGTGAATTTCGGAAAGAATTTATACCTCTTGTTGTCCGGCCTGAAAACCATTATTTCACTCTTTTTGTGTTGTATTTCAGCCCATGAGTCGCGTTGGACTCACACACTTACAGGAGCCTTCGTGAGGCACCAATCTAAGGGCTTTTTATTAATACTTAAAATATATATAGAATCAATTTAGTAAAATACTTTTAAACACTTTATTTGGATTTGTCGTAGAAGGTTTTTGGTTGGGTGGTTAGTGGTAAAGATTTTCATGAGGTCGCAACATTATTTTAAATAGAATCTTTTTTTCGGTGGTCTTGGTCTTGACTCCGCTCCCCTCGCACTCGCTGTCACTTGAAATTTGAGGTTATACTGTCATTATCACAAAATTCTGTAAATTGTATCATCTGACTAAAATCTAAGTTATTTCAAATATGGATAGTTTGTCCACGGGGTCGCTCTCTGGCGCACAAAAAGAAGAACTGATGGATCAGGTGAAACAGCAAATAGCCATCGCGAACGCTCAAGAATTACTGACGAAAATGTCGGAGAAATGTTTCAAAAAGTGCATCAATAAACCGGGGACAGCCCTAGATAATTCAGAACAGAAATGTATTGCGATGTGCATGGACAGGTATATGGATGCGTGGAACCTGGTGTCACGGACGTACAGCAGTCGAATTCAACGAGAGCGGAACAACATGTGAAAGCGACCACCAGGGACTCAGGGCTTTGGGCCATCGCGTCGCTGTAAATATAGACGACTTAGTAGATACAAAGCATTTGATATTGTGAGTTGCGGCTGCCGGTTATGTTAATGTGTTCAATAAAAGTACTTTAGGTTGTTACTTGTTTTTATTGTTTCTACTGGCTGGGGTAGATGGTGTAACAGACAGATCAGCAGCACTCCTATTACATGTTATTTAAATGTGAAGTTTATCAGATTATTCCTAATAAAGTGTTAGAATAAATCTTAGTTTGTAATAATCAATCCTAATCCTTGCTGCACAAGGTTCAGTTTTGATCCAAAACTCAAGACTAAAATAATGATAACATCTATCTGTTATCGTTATAAGCATCTTACAACCAACATTTGTAATGGAGATGAACCTTCCATTGATGTTGGTCCTATAGAACTGATGCAATATGTTGAAAATAAGCACTCTGCTAGAGTTCAAATAAAAACAGTCTATGGGGGAATACTATTTGTATTTGTAATATAAGTTAAAATTAACATAGTAATTGTTTATTCATTTAGATCAGAAACCCGATCTTGTCTTTCAGAATTGTTTTCTTTATTTCTTTCTTTACTTATAATAATTCTCCTTTAATCATCTTCTTTCTATATTGATAGAGCTTTTGTATCCACATCTCCTTTAGCTCTGCTTCATCTGGTATTTCCTGCAAAACCAAATTAGATTTGAAAAAGAATACTAATTTAACACCTTTACTTCTGGTGACCATAAGCTTTTAGAGTAAGGTTATTTTGTGTGTGTCTCAAGAGGACAGATGTATACAAGTCATGTACGTCTGTCCCAGGTCGTTAGTACTTCTAATAAGATGTAGGCACCCCATCCTTTTATGAAATCTAGAAGGATATAATTATGTGAAATCTATATCCATTCAATAACAGTAAAATTATGAGAGTAATATGAACTATGATGGCTTCCTCGAAAAATGGCATAATGAAGCACAACACCAAAAGAAATGGGGGAAGAGCTAACCTGAATTGTCCCACTCCTTTGCCCAGGAGTGAGACAATTTAGGTTAGAAAAAAAAATAAAGCATCATGAACTATTCTCATGTAGTACCTATTAACATGTTTGAGTATTAGCTCAGGCTATCACAAGGTTTGTTTACCAACTAATCAATCAGAAAAACACTTCAGTCAAAGAAGATTATGGTTTATGTTGTGGTGGCCAAGTGGCTAAGACCTTGCCTCTTGTGCTCAAGGTCATGGGGTTGAATCTGGGCAATTACCAATGTAACTTTTTCATATGTACTTTCTAAGTTTATCAAGGACATCTCTGACAACGGTGAAGGAAAACATTGTGAGGAAACCTGGACTTAGTGAGTTTATTACATGATTGTTCTCCATTGGTGTAATTGCTGCAAGGTGTTCCAGTGCGAGGATAAACTAATATAAATGGTGGCCTTGCGATGGAATGAAAATGCCTTTAAAAATAGTTTCAGTAACTTACATCAAAATTAATAATAGAATCGTCACTTGGGATTTTTATATCAGACTCTGGTACAGTCACAGTCTGAGAATTTAAATCTATCACAATATTCTGCGACTGTTTCTTATTCCTTGATGATGTGAAGGCTTTTGGTACAAAAGAGTCACTGTTCAACTCTGCCAAGAGATTCCTGTCATGTATTGTAGGCATATCCTCCTTGATTTCCACCTCCTTATACTCATACTTAGGTATTTTAGTCATAGTCAATCCTGCGGCTGCTGCGGCTTGGATAGCTTTCTCCAATTTAGTTTCTGTGTCATCAAGGTTTACCTTCTTTGACTGGGATAGGCGTTCTGTAATATGAGAAACAGGTATAGTTTTATGAAGGAAGCAGTGAAGTTCAGATCTTAACAATATTATTATTGATCTCTTAGAAAGTTTACTCTTATACTAGATTACAAAAGATTTAGCCTAAGCTCACATATCAATGTAATTCACTTGTGAACCTTTCTGAACTATATATATCTGCATAGCCTTTGCCCAACTATATTGGGGTCAGCTTCCAGTCTTACTGGATTTAGCTGAGTACTAGTATTTTACATGGAGCGACTGTCTATCTGACCTCCACAACCCAGTAACTGGGCACACTTTGGCAAGACTGGTGTCAGATCTCAAGCTTCTGACTACTTTCTGAACTACATTACTAAGAAAAATATCAAATTAAGCTGACCTATATCGAAGGAGCCACTCCGGCTGCTAGAAGAACGCGACCTCTTGGATTTCTTCTTACTGTATTTAGCTTTACTGCGAGAACTTGACAGAGACCGCGATCGATCTCGTTTCGACCGACTTCTCGAAGTTGATCGCCTTCTAGACTTCGACTCGTATCTATCCCTAGATAAACTTCTGGTATAACTCCTTCTTTTGTGCTTGGATCGCGAAGTAGACCGTTTCCTTTTGTGGCTGCTCGACACCGATCGATCTCTGGACCTTGATCTACGTTTGTGCTTGCTTTTGGATTTCTTCCTATCGTAAGACGACTCGGAACTGTACGAAGAACTTCGCCTGTCCCGATACCGACTTTTGTCTCGCGGCATAGTCGAAATAATTAAAAAACTTTATTTATTTATTTTATTTGTGTCATTGTAACCTCAAAATACATTTACCTGTCAATATATTGCCCTCTTGTAGGCTTGTCGAAATAATATCGATACATCGATATATCGATATTTTTTATTCGATATATCGATATTTTTGGCCGATATATTTCCATCCGATATATCGATACAAAATATTCAATATCGAAAAACGTATCAAAAACGATATTTTTTTTCTAATTTAGTTTATTAGCAGAATATTTAACAGAATTCAAAACCGTAACAGATAGGAACGAACGGAAAATTACTGTAATCTCTATGACTATAATGTTTTGTGAGAGCAGTAGCGGCCCAATGATATCGGCCGCGACTTACAAGTTGTAGGTCGTGGGTTCGAACCCAGGCAGGCGCTTTACTTTTTGTAAATTATTTCATCACCACTGCTCTCAAAAACGGTAAGGAAAACATCGTGAGGAAACCGTCATGTCCTAGAACCAAAAAATCGAAGACCTGTGACATCCACCAACCCGCACTGGGCTCGCGTGGTGGATTATGGCCCATCCCCTCTCACAGAGAGGAGGCCTGTGTCCCAGCAGTGGGAACATTAATAGGCTGATGATGTGTGATGTGATAATGTTTTGTTAGTGTTCCGTATGTGTGTATGTGGCGGCCGCGGAGGCAGTCACTCGTTACTCACTTTCAAATGTGAGTTCTTTTGCGTTTTGTGCGTTTTCTAATATTTTTAGAAGATTGCTATTTAGTTTTTGTTATTTTCAAATTTTGCCTATTAAACAGGAATAACGATTAACCCTCAGTTTCCCACCTTAAAATTATCGGAGAATTAATGTGACAAATTGTCAAGCACGCGTTATCTGCTGTGATTGGTTGAATGAATTTTCAACAGCCAATCACAGAAGATAACGCGTGTTTGACAATTTGTCACATTAATTCTCCGATAATTTTAAGGTGGGAAACTGAGGGTAAAATACCTTCGTTTATATTAAGATTCTCATACATTAAAATAATGTACATTTTGTATAAAAATTTCTACTTCCAACAAAAAAAACAAAAAGAACCTATAACTCTGAAAATCGGACCGATATATCGATATTTTTTCCTCGATATATCGAGGTCGATATTGATATTTTTATAAATATCGATACATCGATATATTTTTTCGTTTTCGACATCCCTACCCTCTTGAGGACTCTACTCTTTTCAACACTTTCAATTCAAGTGTCGAAAAAAAAAGCGCGGGAAACTTTCAACTTGGCGGACGCGTATTTTTTGGAGTTAATTTAAAACAAAATTTTAACTTGTATATAACAATATTTATTTGGAAAAAGTTCACAATTATATATTAGATCAGTAGTAGTAGTAGTTAAGATTTAGTATAGTTCATTCTTCGGTAGTGGTAAGTTATTTCAATTCTTTTTAGCGTGTAAGGATGAAAGACCCGCCGGACCCGGGGGACTTTGTTCCCCCGGCCGGCGTTTTTGTCACAGTTCAATCAAACGAATCGGGTATGGACACTGATGGGTCGTCTTCTGCTCGAAATTTAAAAAGAAGCCGCGTGCATGTATGTAAGCACTGTAATAAACGTCGTCGTACCCGCAAACACCACGGTTCCGAGTCTTCGGGTTGTGGTTGTATCGACTCTCACTCTACTGAAATCGTGGAATCTGCACCTATCCATTTAGAAAATAATGTTTCCAATGTATTGACTAAAGATATTCCCGCTCCTTCCATAGTTAATCCCACTCAGATTGGTAGAAAAACCTATGATAAAACGGATAGCGCGCCTTTTATAATACATGTTCAAAAAATAATAACTTCACCAGATGATAGTACGACATTGCACCCAATCACATTTGGCAAGTTTTTAAAACACAATGCTTTTCAAAACATTATTAATGGAAGCGTCAAAAAAATCGGGCGCAATAAGATTTCACTATCTTTTTCAAATTTTCTTGAAGCAAACTCCTTTATTTCTCATAATAGTCTAGAAAAATACAATTTTAAAGCTTTTATACCAACTTTTAACGTTACTAGAATGGGCTTAGTACGTGGTGTTCCTGCAGAATGGTCTCCGGAGGAAGTTATTGAAAATATAACAGTACCAATTGGTTGCGGTCCAATTTTAAAAGTCAGACGCCTTAATTTTAAAACCATTGTAGATGGTTCAGCCATCTGGAAACCATCCCAATCCATAGTTGTTACGTTTGACGGGCAGGTCTTACCAAAAAGAATTTTTATGTGCTATAATGCATTACCTGTAGAGTTATATATTTTTCCCACCATACAGTGCTTCAATTGCTGTAGATTTGGTCACACTAAAATTCAGTGCAGGTCTAAACCCCGTTGCTATAAATGTGGCCAAGGCCATACTGGAGACAGTTGTGATAGAGAACAAGAAAGTACATCTTGCTGCCTTTGCTCTGGTCCTCATTTTGCTATTAATAAGTCTTGCCCAGAATACTCAAGGCAAAAATTAATCAAAACTTACATGGCACAAAGTTCAGTATCATATGCTGAAGCTGCAAAAATTCATCCCCCAATAACAAAATCATATGCTGATACACTTTTATCTTCACCCTCCAAAAACTTTGCAAATAATGCTTCAATCTCTTCACCTAATAAAACACCTGCTTCAAATAGCTATAAAAAGACAGTCTTCCTCAAACCTCACTCTCCTCCTAAAACTGTACAAGGTTATAATAAAGTGGCTCATAATGCCATCATAAAGGATTTTAATATTCCCCAGCCATCAAATGGTTGTGCTTTTTCTAGCAATAATAATAATGACATAAAAGACACAAATTTCTCTATAAACGATTTTCTTTCTGCATTACATAATCTTCTCTCTCAGTTCAATATTTCACCGTCCAACGTAGCCCCAACTTTCTATGAATCTCAATCCATTCATAATGGACAACACTTCCAAAATAATACAGTGGAACTGCCGCAGTCTAATAAACAAAAAGAGTGATGTTATACATCTTTTAAACAAATATGAGCCATTTGCCTTTGCATTAGCAGAGACTTGGCTCAAACCTTATCATATTTTAAAAATCAATGGTTATTTAACCATTAGAGAGGATAGATCTGATGGGTATGGTGGAGTAGCTATACTTATCAAGAATTCTATCCCATTCTCTACTATTACATTGCCTCCTCACAGTGAGGAAATTTCAATTGTAGCTATTAAAGTGCATCATACTTGTCTTGTTTCTATTTATGTTCCTCACCCTTCTTCTTCAGTTCTGCAAGAGATGAATAATCTCTTTTCTTTTCTTCCAAAGCCAATCTTAATTTTGGGTGACCTTAATTGCCATCACCAGTTGTGGGGTTGTTCGACTTCTACTTGTTATGGGGATGAATTATTAGATATAATAGACCTACATAATTTATGCATCTTGAACTCAGGAGCTGCTACACGTCGTTGTAGTCCCAATCAGAACCAAAGTGCAATTGACCTTTCTATCTGTTCACCAAGCTTAGCTTCCTCGTTAACTTGGGATATTCTAACCTCCACTTATGGTAGTGACCATTTCCCAATAGTCATATCTTATCCTCTTTCCAAACCAAAGGCATCAAGAAGGCTATCTAATTTAAAACATAAGCTACCTATTAGTAATACTAATGATGACTGGGACAAATTTAGAAACATTGTTGACAGAAAACTTTGCACCTTGCCTGTTATTGCTGATGGCAATGAAAATAGTTGTGCTGAAGCTTTAGCGCACATATTAATTGCAGCGGCGGATGAAGTTTTTCCTGTAAAAAATAACAATAGGAGCACAATTCCTTCACCCCCATGGTGGGACTCCGAGTGCACAGAATTGATTAAAAAACGTAAAGTGGCTGAATTTAATTATAACCATGATATGTCTGATATTAATTTTGTAACCGTTAGTAACATAATTATTGAAACTTCTAAAATATTTAAGAAGAAAAAATTTGAATCTTGGCGTAACTTTTGCTCATCAATTTCACCGAACACTCATCCTACGATTGTCTGGCGCAATATTCGTAGATTTAGGTCTGTTTATCACAACCCTTCTCCTATTCCTGATTCTTTAGCCAGTGACTTTTTAGATAAATTAGCTCCTCCTTGGGTTCCTGAGACTATTAACCGTATCCTATCCCCGATATCTATTAACCAAGACACTTCAGACACACATTCCACGCTAGATCTTCCTTTCTCTCTAACTGAACTAAAGGGTATTATTCATAGAACCAAGGATTCTGCGCCAG
The DNA here is from genome assembly GCA_964057195.1 of Orthosia cruda. NCBI lineage: Eukaryota > Metazoa > Arthropoda > Insecta > Lepidoptera > Noctuidae > Orthosia > Orthosia cruda. Next base: position 4,641,841 of record OZ059850.1, on the reverse strand, counting down.
GCATTGATGGCATCCCGTATTCCTTTTTCGCTAATTTGAATGACAATGTCCTCAATTATTACTTAGAACTTATTAATTCTATTATGAAAACAGGAAACATCCCTGTTGAATGGAAACGTCAAATGGTGTTGCCATTCCTTAAACCAAATAAAACTCCATCAGAATCTGCCTCGTACCGGCCCATAGTTTTGTCTTCAATTTTGATGAAATTAGCTGAACACTTAATTAAGAACCGTCTAGAATGGTATGTTGAAAGTAAGGGTCTTTTGGCTGAATCACAATATGGCTTTAGAAAAGGTAAAAGCACCACTGACTGTTTAAGTATTTTTTCATCCGATATTCGGATATCCTTCTCTGATAACCAATCCATTGTTGCAGTTTTCCTAGATATTAATGCAGCTTATGATAATGTCGTATTATCAGTTTTACAAAATAAATTAAAAGCCTTAGAGGTTCCCTCGAATTTGACGAATTTTATTATTAACATCCTGACTGAACGCTCTGTTAACATGTTAATAGGAGATCATGATGTCTCCCATCTTGTATGGAGAGGTCTTCCACAGGGTTCTGTGCTCAGTCCCCTTCTGTACAATATTTACACTTTTGATTTGGACTCTTCCATAATATCTAGTCATGTTAAGGTTCTTCAATATGCCGACGATTTATTATTATATTCTTCAAATCATTCTGTTGAACAAGCTAGTTGTGCTATTAATTCTGCTTTATCTACTTTAGAGTCATGGTTATATTTAAATGGTTTGGATTTGTCCACGTCTAAAAGCGCGGCTGTTTTATTCACCAGGAAGAGAATTTTTCCCTTATTAAACCTTTTCTTTAAAGGAATACTTATTCCAGTTAAAGATAAATTCAGATATCTAGGTGTAATATTTGATTCTAAATTAAATTGGGTTCCTCATTGCGACCATATTATTAATAAATGTGAAAATCATTTAAATATGCTCAGATGCCTCTCAGGTGTGTGGTGGGGTGCTCATCCTTTTTCTTTAAAACTCATTTACAACGCAATCATCAGAAGCATCCTGGATTATGGATTGTTCGTTCTAGAACCTGGTAGTGTTATGGCTTTTAAAAAGTTGGATCGAATCCAGTCAAAAGCATTACGCATTATTTCGGGTGCCATGAAATCTAGTCCCATTAATGCGCTACAAATTGAATGTGGGGAAGCTCCTTTATGCCTCAGAAGACAATTCCTGTCTGACAAATATTTATTCCGGATTCTTCAGTTCTCAAATCACCCTCTCATTCCTAAATTGGAATCTTTAACGTTTCAAATTGAATCTTCAGCTTACTGGTCCCATAAACGTGCTCCTTGTTTAGTTGAAAGCTATAAAAAATTCCTCTCACTTTCATCACCTATTCACCGTTCAAATAAACTTCCCCTATTTAACAATAGTTATGAGAGTTTACTGTTCACTCCCAACATTGAATATAACTGTGTAAGTAAATCAGATCCCGATTGCCATTTAAGTTTTAATACATTTCTGATTGAACATTCAGACTGCCAGCATATTTTTACTGATGCTGCCAAGCGTTCTCCTACGGGTTGTGTTGGGATTGGTACCTACCATACTCAATACAAAATTGTACAGAAAATAAAACTGCCTCCGCAGACTTCTGTTTTTACTGGAGAATGTTTTGGAATTCTAAAAGCTTTAGAATATTCACGTGTTTTTAAGCTCAAAAAAGCTATAATTTTTACCGATTCACAGAGTGCACTTCTAGCCATCAGTAAATCCCCTTTCGAACTAAAATTTCAGTCTCCTATAGTTTATGCAATAAGAGAACTTGCGTTCAGAACCATCTCTGAGGGTAACATACTACTATTTGCCTGGATTCCGGCCCATTCTGGAATTCATGGCAATGATGTAGCTGATGCACTCGCTGGTGATGCGGTGCAATGTGGGGACTTAGTTCCATATAAGAACTTTAGCTATGACCTCGAGACGCTGCCAAAGAATTTTCTTAGGGACACTTGGAAGGTAGCTTGGGATATCAGCAGAAAATCCAAGGGCCGTTACTTTTCTTTTATTCAACCCGAGATTCCAGAAAAACCGTGGTTTGGCAGGGCAAAGTTTGGCAAGGTGGAGACCTCCATTTTAATACGGTTGAGACTGGGCCATGTTTGCTCTCCAGCCCACCTTGCGAAACTTCATATCATCGACGACCCCAATTGCTCGTGTGGCACAGACGTAGGTGACTTAGATCACATATTTTTCTCCTGTCCTTTACATGACCGTTCTTCCTTTCTCTGTGACCTCTTGTCCCTTCGTATTCCTTTTCCTACCTCAATACTTTCTTTACTTTGTACAAATAGCTTTCCAGTGTATAAATGTATAGTCTCATTCATCACCTTAAATAATATTAAGCTGTAACTTTCCTCATTGTAATTTGCTCATTATTTATTTGTTACGCCATTACCATTAAAATATACTGATCCAATATCCGTCCTATCCTAAATTCCGTTAAATTTAATAAATATATTTTTAAATTCGGTTTCCCTACCTTTACTTCTAAATAAAACAATCTGACGTGACATTGGCTGAATGCACAAACCGTGCGAAGCCAGAGAGAAGAAAAAAAAAAAAAAAAAAATTCAAGTGTCAACTGTCAAGAAAAAAGGCGGGAAACGGTTGAAGTGGAAAGGCGCGTTTTTTAATTTATTACTTTGAAATTCAACTTCTCGTGTTTATTGTAATTTAATTCTGTAAATATTCGTACTATTAGGTCTTATTTGGTGTATATATATATTTATGTGACATAAAAATGGGGAAAAAGAGGCGGAGGAAGGATGAGCTGGAAATTCCTCCGGATCTGAAGCAGCATTCGCAGGAATCTTCGGACTCTGACACGGCGGAGTCCACGGTGTCGACAGCATACTCGATTATTAAATTTAAAGATGCCACTGATAAGGAACCTAAGGACAATAAATATGCCATATATAAGGTAAAGGGATATACGCGTCAGTACAGTGAAGATACGAAGCAGGCAGAGTTAATAGTTTTTCTTAGTCATATGGACGAGAATAAGTTTTTCAACGACAAAGATCGTATGGCCCTTTCCAAGGGCATACGAGAACATGGAGTGTCTGGTGTGATGCACTTGCGCACAATAAACAAATATAAGGTCGGTGTCACATTTGATTTACCAAATAACGCCAATATGTTTTTAAAAAACAAAAAATTATTTGATCAACTTTCTCTAAAAGCATCTATCCCTGCTGGTGACACAGAGGTTACTGGAGTCCTTACTTCAGTCCCAGTAGATATGTCTAATAAAGAGATATTTTCATTAATCGGCAGTTCAAAGAATGTAATACAGGTGAGGCGTTTCATGCGCAGGCTCAGAGGTGATGAAGGTAGAATATCTTTTGCCCCTACCCAGACTGTTGCTGTGACATTTGCATCCACTATTTTGCCAACTTATATTTATTTGGACTCATGGCGTCATGAGGTGAACAAATATATCCCACCAGTGAAACAATGCCTTAAATGTCTGCGTTATGGGCATATAGCTAAATTTTGTCGAAATACTGAAGTTTGTTCAATATGTACTGAACATCACAATTTCAAAATGTGTGTTGTTGCCCCGAAGGATGCTAAGTGTGCAAATTGTAACGGCAATCATATTGCAATCTCTTCAGCATGTCCAATAAAAAAGCAAAAGGTAGAAGAAAATAAAATTAAAACTAAAAATGCTACATATTCAGATCTTTTTAATGTAAACTCTTTTCCAGCTTTAACATCACGCAATCTGGACACTCAGATTAGTAATCTCATGAAATCAGATAAATTTATAAATACTTTAGTCGAAACACTCACAAAAATAATAAGCAATAAAGATGAACCTATTAATTCACTTTCTATTAAAGAAGCCTTGAAAACAACGTTCAGTAATAAATTTTCTTCAACCAGTTGATGGATTTTTCAGAATTAAATATTTTACAGTGGAATGCTCAAAGTTTAAATAGTAATAAACATTTATTTATCGATTTTCTTTATAGTCACAATATACATATAGCAATTATCAGTGAAACATGGCTTAAACCTCACCAAAATTTTAAAATAAAAAATTATAATATTGAGAGAAATGATACTGGTAACAAACATAACGGAGTTGCAATAATTATTCACAATACCATTACCTACTCTAAAATTGATACCTTCTTTGATAACTCATTGCAAAACATCTGTATTCAAATAAAAGTAAATAACAAGGAGATAAGCATAGTCAGTTTTTATAGTCCTTTGAATTGTAATCCAGCATTCAGAAAAGAAAACCTTGATTTATTAATAAAATCTATTCCTGGGCCATTTATATTTGCTGGTGATTTTAACGCTCACCACTCGTCTTGGGGTTGTGGCTTGGATTCTGTACGAGGTCGAAACATTTTGGAAGTAATAGATGATAATGATTTGGTTCTGCTCAATAATGGTCATGCAACAACAGTTGGCTCTTTAACTTGGCGTCCTAATGCGCTGGATTTGACGCTGGTCTCTTCGTCTTTAGCTCTCAATTGTGAATGGAACGTACATGATTGTCCTCTTGGTAGTAGTTATCACATTCCTATAATCATTAAAGTAGTGATTAGTAATATTAACAAAAGTAATACATACAGCAATTGTTCTAATGCTGAACATTTGCCCGTTTATCCAAATTATAAATTGGTGGATTGGCAAAGATATAGTAGTCTTGTTGATGAATTGTTGGCTGATTTTAAAGTCGATAATATAAGTCTTTCTGGTACATATCTTAAATTTTGTAGCATTTTACATACAGCAGCTGTAAATTCTATTGAAAATAATAAGCATTTGACTGGTAGGACAAATTTTGTGAATCATTCATGTCTTGTAAATAATTTTAAAAGACCTTATCTTCCTTGGTGGAATCAAAAATGCACAGAAGCCGTATTAAATTTTAAAAATGCATACATATATTTTAAAAATAATCCATCAGAAGAAAGCTATCTACAATTCAAAAGGCTTCGAGCGGTTAAAAAACTTGTTCTAAAATTGGAAAGACAAAAAAGTTGGTTTGCTCTTTGTGAAACATTCAATAGGACTACGCCATTATCTGTCATATGGAAATTTATGCGGAAGTATAATAAAACATTCAATTTTAATGCTCTCGAAGATGATGGATGGGTTTTAGATTTTCTTAAAAAATACACACCAGATTTCGCATCACAAGACTCAAAATCTTCATTCACAACCAGTACTAATCCCAGCAATAATTTTCTTCTTAGTCCTTTTTCATTGCAGGAATTAATATCAGCCATATCTTCCAGAAGAGATACTACTTATGGTCTTGATGGAATGCCATACATACTTTTTAAAAAACTTAGCATTAGTAGTTTAAAAATATTTTTACAACTTTTGAACTTATTATGGCAAAATGATATTATACCTCTTAACTGGAAGGTGGATTGCCTTGTACCTGTTTTAAAACCAGATAAGCCTAAAATGTGTCCTGATTCTTACCGCCCTATAGCTCTTACTTCTTGTGTTGGAAAATTATTTGAACAACTTTTAAAACAGCGTTTAGAGTTTTATATTGAAAAAAATAATATCTTACCATCAAACCAATTTGGTTTTCGTAGGAATCGTTCTGCTAGGGAAAGTGTTTGTCAATTACAGCTTGATATTCACAAGTCGTTATCGTCAAATGAAAATTTGGTTGGAGTGTTTTTTGATATTGCAGGTGCATTTAATAGTGTGAATATAGATATTTTATGTAGTGAGTTATCACAGATAGGAATCCCTGGAAAAATAATAAATTGGTTAAAACAATTTCTTAGCAATAGGAAAGTCTTTGTAAAATTTAACAGACACCTTTATGGTCCTAGGCTATCGTCTAAAGGAGTTTGTCAAGGGGGCATTTTATCACCTTTAATATTTATATTGTATATACGAAGATTAAATTTAATTTTAGGGTCTCAGGTTAAAAACTTACAGTTTGCAGATGATTTAGTGGTTTATGCATCTGGAAAAAATGTATCACAAGTAGTTGAAATAGTGAATGTTGCATTAATGTATCTATGTAAATATTTCTCTTACCTTGATCTTAGTGTCAACCTATTGAAGTCCAAAGTTGTTTTATTTGGTAAACATAATCATAATATGCCTGCTGTGCTGTACAATAATTGTGCATTACCCAGTTCTTTAGATGTCAAATTTTTGGGTGTTATTTTTTCACATAATTTGTCCTGGAATAATTATATGAAACATATTATTAGCAAAGCAAATAAAGCTTATAATATTTTGAGATCCTTGAGTGGTACATATTGGGGTGCAGACCCTAAAATTTTGTTATTATTGTACAAATCTTTAGTTCGTAGTCACTTTGAATATGGTTTCTATTGCTTTGCTGCAGACTCTAAACATGTAAATAGTTTAAATATTTTGCAAAACAAGTGTTTGCGCGTTATAACTGGGGCGTTCAGAAGCACTCCTGTAAATGCAATGCAGATTGAATGTAATGTTCCACCATTAGCCATTCGTTTTGATTACTTGTTAGAAAGGTTCTTTTTGAAGCTTTATAGTGTTTTGGGTAATAGTCTTTTAGTCAATATGTTGCATTTAGCTATGCAAACTGCTACAAAATCTTTTTATATACTACAGCAACTTAGAAAATTCAAAAACTTTATTGAAAATATTAACATTTACCGATCTAAGCTTATCTTGCCTTGCTATGAGGGAACTTTCAGCAGTAAATTTCCAGCTATTAGTGTTATTATAAATAAGAAAAAGGATTTGCCTTCAAAAGAGGAAGTATATGTAATGTTGTCAGAGTGGTCAGATCATAAATTTGTGTATACTGATGGTTCCAAGAATGATAGAGCTGTTTCTTTTGCCATCTATGAGCCGTCTTCAAACGTAGGTATTGGTAGGAGAATTGACAGAAATGCTAGTATTTTTACAGCTGAAGCTGTTGCAATTCTGAGTGCTTTAAAACATATTAAAAATAGCAATTCTGAACATAGCAAATGGGTTGTAGTAAGTGACAGTATGAGTGTTCTAAAAAATTTGGCAAATAATAAACTACATGCCAACACTAATTACATTATTCATTTGATAAAACAACTCTGGGTTGAATTAGCCCAGTCAAATATTGAAATTTGTTTTGTTTGGGTACCTTCACATATTGGTGTTAGAGGAAATGAAAAAGCAGATTTTCTTGCCAAAAAAATTGTTGAGTTGGAAGAATTAATACCTAGCACTGATATGAGTGTTCCCATACCATACACAGACGCAGTTAGTCTCTTAAGACGGCGCATGTGTGAGGCATGGGGGAAATATTCATACCACTGCACACATATTGAAAATAAAGGTTCTTGGTTTAACAGTCTTGATGTTCAAATCAACTCTGTTCCTTGGTTTTGCAAAAATAATTTATTTGTAAGTAGAAAGTTTTATTCAATTATTTGTCGTATGCGCTTTGGTCATTGTAGATTAAATTATCATCTTCATCGTCTTAAAATGGTCAGCATATCGTATTGCAATTACTGTCAATCAGAAAAAGTTCAATCACTACATCATATCTTCTTTGAGTGTTCATCTTTCAACATTCAGCGCCTTGTGTTGTCGGATGAGCTTCTAAAAATTTATAAAACACCTGTTAGGGTCCCGCTGTGCATACAGGAGTTGCTTAAGAACGCTTCAACTTATTTATATTTGTATAGATACATATTGGAGACTGTAAATGAGATTTAAATGGTTCTATTTCTTGTTCCTATGCACCTATGTATATATAAATATTACCGTTTTATTATTATTTATAAAGTTTGTATATTTAAAACTAGTATAAGATGTGTGATAAAAAAAAAACCAGAAGAAAATAAACTTAAATAAGATGACATGAAATGGAAATGACACTTACCCTGGAATTGATTGACATTGACATATAATGGAAATGACGTTTACCCTGGAGTTGGAATTGGAAAAAAAAACGGAATTGTGTAAAAACAAGATTTTAACTAATAATCAAAGACAAACTTATAATGACTACAACATGGATTAGAAAAACGAAAGACATGATTTCTAAACATATTACGAAAGAAAAAATACCTACGAAAGACTAGGCAGTATGGTTGAAAGACTATAGCCTGCCCGAAGGGCGAAAAAAAAAAAAAAAAAAAAAAAAGTGTCAACTGTCAAGTCAACCAACGTCAAGTCTATAATCTCAACGATTAGTTATTCCATAATCATCTGTGCCAAAATTGCTTTCTTTTAATATTTGTCTAACATTAAAAGTAATTATCATTATTTTTCCACTATTCTGATAAGACAGATAAGACTATGAGAAAACGAACAATAATGACTTGAATTAAGATTTGAAAATGTATGAACCCCAACCCAAATCAGATTGGTCCATCGATTTCAATTGAATTAGAATCACCGATAAAGTCGTGCGGTATGTATAAGAAAATAATTAATTGTATTGTATAAAGATTTTCTAATCAAAATCTTATCAAAACGCAAAGTAGAAGTACCGGTATTTTCAAAATTCAAATGATTCAACAAATACAAAAGAATCTCGATAGATGGCAGAACAAACTCATTTTCAGGAGCTCCATTTCACGGACCTTTCATTAAAAATGTATTTGTTTTTTCGTACTTATATCATCCTATACTAAGGTGTTGAACTAGTAAAACAATATTATGGTCGAATGAATCTGTTTAAACTTTATTCCAGATATAGTTTCTAAACATTTAATTTAATATTTTCATCTTTAAGCAATGCTTCACTGACAGTTTAAAGTTATTAGCTATGCGTATATTGAAACTTCCCGTAGGGCAGCGACCGTCAGTCGGCCTCGATGACGGAATGTGTGAAAATTTTAAGATGGTGATCAACTGTATTTTTCGTATATTAGTAAAAAAAAACAAGTCTGAAGCATTGTGATTATGTTGAAAAGATTAAAATGTGTTTAAAACAGTGACTGCGCTATATAATTTACGATCGAATCGGTGAAACAGACATAGAGTGCAGTACGTGTTAAGTGCAATCGCTGACATTGTTTCGATAAAAATTGTTGAGCCCATCGCGATTGTTATGTTTAGTATTCTATTGTGTGCTTTTATAACGCCTTGTAAATGGTATAAGAGATTCTGATGTTTCCTAAGTCATGGAGAGGCAGGAGAGATCACATGCCAACATGGAGGCCAGTGACTGTGTGGACACAAAACAGGTGAGTGAGTCCTACTCAGATAATTGCCGGTTTTTAATAATTTCACCTTAGGCTTACTCACATTGCCTTGGTGCTTGTGAAATTTGCATTGGAATGTGCCAACTGCAGTGTGTTGTATAGCTAAACATGTACTTTGAGCATGCATGTTTTGGAGTTGATATGATTTTCTGAAGATATATTGAGTAATTTAATTTACAGTGTACTATGATTCAAATGGTTAATTTTAATTAAACTTCATGGTTTCAATGATGTAAAAACATATCAAGGCAAGTGGTGGGCGCTGGAGGTGGCTGCCCACACTCACTGAATAAATTATTGGCATTAGAACATTGTTATGAGCCTTATTTGTCATATCACACACTAATATGTGTGTGTGTCTTTGTCTTGTTCCTTTTATATGCCATAGTCTTACTATATTTAGAATATTTATATATTAAGTTCAAATCTGCCTTTTGTAGAAAGTTTACTTAATTACTGAGCTGAAAGTAATATCTTAGAACTCGTCTTGTGTGTCGTACATGCCAATTATAGTAAAAGTATTTATATGATCGAATCGGTATTGTGTTATAAAACATAATTTTATTATTGTTTGTATGTTCTACAATATAAACTAGATTACCCTTTCATAATAATTAAATATTTATTAGATTGCTTTGATTTTACTGAAAAGTCTCATTATATTGTGGGCATTTTTATTTTTTATGCTGGCTCATCACTATGAATTATTTAATTATAAGTTGTGTTTTCTATAGATTTAAAAACTAACAACCTCCTAACTGTTTTTGCTTGTGACTCAAGTTCGAGCTTGTGACTCATGTAGATCACTGATTCAAGATTGATATTATTTCATTCCAAGTACACACTATTGAGTTCTTGGGTTTTAATTGGCTATCTTTGGTTTTCTGAGAATCAATCTACCTGGCCTACTTAGTAGGGGGGTCAGCTTCTATGTATAATCTAACAAGATAATACCAATAGAAATTAAATTATTTTTTCTAAACCTTAGAACTGGTCCATGTTTTATTAATTCAGTTCAATTTCTTATTCACGGATACTCTTTATTACCATTATGAAATTAGTACATTATCTCTTATTTTACTACGACATGCTGCAGGTCTTCTAAATAGTGAATTAACAAGATTTTAATAATTGTAATACTGTTTTAATAATTTATTCATTTGACTAGGTATCTCCAAAAATATGGCAGCCGATTTATTTGTTCCAAAATCAAATTGTAAAATGGTTCGTAAGTTCCTCCACCTTGAGAGTCCTTAAAACTAAACTTATATTTTAGTCCCTTGTATGCCGGAACGCAGATCTACGCGAGAAACAATGGCTTTTTCAATGTGTCTCGAATGCAAGGGGTTAAAGGAGACAAGTTGTTAATTTTAAAAAGGTAATATCTGGAAGCTCTAATCCCGTTTATTTATTTATTAAAACTCCTTGCAACATAAAAGTAAATAGGCCGACTTAATGCCTGAGGCATTCCCTACAATCAACCAAGAAATCCATTCTGAATCGAATTTCAATAATAATTACACTGTGACCAAGTGTCATACTGTGGGCTAATCCATGTCCCAGAAACAGCCCGTTCCTGAAAATAGCCACAGGCGTGAAGCCACAGGAAGAAGATAGGCTTCAATATCACAGCAGACAATGGTTGACTCAGTGTTATGTGCCAATCTGTATGTGAAGAGAAAATCATACATAGTGTGCTAAGTACACATTCATGCAATATTTACTGGAGATGCATAATGTGTGAGGTCAATGCTTTTTGAAATCTGTACTTTTATATTATTTGGATTTATTATGTAAGTCCTACTTTACTAATACAAAAGTTTTTGAGGATTGATGGATTGATTTATGTTACTCTTTCACGCAAAAAACTACTAAACAGATTTTGATGAAACTACAGGAATATAGCTTATAAATAAGAATAAAATATATGGCTAATTTATAAAAATATTAGGGGTAGTATTAATTATATACAATCGCGGGGATTAATCTAATCAAGAAAAACTAATATCTGGTATTATCCTGTATTGGTTATTTTTTGCAGTCTGAACTGGCTATCTGCAATGTATTGAGGAAAAGACCAGATACAATCAATTGATTGTTGAAGTATTAGTTCCTATGGAAAATTTTCCATGGATAAACCTTGGACCAATCTAATGTGAATCTGCACAGTATGGATGGACCAGAAAATCTAGGTAAAAATAAGAACATGGGAGAAACAGTATAATCAAATCAAATAATGATATTATAATTATTATCTATACCAATATTATAAAGAGGAAAGATTTTTTGTTTGTTTGTACCGAATAGGCTCCAAAACTACTGGACCGATTTCAAAAATTTTTTCACCATTGGGAAGCTACTCTATCCCCGGGTGACATAGGCTACTTTTTATCCCTGTATTCCCACAGGCACGGGAACTACGCGGGTGAAACCGCGAGGCGTCCTCTAGTAACTAATACTTTCTGTTGCAGACATCTGGCTAAGCTTGATGTTCTGAACTCATGATTTTAAAATATCTACCTAATACCTATAAACACACAATACTTTTAGTAAATACAGATCTATGTGGAATATGTGAAAAATATTTTATATTACTTATTGAGAATATGTAAACAGTCTGTGTACATATTGGTCAAACTTAAAAAAGTATGACACATTAGTACAAATATGAGTACTGATGTGATCTTTTATGGCCATAATTTCTGAAATATTTAGCTTAGTTGAAACTCAGTCATACCACGGCGGTTTAATCCTATGCATTGATAAGATATGGAAATTGTAAAACCTTGTAAAAGTAACATATTCTATCTGGTTAAAGTTCTTAGTTGGTTTCCATATCAGATAAACGAAAAATAGAAAAAAGTCCATACAAGGAACCCTTTCAAAAAGTTAAGGACGGAAGTGCAAACAAAACTAACGCGCTTATCTAAGTTCGTCCGAAGTTGGTGTCGTGGTAGGGGGCGCGCGCTCTCCGCACAGTTGGGCGCGCAGTTGAAACGCGTCGCGCGCGCAGGTCGCCGTGCGCGCGTTACCCGCGAACTTATCGAACACGCCCGCGAGTGATGTCACTTGGAGAACCAGTGGTAACTGTGCTGTGATTGTGAATTAACTATGGTAGCCATGGTGGCATCAGCGTCAGGATATGGCACTCTCCGCCGCTTCCTCAGCATGCCTGACGGACAGCACTCGGTTGCTGATGCAGGGGTCGGAACCAGCAACTCCGTTGCCGTCTCGGTAAGAACTCAGTTGTTAGGAACAGTTAAGCATAGCGATGAATGATAACGTTATGCGTTTGGAATGCCGATTTTAATTTGTTGTTGATGCGATATACTTGATTGAGGTGTGACTTTAATGTACCTACCACAATCCGCGACGATGAGACGAAGCCATCGATAAGTTTGTTTGCGATACGATATGACTTACATTACTATAACTAGTTAGTTAATCAGTAAGCGATAATGCGTCTTCTTTGATGGTATGGTATGACATCAATGCCAGAAGATTCCACAGAACTTAATTCTGAAGCTCGTAGCTTAATGATCATTAAGTACTGTATGCCGATCAAATAGGTAGGTTTACTATGTGTAGAAAATGTACCAAATTAACTGCAATTTTCGTCGAAAAAATTAAAACACTAGAAAGTTTCGCTCTACAAGTCCCATTAGAATGTATACGTGCGTATTATAATCACCAGACTTGTGCAAAAAAATACCAACCGCTTGTGTTCGTGAGTGGATAACGAAATCTGTATTATTACTAGACCGTTTCTCATTGACCAGTATTGCTTTAGTTCGGCGCTGCGCGGTGTTACCAAAATCTCGAAACTGGTTCGGCTGAGTTCGGCACACCGCATTATGGCAGCTAAAAAAAGAATCCGGACAAATCCATCAGTCTACTGACTGTAGTCGTCCACGGTGGGGTCATCAACCTTACTTTCCTTTTTATTATTCCGCTGTAATTTAACATCGATCGAAAATCCGGCCTTGGCCTCGCACGCACCATTAGAACAATACTTTTCGATGATGATGTCACCCTAATCTGCTGGGATATGTAAGTACGGACTACGGGATGGATACGGCCAAGGTTAAGCCAACAGACCGTGGCTGTATCTCTAGCGGATCACGGCTCGTTGATCACCATCCGCGAAAGGAGCGCATCACTCACTCTGTGGTTACCGACCCAGATCAGACAGCGCTTACCCGCTTTTTACCTTACCTGAATTAATATGAATCGTGTCCACTCTTAATATAGCAAATTGGTATGGAACGTTCCACTTACTAAACGACTCAGGCGACAATTGAAGACTCGCAATTCGCAATACTGGAAAAATACCGAGGCGAGTTTGTATGTTTTCCGTAACTGGGCGAAATCTTGATTGCAGACGTTCAATCCTTCCTTCCTTTACACTTTCTTGTATTAGCCCGCATCGGTGCGTAGAGAAAACGCCACAAATCCAATACGATCGCCGTGATAATAATACACTGTCAATGGAAACAGAGAGTACCTAGTAATTCACCGCGATTGTTCGACGTGGTTTCCTTTCCCACCCGCTAGTTTTTAAACTCCGATAAAACAAATTTGAATAAGCTATTGATGTTGTTGCTTTCGCGTTACATTTTAAAGAGAAACGTAACGTAAAATTGCAATGACACTGATCCACAAATGATCCGCGTCGAGAAATTATGAAAAAGATTTATTTCACGCTTAAATAATGAGAATGAATCGGTTTATCTGTTGCACATAAACTAGTTGGACCACATCGTGGAAGTAGCTTTTGGAATGTTCGTCGTAAACGAGGCCGACAAGTTTGCCCTAAGAATCTAATTAAAGTTATCAAGACAAAAATTCTCACAGTCGGAACGAAAACCTTAGGCAAACAAGTTTGTTGTAACACATAAAATGCCATTTAATTTTTGACACATTCCACGGTTGAAGCCCGTATTTCTATGTGTTCAACCTAGTACCATGTGTGTTTGGCACAGTTAGTTCCAGCAGAGGCAGCCGGACACGTTACGACACAGCATAACATTGTGGTGCCACCTCTTGGTGCATGCTTCCGCCCACGATCCTCTTATATGGTGAGGACCTTGTTACGGTTGCCTTACGGAGACATCCACACGACAGGATTTTGCAATGTTATGTTTATGTCACCTTGTCCGGAAGGTTGTAATTGGTTAAATTCCTTTATCTCCAACTCTGTTCTCATCTTAATTACTTGATGCATTCTTGATTGATCAGTTCTTGGTAACCTTGTTGCTACTATGTTTCCAAGTGCGGCATTGCGAATGGGGACACCCAGTTGATTGCTCTTGCAAATATACCAAAAAGTCTTTATAGTTTATTCGGCTTTCGATTTAAGTAGGTAGTTCGGTGAAGTAACTCTGGCAACATTACGCAAGGTGGAAGCTCTACAAACAAAACTTATTACCCACGCCTTTAATGAAACTAATACTTTCAAAAATGATCAAAGTGAAATGCATGGACGAAATAAATCTTGAGCAGTCACAATCGAAGGCGGACGTCGATCAAAGATTAGAAACGCTCTTAAAACAAGTGTACGGCTCGCTGTGAAGATGAATTTCCAGATTAGTCTTCTTAAGAATTTCTTCATAATTATAGCACGTATGCAGGCAGCTACGTCTAACAATCGCGGTGTCAAAGAAAATATAATTAAACTCGTCACACTCGCTACTTAAGTGTTATATCTGAGGGGAAATTTTAATTTAGTTGTGAAATCTCTGATTTCTTTTAATACTTTACAGAATTTTCGACTATGCAACACCGTAGCAGTTTTGTTGCGACACAATGTTTAACAGTGTACTGACAAATTGAATGCGTCCTTTTATGTAATAACATTGTGTCGACAAGGCGTTAATTGTTAGTGTAAATAATAGTTCAGAGTATAAATATAGGCAATACAAACATTAATCATCGGTGCCAAACAAATCGTCAGGGAAACATTATTTTTGCCCGTGACGGATTCGTATCCTTGAGCTGCGCCATCTGTTGCGTCGTTGTGTCCTGTTTCCATATTGGTTATAATTTATATCTATTTTATATGTCCGGTATAAGTATAACCCTATTAGTTACGTGGATTTGAAAGTTGATCCTAATTCTAAAGCATCATCTCATCCTTATTTGACTTGAACCCAGAACTCCGGCAAGACAAGATACTCCAACTGAATCAAATCAAATAATTTATTTGCATAATACATGTTAAAAAGGTTTTACAGGTATAAAAGGTAAATTGTATTATTTGTCTTTAGGTTACTAATGCGGTGCGCAAAGTATAATATATTTGGTACTAAGTATGGCAATATTGAATATTAAACAGACAAAATTTTACTAAACAGACTAACATAATATATTTCAAATGGGGTTACCTTATAAAATAGAAAGGTCCAATAAAAAATGCCAAATAAATAAAAAAACGATTTGCAAAATGTTTTTTTTTTTTTTCATTCTAATAATCATTAATTGAATAATACTGACTTCAAGACATCGCAATCCTCGTCTATATTTTCAAAGACTTTTACTAGACGTAATTATACCTGGCACAATATAAAATTATCAACGCCCGAATTCAAAGTCCGTTATTTATTTAATAAAAAAAAAACTTATTATCTATTACTTAACCCGGAATGCGGTTACGTGTCAACGGCAGTACAGGTATTGAGGCACATTCGCTATGATGGTCAGAGAAAGCTATAAGAGGAATGTTTCGCGCGGTTACTTTCATGTGGCGAACTTTAATATTACATGCCAGTATAGCCAGTGAAGAAATTGCCTGTTCAAATCATATCTGTTATGAACTTAATATTGCCTACATGTGTTTTGCGATACGGTTGGTGTTCTCAATGATTCGTTATTGTGAGAATATTGCACGGTCTTCTTATTTTAGCAGCTCGCTTTGTTTTTGTCTTATATTGTGTTGTGTAATTATATTAAAACGTCGTGTTTTAACAAAAAAACGATATCTTTCTTTTTCATTACGGACTCCGGAACTCACTTCTTCTCAGCGTTTCGATAGCAAAAATAGTCTCTAAATATTATGTTTGGCCCAGAATTAGCAGGGCGCGCAAGGCAAAAGGTGGGCCATGGTCTTTGGGGAGACGCCGCACAAACACTGAAGTTTGGAGCCATCCGAGAATCCCCACCCGTGAAGGAACTGGAACTCACTAATTATGGGAGTTTAGTTTCTTGGTTAGAAAATATCTCTTCTCTGATACCTTGCTTATATGAAGAGCTAATACGAAGAGCGCATATATCAAGGACTCTTGTTGAAACGAAGAAGCAGTTAGTTCAAAACTATTAAATTTTAATGTCGACCTTTACTCTTTCAAACATAGCGGACTTGAAAACCCCACTATACATAAAACCGTGATGTTTCGCGAGATACTCTGACTTTTCATATAATTCTCGTTTCTAATAAAACATAAATGTAATTACATGTTCATCTCTCCGTGCAAGGAAATGAATTACTGCGATACGATAGACGATGAGTTAGTAGCCTTTCATTATCTACCTGTGCATTATTTTAATCATAAAGCTTCTACGTTCTTTATTGCTCTTAGATGGCTATTATCAGTACATCTTATTTAAGTCTAGCTAGACTGAGCTCTTCATGAACCAATTTATTCCTAACCGCTTCTCGATGTTGAGTTGGATTCCTAATTCGCGCATTATTTCCTTCTCTTAATAGTGATACTAATTTAAAACTATATATAATGTTTGGTACAAATGCTCGGTCGTCCATGTCGGTATTAGTCAACGATATTGGTAATGGTAACAAAACATGATGTCATAGCGAAAAGTGAAATTGACTCCAGGAAGGCAGCGTGTTTGAACAAATCACATGCGAACAATCAACTGTTTGAGAGCGATGTTATACTGAATGGAACCGACGCCATTCACGAAGTACTCAATCGGCTATACAAATTCAAAACATGTTGAGTTGTAGCGTAGCACAAAAACTGTGTGACAAAGCTGTTCTGGGCATAACGGCTGCTGTCAAAAGTGCAGTGTTTGTGCGTTTTCACGTACTTGATAGATTACTAACTGCTTGGACAGAAGTCTCGTTCATACAAAGTGGACTATTGACACATAGTAGCATAGGCTTTTGTTTTTATCCCCCGCCGGAAAAAGAGGTGTGTTTGTGTTATAAGTTTGACGTTTGTTGCTGTGTATCTGTGTGTCTGTCTATGGCATCATAGCGCCTAAACGGATGAACCGATTTTGATTTATTTAGTTTGTTGTTTAAAAGGTGATTTTGTCGAGAGTGTTCTTAGCTATGTTTGAATAAAATCGGTTCATCCGTTCAAAAGTTATGGGCGTTTTACTATTTGAATCGGGGTGTTTTCGCAAGATGAATGTGTCGGGGTTTTTTAAATTTTGAAAGGTTAGTTGTGTCCCAAGAAGTTACATTACAATACTATTGGTAAATATATTCTACTATATTGTTATTTATTAGTGAAGAGACTAAGAAACTGCCTAACGTCAAGATTATATCATCTATGTCACATAGACAATCTGCTTGTGTCTTCCTTCTAACTTCAATCTTAACGTGAGACGAGTATAACTTGCCGTGAATTCAAATGGTCCCAGAAGTGCATTATTTTTCATAATAATGTTACTCAAAGACTCTAACTTACTTAAAACTATTTTCTCCTCCTTTTGGCGTCTGGCGTTTAAATTAGGTACAAAACTTCTCTAAGTAAGTAGAAAATCTAGACAAAGAAAAATTGCATATGTAATGGATGCTTCAAGGTTACAGCATCACTTTCTCCAAAACTAAGAGGCTCTCATGACGAGATGTGTTATCGTGTTTCACTGTCTCTTTTATCTTGTTATCGCTAACATCTGACATTTTGCATACGAATTTGCGTGTTATTCCAATTTCATGCACTTGTTATGTACATATTTATTGTAGTTAATTTTATTTGCTCAAAAAACTACAAAGCAAAAAATAACTTTCTTTTCCGAAGTCGGTGTCTTTTGTACCCATTTTTTTTCAGTTTTTCGACACCGACTTCGGAAAAGAAAGTTATTTTTTGCTTTGTAGTTTTTTGTTCTGGAAGTCGGGTTTGATTTTTTGTTAAAAAGTTTTTTATTTTTCTCTTTTTAGTTTTGGTAGGTACCTCCAATTAACATGATTATCATTTACAGCCAAAGTACATCTCATTGCGATTCCAATAAGCCCAAACACGACTAGGATACATTGTTTTATATTAGAGTTCCAGTGCCTACCTTCCGGCTTCATCATCAGATCAGTTCGATGGTGCCATTTTCATCAGTACCATTTATTTATAAGTATTTGCTTCATTATAGTCGGTTTACTATTCGAGATATCTTATGCCCGTGACATATTTAGCATTTAGGAGTTCCAGTGGCCATCTGTGGCCTTCTTCATCAGTTCGACTCCACCAAATGGTACTTTCCGAGTGCAAATGATTGCATTGTTGATGAAAATACCAAAATCGCTATATGTTTGCCTATAATATTTGAGGAGTTCCCTCGATTTCTCTAGGATTCCATCATCAGATCCTGACCTGATGATTATGGGACCAACTAGGAAGTATACCCTTTCAAACAAAAGAAGAATTTTTGAAATCGGTCCAGGGGTCTTTGAGTAATCGGGGAACATACATAAAAAAAAAAAAAAGATTCTTCAGAAGAGAGAATTGAGAACCTCCTCCTTTTTATGAAGTCGGTTAAAAACTCGCAATACAAGAACGTGAACATTACCTAGGTTTCCCTCTTCAAAGTCTGCTCAAGGCGGTGATTTGCTTATTCCACACTTTTTTATAGCTTCATTAGTAAAATTCCTAATATTGGTTTTCCTTACAGTTATTGCCTCGAAACTCTCGAGCTGGTGAAAACTTTTGAATTGATTGACCATCCTTGAACAAAAGATACCTAACTCTTTTTAATTCTCACATTTCTTTAAAGATTCGTGACGATTTTAACGGTCTTATTTCTATTTTTGAACAATTTGCGAAAGTATTGTGGATACAATTGTCGTTTCTTTTCAAATTATTATGCCAATGCACGATATTTTTTTCTTGTCTGCGCCAGTGCACATTTTTTCACTACTTTTGGAATGTTTTGGTAAAAAAACAAAGATCTTGAATTATAAAGATTGTGTAACCGTTTTCCCATTTATAACTTGTGCTTGAGGAAATCTTGCGGTCTCAGTGAGATGTACAATGGCGCTGTTTTTTTCTCCGATTTCAAGATCAAGGCTTTTAAATGCTTCGTCATGAACGATCTTAGTTTCTGTTTGTAATGTGCTTATAATAGCGGCGAATGATTTGAAGCAATCATCTCTAGTCGACTGTAACATATTACCTGCTTTAGATTTAAGTCTACCTGTTTATTATGAGTTTAAATTTCCTCGAAGAGTGTCTTGCTAGTGGTTTCTTATTAATAAACTGAAGTCTATTTACTCGATTCGTTCTAGTTTATACAATTTTCACTATAGCAGACGGTAAAATTAAATGTATGAATGAATATCAAATCAATGCAGAATCAAACACCAGGCACACAAAACACTCAGGAAACAATATAACGGTAGTCGAGCCGGGCGGGAAATCGTTTAGTGCTTCCAGATTTCCAGCGTGGTCCCAATAGTATTCCGCGAAAGCGCAATTCACGCATCTCGGTTGGAGATGCGCGGGATTCTTGTGCAATTCCCTCAGTGGGCCGGATTCCATGGCAAGTGGTAATGTCGTGCAAACTGCCAGTATTGTGCGCTGCAACATCCGTGGGAAATCTTGAAAACGAGCCTTGCATGCATAAGTAACTGGCCCCTCATAGTTCGGATGCAGTTTCGTCATTTACTATGTTGCCGTTATGAAAGTTATAGACAGGTTTCTCAGGCTGTTAACTAAGTCGTCTGTACAGTTATTCACTTAACGTATGCTAATATGGTCTAATAATCTATCTAATTCCTGGCCCTTTAAGTACTATAAGTAAGACCGGGAAAATTCTAGAAGAACTTGATATATGAAGATACTCTGTCTGAACATTTCGTCGTTCCAATGTTTTTTTTTTGTCCATAAGAACTATTGAACTTGGTAAAAACTCGCCATAAACACGTTTTTATGGTGTTACGTTGAGTACCGAATCGAATTGTTGCTTGCTTGAGATCTGTTGAGATGCTATCGAGAATCACGGAATCAAAATTAAACTTTCCACTAAGTAATGGATGTCTTAGATAAATATTTTAATTGTTGTTAAAAAAAACGCACTTTGTTTTATTGTATAATAAAGTCTTAGTTGTTTACTTGGCTAATGTTTTCTTTCCCACAATGGGATTTCTTTTGTATTGTTGTGTCTTGTAATTGAATGAAATCGTTTTCGTTTATTTTCGAATTCAATTTAGACGTTCTTGTGTTTCAAATTTTACTTATACTCTATCCCGGAAAATTTCGATAGTGATCGGGTGTATTTTCCGTAGATATGCATTTACTCTTCCTCGGAAAGCTCAACTTGATCTATCGCCTGTAACATTTGCACCCAACACTACTTCGATGATCTCTTTTATACCTCCACGCTTCGTATTCTAATGAAGCCGTCGAAAATTTTATTTGGTCTTGAAGCCTTGAACATTTAAGCGTTTTATTTGTTGACTCGATTAGCAAAGTCTCCACGCCTACTGAGGTTTTTTGCAGAGGTCGTGGTATCAACATGAAATAAATCTTCTGCTGTATTGGTATGCCTTATTGCTTTCGAAACGTTTGTTTCTGATGCAATCGATTTTGCTCTATTTAAGTAATATTGTGTTTCCATGATGTTCAGGGAATGAGTTTATGTGTGTGCTTGTATGCATTAGGTATTTTTATTTAGGCCATGCTGTGGTTTACCATGACACAATATTATTACACGCCCGAAAATCGCATGTAAAGGATTTCAATTTTAGGCCACACATTTGTGACGTCGCGTGTGGCGAAGTTCTGCGGTAAAAAGCTCTCTGGGCCGTTGGGCCAGATGTCGGCAGCCCGGCACAGACGACGCCTACCATTGTTCACAAGTATCTACTATTTATTTAATATTCGTGTACTCTACCAACAATGTGATCAAAGACTTCGTGCGTGGAATGCTGATGCCACCTACAGGCTTATTTACCTTAACAGACTTGTATCTAACGATGAAAATGGTCTCTCGCATATTGGAGACGTCAACGCGGATCGCTTTCGCAACGTTTCCTGCTAACATAAAACTGCTTTCGACACGAGTAATCATTTTATCAATATTTTGGTCGAGCAGTGGCGTAATGGGCTGCGTTACGTCTATTAAATAGCCGAATGAGCCGACCGTTATATTGATCGTCCGACGTTTTGTACTCATTATAGTTATGGTTACGAAATGTTTATAAATATTAGTCGTCGTTGCTTGCTCCCTTTGCATATAAGCGCCACATTTCCGACTTTCACCGAGATATCTCGCTTCTGCACCTTCCAACTGGGTCATACTCGTTGGGAACTTGGGAGTCAAATAAATCAAAATATCTTTAGCGAATTGTTTTAGTTCCACAGTAGAAATAATAAACGAAGAGTTTCTCGTTTGTCGTTATCAAGTGAAAGAACATCAGGAGAGTGTACTGGATTATATCGTGCGATAACTTATCGGACATGACGATTTCGCCTTAAATACAGCATTCTGTTATCGTTGACAACATTGACGATAGACACGCAAATATTTCAACTTGCGATAAGCGCTTCTTTGTCGTTTGTTTCAATCTCTAGAGTAACTTGTGTGGATATTATTGGTGGAATCAGTACCGTACGGTGACTTCCTCCCACTTCCATAGCATTCACAATGGACCTTGACAGTGCTACGTTAATATCAGCGTAGGTTCTGAGGCCACTGTAATTTTCATTAACATCGTTCGCGTGTGGCTGATCACACAAATTTCCATCCGTACCAGAGACAGTCATCTATGTAATTGTAGAATATGATATAATTGTTTGGGTGGCTGTAAAAAATGGCCTTGTCTCTTAACGTCGATATTTTTTCCAACCACGAGTTAAGTCTTTATAGTCTCCGGTTTAGGCTTGTGTTTTTGCCCAAAATGTTTCTTATTCTTCTCGTCAACAACAGCCTACAACAAATTGCTCTACAATAAACTTAATGCTTGATCGAGGCTGCGTGGGCTTGATATATTTATAGTTCTTACTAGTTATGACTTCATCGCATCACTGATCTGTTGACATTTCTGAGCTCAGTGGTCGTAATGGCAGAGTTCCGCTGTTTAGATTTGATGGTTTCTTAACTAATTCAATTGCCTTACGTGTAAAAGGAGATAGGATAAGGCTCGTTTCTTGGATCCTTCTTCGGACATCGCATTTCCCTTAGTCGGAGGACGTCCAGTTCTCGGGGTCAAGTTCCCTTTTATATTCTTATTGAACATCCTGCAGAGTAAATTCAGATTAAGACCCTGTGAGAGGTCCCTAACTCCCTATCACTACAACAACCTTATAAAGCACTAGCTGGTCCCCGCGGCTTCGCTCAAACAAACAAACAAATTCTTCAGTTTTATAATATTAGTATAGATGTTGATAAAACTCTTTCGCAAATTAGCAAATTTGGTTACCAAAAAAACGTAATAGTGAGTCATTCTTAAAAGATAGACCCGGACTTTTTTTCAGAACTTTTAAAGAGGAACAATTCCATCATACATGATATTTGCGTAACTTCCATTTACGCAGCGCACGCAACGGAAGCTCTCAAAACGGAATCTTTTTGCCCGTTTTTGCAACATTTTTCATTTATGCTCCGCTCCTATTGGTCATAGCGTGATGGTATATAGCCTATAACCTTCCTCGATAAATGGACAATCCAAAACAAAAATAATTTTTCAATTCCAACCAGCAGTTCCTGAGATTAGCGCGTTCAAACAAACTCTTTAGCTTTATAATATTAGTATAGGTTATAAACGACTAGCTTCTGCCCGCGGCTTCGCCAGCGTAAAAAGTGTTTTGTCATCCCAAGGAATACAAACTATCCTATGTCCTTTCCAGTGTCTCAAATTATCTCCATGCCAATTTTCATCTAAATCGGTTCAGTAGATTCAGAGATCCCTACAACCTCACAAACTCACAAAATTTACCTCTTTATAATATTAGTATCAGCAACATCATCAAGGCTATTATTGTTTTTTTTTTCCAAAACGTACATTTTAAGCAGAAATAGTCTGAGTAACCATCGCATCGGTCAGGTGGATCGAAGTGACTCAGACCAGGGCAAATCATTTCTTATTTCCTGCACCGCAAAACTAATTGTGTGTGCCATTAGTTCCGCTAGCAGCTAAACCTCAGTAATTCTACGATTGCCTCCGCTAGGACAGTGCCCGTATCTGTGCCATAGACCGTTCACAGTTTCACACACACAAATGAAATTAATTATGTACAAATTCTTAAAGCTTCCTGCTTCCTGCTACTTGAGAGAGAGACATCGTGAATTTTAAAATGGTTGTCTTTTAATGTTTCTGTACAAATATGCTGGTCACGTTTCAATTGTCTGTTCTGTTCCTCCGATGCTAAAGCTCTTTTATACTTTCGTAAGTACCTGGAACCTCGAGGTTCATCTCATCTGTACATAGACTTCGTGATTCAAGTTATTTGTTTCCTACATGCCAATTACGGTAATCTAATCGTGCATAATAGGAGCCTTGCAAAATTCCATTCAGGTGGATAGAATTAACTCGGCCGTTTGCCCATGTTAGTAGCTTCCAATGAATATGTATCGATGCATAAGTTCTTAGGGACAAGAATTCTTTTTCTCAACGCCGCTCGCCGGAGCTGCCTCCCATATTTGGTCACCCATGTATCACATCTCGTCAAACTTGTCGAGTATATTGACTTTGTATAAAACTCATTTCTGGTGTATATTCTTTTTGAACTCGCGATGTTCCTTCCTTGAATCTTCGCCTTGTGTCTGAGGTCTGACCTTATTTGACTTATCCTTTGTGTCTAGGTTAACAGCTGTACCGAAGGAGCTGGCTTTGGCAGCTGACTCTTTAGGTTGAATGTAAAAAGTTGTACAATACTCTATAAAACAAAGAGCTTAAGCTTGGATAGCAGCCGTTGCCAGCAGATGCAGGCCATAGTATGTATACTATATTGTTTGTCGAGACAGGCTGACCTATTAAAATGCCAAAACAAGCAGATTGCAGCATGGTGGAGCACACTAGCTGATGTAAATAATTACTAGGCACGCGATGTAAATTTCTTTAACAATATTTGTATTTTTCTTGTCTTGTTCAACGCTAGCTATATAAGGATTTCCTTTTGCGTGATATGGTGACGGAATCATAACGTTCGCTCTAAAGCGTTCTATTTTTGTACAGCTTTTCATACTCACAGAATGTTTGTTATTTGCTGCGAGATCTTCTTTATTTATGTTTCGTTTTGAATTGTGTCTATAAGATTATTTTCCCGTTAATATCAATCTCTAATTAAGTCATGGGTACCGATTAGCTGATTTATGTTTGTCATACAGCTAAAGCAATCAGCCTAAATACATATTTGGTGTACCTAATGCTAGTTTGTTCAATTACAGAAGTGTCAAAATTTTAATTGTTTAGTGTTCTCCCTCGCACTCATGGCAGAGAAGAGAGCTTATGGCTTCAGAGTCATAATTTAAGTACTGGCTCGCTTGTGTGGGGGCCTGCGTGGGCGCACGACCTCAGTGGATCGCGTGGGCTGCAGGTGCCAACGCACCTTTCCAGTTTCCACGCATCGGCTGCTGCGGCCCGCGAGCCTCCGATCCGAATCGAAGATAATCGACTCGGTTTACTGTTCATGATTGTTTTGCAACGAACCTTAACCCCGTTTCGTAGATTCTATCTTGTTATTTACCCATTTTCTTATCAATCCTGCCTGGTGCTTTGGCAACTTCCTTGAATTTACTAGGTTTTTAATGCGTTGCATGTTGGTTGGCAACAGTACAGTTATTTCCAAAGAAGCATTCAATGGAAAATTGGATGTTCATGTTTAGTCCGATGGCTCCATTTAACACTACTACTACTACACCAAGTAAGTTCCATTGCCCTTTGTACCGCGGGTCAAGCGAGTACAGTACAGCACGAGTGCAGTTGGTCCTACTCCGACAAAATAATTTAATCCGTGTGAAGGATAAAGGCATTGAGGGCATGCATTCAAAACAGGTTTCCTTTGAAATCATTATTTGCTTCTGCGTGTCTGTAATTTAAACGATCGCGTAATAATTCATGAAGCAAGCAAGACATCTGCTCGTGAAAGCATCAATGATGTGGCGTCGATCTGTCTAGTCTTTGATTTCCGCTTGAGCTGAGCTGTTCGATGCAAATCTTTGATGGTTACAGTTGACAGCCACGCAGGAAGTGCATTCTTCCGTTAGCGACGTCAATGGCGCTAATGAGCCGACGGCGTCGCTGACCACCTCGCATCTTCAACGCCCGCGCCGTTCCTACGACGAACCACCTAAAACTGGAGAGAGTGAAATGTGTGTTCAGCGGCGACTTCGCTAATTGCACTCCAATTAACCACCAAGAATTGAGTGTAGAGAGTGGCCTGCCCGCTCCACTTGCTATATGTTATAGCGTGGTGTATGAAAGTACTTAATAGTCGACTCTTTACGAGGGAAACGCTCCTTACGCTTGCAAATTGAATGAGTTTGCGCCGACTGTGTTTATGTTTTGTGAAGTGTGAACTCTGCGCATAGAATTGAATTCAATTCTCTTCCCTCTGACCAAATAGAGATGAGAGAACAGTATTCAACAAGTGTACTATACACTTGTTGAATACTGTTCTCTCATCTCCAGTAAATATACGTTTGTTTTATTAATTCAAGATGAAAAGCAATTTGAGTTTAATGTACCGTTAAGAGATGATTGGATGTGAACTTATTCGTTTTGAGTACATTGCGCAAGGGATAAATATAAATATGAAAGTACTGTATTAAAAAGACATGCTTCTCAATCTTGTTCTTGCTGGCGACGTTTTACATAAATATTTTCTACGGTGACGGGATTCTTGGCAGATAAACAATGTTAATTAATTCGCTAGTGAATTCTATTTACATACATAATCTTATTGGTTGGTTTATATCTAATTGACATCAAAATTGACATTCAGACCAGTTTATAGGTTTCCACTACGTCCGTGTAAGTAGTCACCAGCTGTGTATCGGGGACGCCATATTGGCGCCTGTTTTAATAAGCTGAAAAAAAGATACTGTGAATGTTATTTCGAAGGTAAATACTGATGCAATGAAATATTGACTGCATATGCTATAATGAACATAATGTGTGCAGTTGATTCCGCCGGAGCTCTGTAGCAACAACGGCTTGGATTTAACGGCTGCAACAAAAACGCATAAAATACTGATGTGAAAGATTTGCGAAGTAATCAACTAGATGGATTGTTAGATTTCCAATTGCAAAAACAAATGTATCCTGATTCTAGATAACGTACGTTCAACGCAACGATGTTAGAGATACAATAAAACTTATTGTGGCTCCTAAATTGAATTCAAGATTTAATTAAGGACTCCTTGATGTAGTTGCTGAACCAAAATAAATAAAATGCCAATGCATTCCACTACCTTCCTAGACAAATATTTTACTGTCCAGGCCACTCGTCTATGGAATGCATTGCCTGTGACTACAAAGCGCGCGCAATCACTGCCTGTTTTTAAGCGACTTGTGAAGGAGCGCTACTTGTCACCGTGATCATAATCTTGTATAAGCTGAATTGTTTTCATGTCTGTATATTAGTTGTATGTATGTATTTATGTATCTACTTTTTTTTATTGATAAATTTATTTTTTGTTGGAAAATTTGCACCAAGTGCAACCCCATATTGTGTCCAGGCTGTCTCTTTCCATTCTAGGTTGCCTGGAAGAGATCGCGGATCGTGATAAGGCCGCCTGTTGTATCAAGTTTCCCGAAATCTTTTTTGGCGTTCAAGTTACCTTACTAAATTGCCTATTAGGTAGGTACCACTAAAAAGTGAAAAAAAAAAAAAAATTGCACTAAAATACTACCGACTTCCAAATACAAAACTACAAAGAGTAAAAGAACTTTATTTTTTGAAGTCGGTGTCCATAACGCAAAAAAATGATACCTACGGAAGACAACGACATCAAAAAATAAAGTTATTTTACTCTTTGTAGTTTTGTATTTGGAAGTCGGTAGTATTTTTTTGCAAAATAGTTTTTTTATTGTTATAAGATGTCGTTTTGAATAATTTTTATCTTGGTGTACAATAAAGTATATAATAAATAATAAACCAAGTCTTTGTTCTGCCCAGCTAAAATATTCACAAGATTGATTTAATATTGCACTGGTACAAGATTAACGACCCGACGACAGTCTCCCGGGATACTACCAGCTACAGGTGTAGGTCTGTTTGGCCTATTTACCTTGGATTTCAGTGCAAATAAAAGAACTGGTTCAGTATTTTACAAGCCTTCGAGGGACCTCGGTATTTCGTTTTTAGTTGACTTAGCAACTGGAATGTTTGAATAGTCATCTCAGAAAATCTACACGGTTGACATTTATTTATTCGGCTCCAAAATATGTTGTGATACTAATTAGTACTTTATCAAAGAACTCTTTGTTAAACCAAAAGATACTAGCTATTCAATTCTTCAGTTTTCTTTTAAGGTTCCCCTAGTCAATGGCACGAACTATTTTGTGCGCGGGGTTAAAATGCATGCTGTCTCATCCGACAACAAGTGCGAAAGAGATAAATGCTGTGATGAGCAGTAAGAAGCTCGGTTTTGTAAGAATTAGCAATTTTGCAAATTTGTAGCTAAATGGATGATGATTTAGGACGAAAACGAGCGCGCAAAATTGTATGAACAGACCTTTGGGTGTCTAGATATCATGAAAAAACTACTAAATGTATATTTCCAAAATAAAATTATGTGCATTGTTGAATTACTAATCTATCCCAGTATGGAGGTCGTTTTGCAATTTTCCTTCTTCTTATTGTATTTATTTCCGCCCAAAGATACGTTGAAATTAGTGTTGAAATACGCTCATAACTTTCAAATATTGTATTTTTTTTACTTTTCTGTTTCCATACAGGGCTAGATAATGATGGGACAAATTGATATCATTTTTTATTTTGAACGTACACCGTCAAACAGTGGAGTAATCGCCAGACTACGTTTGTATGGAAGAATTTTCGACTAGTGTAACCTTAAGACCACAGTTGCTAAGTCCTCGTTAATTCGGAGAAGAAATATTTACACCAACGCAGATTAGACACATTCAATTGGAATCAATGTCAATCAATCATTTATGAACGAAACCCTATTAACTGTTTCTTTTTGCGTTTAACAGATAAGTCTGTTGATGTTAATTTGATTTCTTGCAATTATTATTAATTTATTTATCATTAATTTATTTAGATTGAGTAATTTAAGCTAGTATTTAATGGATAAGTTATTGTTAATTTCAATAATTAGGGTATTGCTTTCATTGAAAAGTATAAATATATATATCTGCCTAGCCCACTGACCTCTATCATACATTGTACACTGGACTTCATACTATCGATGACAAAATGAAGACATTTGATTATCGCCATTTTGGCGCTGATAGCAACGTGAATTAACGTGAGAGTCGCATGGAACTAATATTAGAGATGAGACACAGCTTTCGGTAAAATACTTTTTAGGGTTTTTGGGTTTTATCGATCGTGAGAATAATTTAATACGTAAGAGAAAAAAAAACAGTTATTTTTATTATGATTAATTTTTAAGTAATAGAATAATTGCTGTAAAGGTTACTAAAAAATATTTTCAGTCAGATTGCAAGCTATAAACTAGTGGATAGCGTGCTAGTAAAGTTATAGCGCATTACTGTCAGATCAGTGAGATTTAAATATGACAAGCACATTTGAGCAAGTATCTCCTCGCTCAAGTACACTAGTTGTACGCCCATCGGATTCGTGAAGGGAACATCATTTATATAATAATAATAATAAATGAGATGAATAATCATTTACAACGGACGTATTTCTCGCTCTCATCGCTGAGATCTTGTCTCTGTAGTGTTAAGGTGCAAATAAGAGTGACATCGCATTCCAGCAAGGTGAACACTTATATTTATTTTTTTAAACTTCATGCACAAAGTTACAATGGCGGAGTTAATGTCTTAGGCATTCTCTACCAGTCAACCAAGGGTGGTGAAGAGATAACATGGCAGGTGCATTGTTTAAATCGTAGCAACAATTTAACAACAAAATATATTTTTAATTGCTTAACATGCACATATATACATATATTATATGATACATACCTAAATAAATTTATATATTTAATAAAGTAATGAAAATAAGTTATCGAGATGACCCTACCCCCGCTGAAATCAGTTTTCAGCTCTGTTTCAGATGCAGATAATAAATTTTTTGACTTCAAAACATTTGTTAATAAAATTATGATTATCATGATATTGTTCCAGAATTCATTCCAGGTTCAGGAACGTAGTGATTGGTACAAGAGAGAGGCCTGAGCTCAGCAGTGGGCAAAGTCGGGCCGTGGATGATCATGATGATGATTCCAGAATTTAGTATTACACATTGCTATTGAACATATTATAACTGATTATTAGGCATTCATATCATATTCATCACCAATACCAATATGAGATATTTATTTCTAACATACAACGAGAAGTCAATACAGTAGATGAGTGATACGCCTTGCCAAGTCTACTATTTTGATATTAGTGTAATTTAAAAATATCACTAATACTGATATATTAGTTACAATATTATAATATTTCCAGTCAAATATATTAGTATTACCTAATTTTTAGAAATATCGGTAGTATCCTATCTCTAAATGTGTCAATTTTAGTTCCTGATACGCTCGACCGGGGCGCTTTGAATCAGCACAAAAATCAACTGTCATTTCATATAGTATGTTTAGTCCAGCGTACTTGTATAATAGAGGTCAGTGGCCTAGCCTTTTCCCAATTATGTCGGGATCGGCTTCCAGTCTTACCGGATTCAGCTGAGTACCAGTGTTTTACTTGGAGCGACTGCCTATCTGACCTCCATAACCCAGTAACTGGGTAACACGGTACCCCTTGGCAAGACTGCGGTCAGATCTCAAGCTTCTGACTACTCGTAACGATTGTCAAAGATCTTCAAATTACAGCCGGGACCAACGGCTTAACGTGCTTTCCGAGGCACGGAGGAAACTCGGTATGTGGAAATGGTCACCCATCCATGGAACGACCTCGGCAAGCGTTGCTTAACCTTGAAGATCGACCCGTGCAGCTGTTATTTATTTAGCCACGAGCTCCTCCTTTCATTGAAAAGTATCTAAATATCTATTTAGTTAAAATGACGTGTATCTTCTGTTAGGCGTTATGGATAAAGTTGCCAAAAAACAGCAATTTCATATTTCGTTTCCTTTTTAATCTTTGATAGAACGGTTGTTGTTTACTGTGACATTCTTGATCAAGCTCGTCCAAGTAGCTTCCTATTTGGGAGTGTCTCCGTGCAGTGGACTATTTTTAACCGTGGCCGCATGCGCCGACACGCGCCCGACCTTTCAGCTTTATGATTTGTCGACGTTCTGATACTGTTATTGATAGCCAAGCTCATCTTGTTCATTTCTTAACCCCCGACGAAAACAGAGGGGTGTTATAAGTTTGACTTGTATTTTTGTGTAGGTATCTGTCTGTGCCGTCACAGCTCCTAAATGGATGATGCGAATTTGATTTAGTTTGTTTTTTTTTGAAAAATTACTTAATCAAGAATGTTTTTAGGTATGTTTATTTATTTATTTGGAAACTCAACAGCTTATTACTAATTTACATGAATAGATATTCACCTCACTGTCAATGAACAGCCCAGTGCAGTTGTATCAACGTTACTAGCATCTTAGTAATTAGTAAACACACACACACACACACTGCACAGTGACAGCAAGATGATGACAATTATCACTTAAGCCAATAACAGAGTTTGATGAAAAACTGTTCAGTCGTTTAAAAGTTATGCGCATTTTACTCTTTGAATCGGCGTATTTTCGCAAGATATCGTTTTATAATAATTATGTGTTCTTCTTCTTCTTCGACGTATCGATTATTCCATCTATACTAATATTATAAAGCTGAAGAGTTTGTTTGTTTGTTTGTTTGAACGCGCTAATCTCGGGAACTACTGGTTGGAATTGAAAAATTCTTTTTGTATTAGATAGTCCATTTATCGAGGAAGGTTATAGGCTATATAACATCACGCTACGACCAATAGGAGCGGCGCATAAATGAAAAATGTTGCAAAAACGGGCAAAATTATTCCTTTTTGAGAGCATCCGTTGCGTGCGCTGCGAAAACGGTTTAAGTTACGCAACAATCATGTATGTAGGGTAGATGGGTAGGTACCCAGTTGACGGGAGCGAAGCCGCGTGGGACAGCTAGTAATTATATACGTTTTGATCAGAATTCAGTTACGGCAATAGAGTTTTCATTTGCCTCACAAAGGTCCTACAGGTTGCAGGTGTGGTTGCGCAGAGAGCACGATAGGACGTGAGGTATTATTTGGGACGTGGCTCCGCAATCGCACTGTGGGTCATTGGAGTACCCCCATCTAACTAAGTGTTATATATATGATTACTAGCTGACCCGGCAAACTTTGTTTTGCCATAAAAACACCAAACATTCATCTACCCTACCTAACACTATCTACCCAACTCTATCTACCCTACCCTACCTAACCTACTCTACCTACCCTACCCTACCTACCCTACCCTACCTACCCTACCCTACCTACCCTACCCTACCTACCCTACCCTATCTACCCTACCCTACCTACCCTACCTACCCTACCCTACCTACCCTACCCTACCTACCCTACCCTACCTACCCTACCCTACCTTACCTACCCTACCTACCCTACCCTACCTTACCTACCCTACCCTACCTACCCTACCTACCCTACCTACCCTACTCTACCCTACCTACCCTACCCTACCTACCCTACCCTACCTACCCTACCCTACTTACCCTATAAACCTCACGGAGCCCGAGACCTTTCCAACGAATGCAAAACCGTGGAAATCGGTTCGTGCGTTCTGGAGTTATAGCGTCAGGTTATTGTGACTGTCAAATAATAACAGACAAATAATTAGCAATAAATTAAAATTGCGACTATAATTTGAGATTTAAACTATCCTATCTCTCAAGTTGGATCGAACTGCACATGGTGTGCGAATTTTATTATAATCGGTTAAGTGGTTTAGGAGTCCATTGAGGACAAACATTGTGACACGAGATTTATATATATTAAGATGTGTTATAGTTTAAAAAGAAAAGCCAAGGGGGTTTAGAAAAAAAAAATGTCTTATTGCTTCGTGTCTCTCTCTAAAGCTCCAATGTTTCAGATATATCTTCTAATAATGTTTCCGCTTTGAACGTAGCTTTATTTTTATTTGTGATTCCTGACTGTTTCGGAAGGGATTTTGGTGTTACTCTTTGATCGTAGTAGTTATTTTTTTAGTTTTGGCTGATATTTCTGTGTCAACTCTTAAAAAGTCTTCGCCTTTCATTCGCAAAGCATGTCTAGCACTAGCATGGGTACAGTTTCTAATACCTCCATTAAGATACAAATCTGAAATCCTCGAATCGTTTCACCGTGCCGTGTGGCTTAACCGTACGTGTTATTAAAATTCTGCATCACACAACGGATTTCTCAGCGTCGTGATGCGTTTGCATGTTTTAACTATTAGTTTACAATGAATTAATAACAGAGAGTGATGGTTCGCGTGCCTGCTTTCTCACTTGCATGACGAATTTGACGATAAAGAGATGCTATGGGGCTGTCGACATCTATGTACTCAAAATCACAATCAATTTTTTTTTATTTCACATTGGCCTACATGGGCACTTATAAAACGTCGACAAAAGGTGCACGGTTCGGGTTGGTCGTTTCCTATTGAGAAGAACCGGCAAGAAATTCCATGATTACTCTTTTAAAAAATGGTTTGATTTACAATATTTCCATGTTACAGCATTAGTAGTACTATGGGGGGAAAACGTAGGCCCGACAATAAATCGTAAGAAACTAAAAAAAAAGATTATATAATATATAAAAAAGTTAACAAATGTTAACTAACATCTAGAAGGCCTACAATGTTCACACATTCACAAAATAATCGGTAAAAGAATCTATACAAAGGAAAAAATATATATATATAACAAGACTAACTTTAACATGTGGCACAAATGTTGTTATCAGTGCTGTAACTATTCTTAGCAAAGGGCTATAAAGATGATTGCGAACTATTGTAAAAAGTCCAATTAAAAGAAGAAAAACAAAACAAAAAAATGAGATTGAGAATAGTTAGAGACTTAGAGACAACCACATATTTTACTACTTACTTACAGATTTGATTGCTTGTCCGCGTCAAACTCGGAAAACTTATGTGGCACAGATACTCCTCAGTAGCTGATTTTGAAATGAGAATCACGTCTAAATGGACAATCGTAATTTTTTGTCAAAAATATATGTTACAATAGACCATTTTCTTAATAATTTGATCTATGAAAATTTTTAATTTTATTCGTTTATTATAGTATAATTTATTTGTAAAGTTATGTCTAACACGGATGAAAAAACGAAAGTTGCACCAAAACGGGTGTATTTTTGTAAGGAAAGTACAAAAAGCTACTGAATTTGGGGTCGCGCGTGTGTCAACGAGTGCGCGTTTTGTTCCCTCAAGGTCGTTGGCGACTATCGTTGTCTTAAAAATACATTTTTTTTGTGCGGCACCCTTTTCATCTTTCTTCTTTTCTAAGTAATCCCTTATAACATCACCTACCTGCCTGTGAAAAACTAGTCCCGTGAAAATCGGTCCAGCCGTTTTGGAGATTAACCGAAACAGTTTTTTTTTATTTTTTATTATGGTTTCCGATATCTTTACAAGCATTTACTAAAAAGATTTTATTTCGATATTACAAACAGACACTTCATTTGTATTTATTTGTTATAGTGTTATTTGATTATAATCTTCTGATATATCCACCTCACCTTGACATTGTAGGTAGTTTAAATATTCGCATATGGATTATATGTTCCTCGCGGTCACATTTTATGACATCACTTTTATGTTGTCTCGTGATGTAACTTTTATTATCAGGAATATGAAGTAATGATATTTTAGTGCGTAAAGCGCGTTTGGCAAGTTATACATGCGACGTAAACCGATGAACGAACTTTGTACTTTATGAAACTTTATTGTTATGAGTAACGTCACAGATAATATAATTCTAGGATACCAGATGCCTCATCCCAACAAAGAAACCGTGCCGACGTAACTAGCGTTTTTCATCTGAATAATTTTATAAGTACTTCGATCGCGTTCGGTTCCGTTTCACGGCTATACATGGTGTTAACAGCGACTTGCAAGTGAAGGGTTTTCTCAGTTCGTGACAATTTTTTCTTTAAATTCAGTGACGATTCGTTTTATAGTATTTTTGCACGTTTTCACAGTTTCATTGTACCAAAATGTGTTACAAAACAAAATTTGAATAATCGAGTGGCATAACTCAGAAATTTAAAACCGCGCCATCTATAGGAATCAATTTTAAATGATCAGTTCAAATAATGTTTGAAATGTGAATTAAGAGCCCCATATGTTAATTTAACACAAAATTCAAATAATAAATCGATGCATTTCGCGCCATCTAGTGACATTTATTTGAACCAGATTTTCTTTATTAACGCTGGGACCCGTGGTAACGTGTACCAAATATTGTTGCCAGTTGCAACGAGAGAAACAGCAACTGTATGTCACTTGATCGTAGATGTTACATGCTTCAAAGTCACAGATTATGTGGACGACGTGTTCGTATTGTCATTTACGCCAGAGTCGATTCAATTGAACTTCTCTGCAATCAGACCATCTGCTATCACATTAACAACTAGTGAGTGATGATAGTGCAGTACTCAAATTGGGACAAGGACCACTTCGGTTCCACTTATTGATCAATGCGATCACAATAAGCGGACGTTGCCATATCGTGGCAGTGGTTGACAATAATTGTGGCAATCGACAGCCGACAACTGGCTCAATGGAGCTGCTATTTGCAATTATTACCTCGTTTACGATAGATGACGACCTAAGATACACGGCTAGTATGTCATCGTTGTATGTTTCTATGATTTTATGTCGTGCCGAGGTTGAAATGATCAGTAGGAACTGGATTTGGGTCAAGCTGCTTTGAGCCTTGGCTTGGTGAAGGAGCTAATAAAGTTTATGAGAGGCAAGTTTTAATGACCGCGGTTGAAAAAAATCCTTTTGAGAAAAATACCACTGTTTTTCTGTGGAAAAAAATATATATTTAGTCCGTCAGTTGGATAACCTTAAAATATTGGACACGTATTTTTCTTATGCCACAAACACGACGATACAGTGCGTTGAATTGAAATATCGCCGTGCCTCGGGAAGCACGTTCAGCCGTTGGTCACGGAGGTCATTTGAAGATTTTTGGCAGTCGTTACGGGTTGTCAGAAGCTTGAGATCAGACACCAGTCTAGCCAAGGGGTACCGTGTTACCCAGTTATTGGGTTGTGGAGGTCAGATAGGCAGTCGCTCCATGTTAAACACTGGTACTCAGCTAAATCCGGTAGGACTGAAAGCCGACCTCAATATAGTGGGGAAAAGACTAGGCAGATTGATTGACAGTGCGTTTAAATATCTTGTGACGTCACGGTGTGCTATACTTTAAACTGACAAAGTGACGTCACAAGCCCCAACTTGGGAACTTGTCTTGAATGAGCTTTCTCATCTTTGTCAATTTTTAACCGACTTCCCAAAAAGGAGGAGGTTCGACATTGTTTGTTTTTTTTTTTTTTTTAATTTTCACCGATATCTCCGTCAATTGTGGACCGATTTCAAAAATTCTTTTTTTGTTTGAAAACGTATGTTTCGGAATTTGTCCCATTTTAATTTGGTGAAGATCTGATGAAGAACTTCGGAGATATACAACAGAACTCTTTAATAAATAACGGCAAATGTCTAGGGATTGCTGCAATCGCATGTCTGTTTATTGTTTATACCATTTCATAACATAACATCACGCCAGTATGCTCTTAAGGGGTACGCAGATCTCTCATTTCACCGGTTATGTTCAAGTTTCATGAAATCTATTCTGGCGTTATAGTTACCTTTCTAACTTGCCTATTAAGTAGGTACAACTAAAAACTGAAAAATAAAAAAACTTTTTTGCAAAAAAATACTACCGACTTCCAAATACAAAACTACAAAGTGAAAAATAACTTTATTTTTTGAAGTCGGTGTCCATAACGCAAAAAAATGGTACCTAGGAAAGACACCGACTTCAAAAACTAAAGTTATTTTTCACTTTGTAGTTTTGTATTTGGAAGTCGGTAGTATTTTTTGCAAAAAAGTTTTTTTATTATTTAGGTATTTGATTATAATTTCTCTATCCAGGAAACAGCCCTATTCTTGTACTTACTTTATCTTTATTTCTATCTATAGATGATTTAATGTTATTTTGTATTGTTTCAGTCGAAGCAACGGGCATCGATCAAATGGTTGTTAACGAAGGCGTTCAACAACAGGGTCCCGGATAACCTTCAGGAGCCTTTTTACAGGGATCATGAGGTGAGTTTGAGATTTAGGTACTTCCCATTTATTTTCTTCATCAACCGTATTTTAAACCGACTTACCTAA
Organism: Orthosia cruda; assembly: GCA_964057195.1. Classification (NCBI taxonomy): domain Eukaryota; kingdom Metazoa; phylum Arthropoda; class Insecta; order Lepidoptera; family Noctuidae; genus Orthosia; species Orthosia cruda. The sequence continues at coordinate 4,604,913 of OZ059850.1, read as the reverse complement.
AAGGAGGAGGTTCTATGTTCAACTTGGTGTATGTTTTTTTTATTTTTTTTGTTATGTATGTTCACCGATATCTCCGTCAATTGTAGACCGATTTTGAAAATTCTTTTTTTGTTTGAATGAGTATGTTTTGAAATTGGTCCCATTTTAATTTGGAAGATCTCATGAAGTACTTCGGAGATATACAACAGAACTCATCAATAAATGATGGCAAATCTCTCGGGATTGCTGCAATCGCATGTATGTTTATTGTTTATACCATTTCATAACAGAACATCACGCCATTACGCTCTAAAGGGGTACACAGATGTGTACAGTTCGCCTTGGTACACTCTTATTTCACCGTTTATGTTCAGTTTCATGATATTCGAGTAATCTATTCTGGCATTATAGGTACCTTGCTTAACAACTTGCCTATTAGTTAGGTACAACTAAAAAGTGAAAAGTAAAAAAACTTTTTTACAAAAAAATACTACCGACTTCCAAAAAAAATAACTTTATTGTTGGAAGTCGGTGTCCATAACGCAAAAAATAGTACCTACCATCTATGGTTATGAAAAATTGTCTACAATTTTTTGTAAAAAAGTTTTTTATCATATAAATTGTCAAGCGTACTGGAAAGAACGCTTAATAATATCATTTTAGGTTTCATTAAAGCCTTACATTGTCCTTGACTTCATACAATGGCCTATTGTTTCGGAGTTTCGAAACAATTAAATTTTCCCCTTGATTTCTCACGCTCAGATGTCCAAAATGTCAAACCAAACACCTGTCGAACAAATATGGTTCAGAAGTCGTGTTGTAGTTACGATAAATTGGACCCAGTTAAGCAGAAAAGATTCAGCCAACGTTTCATTACTTTTGAGTAAATGCAGTTTAAAGTTAGGCAAAGAATAAAAAAATCGTATGATACTGTACCTATTTGAAAGTTAGTAGTGTAGTAGGCCATAACATACACATTATTTTGAAAGTAGCATATTGTACATTTTCATATGAAGAATATCTGTAATTCCTGAAAAACTATGCGTGGATCTTTTATGCAAAATACAGTATTACAATAATAAACATTAGTTTAATGTGTGGTTCATTTTAGAAGGAAGGAAATAAAAATCGGAACTTACATAAAAACAGTTTAATGAGAAAAAATAATTCAAATTGTTACTTTGAGATAAAAAAATATATAAAAAAAATGAATCGGCAATCACTGGTTGGTTTTCCAATTTATTTAAGCAATATCGCTTTCCTCAGCTTCAAACTCTACCTCAAAATCAGGTTCGACACCAAATCCATCAATGTCGTCTTCTACATTATTGTCGCCCGTTAGATTTTTGTAGAAGGTGTGAGCATCTCGTGGAATTAAATGCATTAGGCTTTTGATATCGCTCAATTTCGCAGCTGCTATAGGTTTACCATTTGGCCAAAGCATATTCATCATATCTCTGGAAATTAAGCGTTGTCTTCCACGTTGACGTTTTTTCAGATCCACCTCTTCATAATCATCCTCTAAACTTTGTCGCATAAACAAGGAAAACATTGCTTCCTTTTTCAATAAAATTTCTTTAGTTTTAAGCCAGGATATTTTTTCACCAGTAATAGATTTTTTTCTATTAGTGATTGTATTCTCAAGATTTGCTGATCCAAGAAAATCTTTGGCTTCCATTCTGTGCACTTGAAGAGGTTTATTTTTTTTGCAGGTTCTCATTATGTTCATATAATCTTCAGGTAGATAAACTCTTTGTTGGTGTTTCAAAGCACATTCTATTTTTCCGAAATCGGTGTCGTTAGGCAAGAAGCTGTGTCCAGACTCTAAAAATCTAATACAAATTTGTTGTAATGTTGGGTGATCATTTAAAAAAGCTTTAAGCATAAGGGTGAGCTTAATGTTCCTATTTTGGCCGCCGCAGGAATCGCTCCACAAAATAAGATTGGTCACTCCTTCTTTCAATCTTTCAGATAGGTGCTTAATAAGACAAGGCTCCATAAGTTTTTGAAATAAAGTGAAGTATCTATTATGCAAAAAGATCCAAACTGCGTGGTATGAAAAGTATACAACAACTATTGAGACTTTTAAAAGTTTTAAATAGATCCATGCAACATGAATCTTTAAAAAAATTTAAATCTTATTAATTTCTGTGTCCAAGCAACATGGTACTTTTTGCATTTTTCAAAATTGGTGATTAGGGGATGGTATCTTTGACACAGTATAACTTTTGTTAGGTTAATATGATCAAACTGCCTGGATCTTTTGTGCATATATGAAACTTGATGAGTACATTATGGATACGTAGATAACTCGATTTTACAAAAAATGTGGGTTGGATCTTTTCTGCTTAACTGGGTCCAATTATAAAACTTAAATGTTTTAGATATTTTGTACTCTATCAATCTGTTCTGTTGTTTTTTTCCTTTTTAACCCCCGCCCCGACAGAAAAAGAGGGGTGTTATAAGTTTGACGTGTGTTGCTGTGTGTCTGTGTGGCATCATAGCTCCTAAACGGATGAACCGATTCTGATTTAGTTTTTTTTTGTTGTTTGAATATGTTTGAATAAAATTGGGTTCAGCCGTTCAAAAGTTATGGGCGTTTTAATGTTTGATTCGGGGTTTTTTCGCAAGATATCGTGTCATAATTACGTGTTCAATAGATTGCCGATCGAAGCGTATCTACTATGTACTAGATAAATTATGTAGCATGGAATAAAAATGTGTCGGGGTTTTTTAAAATTTTGAAACTTTACTTGTTGATATAGTAGTCACAGCGGTTATTTGTGTTTCTGAAGTTGGCTCTGACAACCATTGAGCAAGAAACAGTTTGTCATCGAGTATACTGCATAAAGTAAGCGAGATAGGGCGATGCGACAAACGTAAGCGAGTGAAAGAGACAGTTATTCAATGATATCTTCACCTTCAACATTGACACAAAAAAAAAGTTAATAAAAAAAAACAAAAATCCTGACTGCTTAAAAAGCGAACTAAAAAGACGTAAACAAGAAGAAAATCATGCTGTGCAGTCGGAGGATACATCTAGTTTTGGTCAGCCAGCTCGCGAATATTATGTATCCTCCGACTGCACAGCATGATTTTCTTCTTGTTTACGTCTTTTTAGTTCGCTTTTTAAGCAGTCGGGTATTTTTTTTTATTAACTTTTTTATTTACTTCTTTCTAGTTATTTTTTTTTAATTAGGTACATTTAAACATATAAGTGTTGATATCCCACACTATGTTAGGGTTTGGAAGAAAAAAAAAACCTCCACGAAATGGCGCCCAAAATCCGCCATATTTTTGTTTTCCAATTTTTATGTAGCCAGTGACACTCGCAAGGTTAAGACAAATCGATTGACGTAAGAATAATCAAAATCGGCCAAAGCGTTTGGTCTCTAGAACACCACATAGGAACAAACATACATACATAGACTGATAAACACATTACCCTCCTTCGACAGTCGAGTTAATAGCTACTGCGCAGGGTCTTGCAGCCAATTCAGAGACACAAAGATCCGCTGTGAGTATTATACTATGGTAGTTTCATGTCTCTTTCATTACACTAATGGCATTTTGAGCCATCCAAGTAAAAAATCGAAAAATGTTCTATTTTTATCGGTACAAAAGGTTACCTTTCCGTTTTTGCCAACATTGATCTGATTACCCTGAATTTAAGCAGTAATCGTGGTTAGGCCAACCAATTACGACAAAGTTTCGTGTAACGTGACTCGAAACATGACATAACTACGTTTGGGTTTCTTTCTTTCTACTGGCAAAAGCTGCTAGAATCAGGGTTGTAGCGAACTTCAGCATCCGCGGATTATCAGCCTCATTTTCAATATCAGCATCAGTTAGATGCTGATTATTAATGGTGAAGTTCGAGTCGTGACACTCGTGTCGTGACATGACTGCAGAGGGAGCGGTCGTTTTGGCACGTGTTCTTTTCGTTTGCGAGTTTTGACCAATCGTGAGGTCGACCGCGCCGATTGCGATTGTAAACAAACTACTAACTTGTCCTATCATTACTACTAATTACCTTACAAGACGATATTGTTCAGTTATTATTTTTCTCAATCTGTTGTGTTTGATAAATAATGGCGCCCTCGTCGAAAAGTGAAATATGTACGTACATCATAATTTAAATTAGTAAATCAAAAAACGCCAAACTGTTACTCAAGTAAAAAATAAATAATCAAATGGCGTACCCACTTAAAAATCACTTAAAGAGCAAACCAAAATCCTGATGAATTTGAAATGTTTTTATCCAGTAAAAAAGAAAAGCAAAAAGACTTGACTGTTTTTTAAAGATAAAAAAAACAAAGCAATTTATTTTCTTTCTAAAATAATTAAAATAAGTAGCAATGAATCAGTATCAGCATCATTTGATGTCAATGACAAAATATCAGCATCAGCAGATGTGAAAAAATTTGCATCAACAACAACCCTGGTCAGAACCTTAAAAGGTAATGTGAAAGCAGTTGATAGTCTACAATCGTCAATCACTATTAGACCGATAGCGCTAGGCTATTTTGATGTCATAAGTTTAAAAAATTCTAAAGTTGCTTATTTCTTGCCTGTGGATACAGTCGTACCTATGAAGGTTATTATTGCGTTTTGTGTCAGATCTGATACTTGCATTTTCAGTAATTCGCTGATTTGTGGTTGATAATTTTTATTCAAATCAAAACGGGCAAAAAATATTTAAAGTTTAAAATATTTATGGTATTATATCTAGGATAGTCTGCGGAGTGTGCAAACCCAATTTGTGTCATAATCGTCCAATGCAAACTGACATAGGGTCAATATGTAAAATAGAGTGCAAAAAAAAAATTACAGTTTATGAAATAACTATTTCCTTTATCAGATCACTTACATATGCCTATTAAATAATTTTGTGCCAAATTAGGGCACGCAATTTTAAGATTTTTAATTATTTTGTTTTTCTAAGCTACAAACGCTTCAAAAAAATATTACAATCATTAGAGTTCACTTATTTAATATCATAAATGCATGAAAAATCGACATTGTAAATTTGTGTCATTTTCATTCACGGTAAGTATTAAAAAAATGAATAAAACACAAAAACAATGGTTGCGGTCGAAGCGGGCGGACGCGGCGGCGGCAAACGCACGCAAACTCGTTCGTTCGGTACAATTTCTTCTTAGATGCGAAGCGTTCATAAATAAATAACATACCTATCATATCGATGCCTTAGTTCACAATTGCACTAACTACAAAATTTTCAATTTTTACTTTTTTAATGCCAAATACACTAAATGTCATGCTCTTTCGTTTCCGCGCATCGAAATACCGTTATTCCGTCTCTATCTACCAAAACCGTGGGTCACAATTGTATTAAATGAGTTCGTTTAATGTTCCATGAATGTGGTATTATACTAATGGTCTTTATTTTTGTAAAACCAATCAAGATATACTTTAACTGATTTTAAGTTTCTCAACTGCATGAAATTTCAAAACACAAACGTATTATATACATTTGCAATATCTGCTCATACTTTTTAGCAGTGCTACAAGAGTGTATTATGTGTTGGTAGTACAAAAGGATCAAGAAAGTTTGATGCCCAAGTGTGCTAAGTACTTTTACTGGGAGGGGTTTGGCAATTTTTTAAGTGCACAAATACATTAAACCGTTTTGAGATATAGTCCGAATTGTACAAGTGTATTAAATAGTTTTACTTGAAGGGGTTTGACAATTTTTTAAGTGCACAAATGTATTAAATGGGGGGTTTTATGTTTATTTGGCCATTTTGAAAAGGTAACGTTTAAACTAATATTACAATATTGAGATATGATGGAGTAAAAGGACTAGTCTTATGAATAGATGCATATTTTTTTTGTTATTTTACTTGGATTTTCTACTGTTCTCGTCTAAACTTTAAAAAACTTTAAAGCTCTCTCCTCAAAAATGAAAATTTTGTAGTTAGTGCAATTGTGAACTAAGGCATCGATATTGAGTATTGATTGACTATTATCTTCGCTACGTAATGAACAAATGTGTAACCCATAGAGATAAAAATAATGAAGTGCTAATTTTGTACACAGCGCGTCTGCAATCTCATTACCTACGAATGTCAATGGTCAATGCTTAGAAGACAAGTCAATGTGGTCAATATTATTTTAGATTGACGCTTCGATTCGCTTCGAATTTAAACCTGAAAGCGGTAGGTTGGTAGGTATGCCGACACCTACCTACCTACCGCTTTTTCATTATACTGCATCTCGATATCCCGCGCCCCGCTTCGGTTAGGTAGTGTACTAGGTACCGCCCTTTTTGCGTCGACCATAGCCAAATGACTTGTTTGATTTTTTGCCGTCTTTTTTTAATTACAAAAACAAGGGGCTGACAGGTACTAGAGAAACAGTCACCCGATGCTGCGATAATATTGGTTGATGAGTATGTCGGCGTTAATTTAGCGGGCGACCCCTGCAAGCTAAAATAGTCCTTACGGTGATCAGATATAGATTTGGCCGATTGTACCTACAGTCAGTAAGACAAATAATACACGAAGTAAAAAAATACTAGATATTTTTGTTGTGTGGTGATAGTGATTATTGGTGTAGTTTTATTTCAGCACGGTCCTTAAAACAGTCTGCTTTTCCGTCATTCCTTACAATGCTTGATTCTATGAACTTTAACAATCCCCTTTCACAAAGGACAATCACTGTATGTAACGTCCAGTATCCACATATCAACACCCAATTTGAATAACATTATAACTTTAGTTACACATTGGTACAACTTTATGTCATATGAAATCAGCAAGGACAGACCTTTATTTCTGCCTCTTAACCGTATTTAAGAGGCAGAAATAAAGGATAAGAAAATGTGAAATTTAATAATTTTATTTGATTTGTAAAATGGAATAATTTTATTGTAATTAAAAATGAACAATGTTTCTACTAAAGTATACTTGTCGATCAAGTTCCAATACCTACACAAAAGTTTTGGTAACAAGGGTTTCTTTGTTTTAAAGTAATTTAAATTGACATACAATGTAATACATTTTAAATTTTGCTCTATTTATATTTTACTATATTGTAATTTAATTTGAGAGCAATGGTGGCCCAGTGGTAACGGCCGCGACTTACAAGTTGTAGGTCGTGGGTTCGAGCCAAAGCAGGCGCTTTACTTTGTGTAAATTATTTCATCACCACTGCTCTCAAAACGGTGAAGGAAAACGTCGTGAGGAAACCGGCATGTCCTAGAACCAAAAATTCGAAGACATGTGACATCCACCAACCCGCACTGGGCCCGCGTGGTGGATTACGGCCCATCCCCTCTCACAGAGAGGAGGCCTTTGTCCCAGCAGTGGGAACATTAATAGGCTGATGATGATGATGATATTGTAATTTTAAGTTACAATGCTTTTCTTCTTAAATATAAACAGTTAATTTAAATGTTATCATTGTAAAGAAAGATGCAGTGTTGACATCGAGAATAGGTTTTTAGTACATCAATTGAATATAGTAGTATCAGCATTAATGGTCTTGGAGAAAAACTAAGAGTAGGAATGAAATAAACATTTTTTTAGACTCATTCAATATTACAGATATGTGGGTAAGAAGAATAATACAAAAAAATGTGTAGAAGTAATTGCAAACGATAGGCGTCGTAAGCATTAGGATAGGGCAGGATAGATGGACCCCCTTTTCTGAACTTAAACTCCCATTTGGTCTATTGTGCGTTTAGGCCCCCTCTCTGTAAGAGGTAATGGGCCGAAATCCACCACGTGGGACCAATGTGGTTTGATGGATGTTACTCGTACATGTCTTAGATTTGCATTGCAATGCAATGCATTTTTACTTCAGTGTTTTGAGAACAATAGTGATGAAATAATTTACACAAATTAAAGCACTTGCCTGGGTTTGAATCCACGACCATACTTGTAAATTGTGTCCGTTACCACTGGGCCATCACTGCTCTAGGATCTACTATCCACTGCGTGGTAAGCTTTGCAATAGGGGAATGCATTTCATTTATATTTGGTAGGCTTGCGATAGACTACTTCTTCACCAGATGGTAAGCGATGTCGTGGTCGACGATTAAACACGCTTGCCTAAAAGTTACCTATTCACTCTTGACTTAAACACTCCTAAGTTGTAGCTATCGAGCAACACAAACTCCGGCAGGGAATGCCACTCTTTAGCTGTACGTACAATCTACGTATTCCCAAAATGTTTAGTGTGTATGGGTGGGATGTCCACCATGTACCAATGGCACATCGCCGTAAGTCTTATAGTCCGATTATGGAATGGGCTAGGTGGAATCAGATCGTACATTTCCATCGCACACTTCCCGAAATTTAACCGATTAAAACCGACAAGCTCGCAACTCAGCGACGTTGTTTAAGGCTCTGGAGCTACGATTCGACCAGTGTCTCATTGCCGATCTTCTTGGTCCGTTTTTTGATCAACTTAAGTGCATGAAGCTGGTTTTTGGCAGATCCGGCCCAGAAATGATAACAGTACTCCATACATCATCTAACTAGCGCTTGACGAGCTTGACACAACTTGAGCAATTGTTCTGGCGTGAAGAACCGTCTCACTTTTGTGGGGATCCCCAATTTTATGGCAGCCAGTTGAACCTTTGCCTCAATGTATGGATCAAAATTGAGGATCGTGTTAAAAGTAACGCCAAGAAGCACAAGATGGTCCATTATCGGCACGTTTACACCTCGGAAGGAAAGAGCCGAGTAGAATTGGCACATTTTAACAGAAAAACACGCCTGAGTTTTAGCAGCAAAGAACCAGACCAAATTGGCATCTCCCCATTTGGAGACTGGCTTCAAGGATAAGCTCAAACGCTCCACCACAGCCTCACAAAGGACAAGGATGGAACAGTACCTCTCAGCAACAGTGCTGTCGTCTGCATAGCCAAGTTTCAAGCACTTTACTTACTTTACCAACCCTTGAGGGACCCCGGTATAAATATCCAATTGGTCAGACGAGAACCCATCGATAACGACTGGAATGGACCGATCCCACAAGAAATCTGCAATCCAATCACACATACCATCACCAGGCAGACCGAATGAAGGAAGCTTACTAATAAGGCTTCCGTGCCAGACCCTATAGAAACCATTCGAGTTATCGAAGGAGATGGCAAGCACCTCCCCGCGCCTCTCGATGGCCTTACTGCAGATGTGAACGGCATAAGCTAGAAACCCTGTAGAACCATATTGGCAATCACTTCAGGATGTCATTAGCTTCTAGGTATACCAGGAGCTTAATATTAAGCACACGAAGAGATGGGTATATAATTGGCAGGGTCAGCTCAACTTTCCTTCTTGGACACGGGCTGTACGTTAGTTTACTTCCAAGCATTCGATTCTTTCACAGTTTCACACGAAAGGCAAAATAGACGTGTCAAAATCGGAGACAGTTCGGGCGCACAAGTTTTAAGGACAAGTGTAAGTATCCCGTCCCATCCCGTCGGGATCACTAGCTTTGTTCTAGTCGAGGTTGATACGAACATCCTTTTGATGGATGTGAATGTCCGACATATATGTCTCACATCCACCAGGAGAAAGAATACATCCGCGCATCACCAGAATGCTGACGCGAAGATTATGCAAAAAGAGGCAAAAAAGTTTGCCTTCTCCTTAACGAAGCGGGCCAGCGATCTGTCGGGATTCAGCAGTGGTGGTAGTGAGGGATGGCAGAAGTTCGACTGAACCGACTTACCCAGGGACCAAAACGCTTTACTATCTTCTGGGTAAGAAGCAAGTTATGTCCCTATTCGGCCAATGTGGTCGAACCGAGCCCTTTGCAACACCTTCTTGCAGGACTTGGCAGCACTGTTGAAGGCCTTTTTTCTGACATACGTCACTCGCATTCCCAAGGTGAAGTTATCGACACAGAGTATCGGCCTGGATCTATTGTCAGCAGAAGGTCCAAGCAATTGGCCGTGTGCGAATCAACATCCCCCGTTGCTGTTGCCTCCCGAACCAGCTGGCGGATTACCGCTAACGAAAGCTTATGCATTTCCCATCCAGCATGATTACTGCACTGGTATGGGAAGAACCACGTTACTGCTGATGGTGAGCATTAAAGTCCCCCTGGATCATTAATTGGGTGGAAGAGTACCACTACTGTGGCCATCAGCCGCTTAACTGAGGTAATATGTGAGCCTGCTTGTCTCCTGATCGCCGCTGTGCGAACGGTAGACACGGGCATAGATAATTTTATCCAGACCTGTGTCCACCAGAGCCCAAAGCGTTGTGAATATTAATTGAATTATAATAATTATTAAAAAACGAGTTTATTAGCTCTTCCATAGTACTTTACATGTCTTTTTATCTAAATCTAACATTGACACATTGTAATTGTTGCTTACAATAATATTTAACAAAGTTTTTTTTTTGTCGGTATAATTCGTAATCGTACAATAATATTCACAGAAAAAATCTTTCAAATGTTTTCAAGACTCTATTGTAACCGTAGTTACAATGTTTTTCATATTAGAAATGCTAAATATCTGTAAATTGTAAAATTGCGAAAATCATACTTGCAGTGGTTTTATCAAAACTGAAAGAGCAATTAAAATTAGTAACATGAAACCTAAAATAAAGCAAATAAACTTTACAAAAAAAGAAAATAGCTGTGTTGAAAACTATGCAATGTTGATTTACTATGTTATTCATATTGGGTGTCGACATAACACATTTATTAAATTCAATCTCCATTTTAGTCTTTCACAGCTTCATACATAACTAACTTTTAAGGCCCACTTGCGCAAAAAACTTAACTCAGTTGCTAAGACTAGGTTAAATTGACAGTTTTTTTTTTTTTCAGTTTGTTATACAATATTGTCAATTTAACCTTTGTCTTTGACCTTTGTCAATTTCATCTCGTGTTAGCAACTAATTCTGAGTTAAGTTTTTCGTGCAATGAGCCTTAATCAATCAAATACATCATAAATAACGCACGCACTTTTTTGTTGCAACTTGCAAAGACCGAATGTAAACAAATAAACGCGCCGCGCGTATGGCTTGCCGGCACCCGCGCCGCTTGTGCCTGCGCTTATCCCCGCGCTCGCCCTTCGTGCGAAGAAGTCTAGATATTTTTTTTTGAATAATACGATTTCGTGGATAAAAACGACACAAATTATGAATAGTGTTTTGTCACACCATAATAATGAAAAACACATAAACTCTAATAACTTGTATTTTCTTTTGTGGATTTTACAGGGTGTTGTAGTAAAAAAATAAAATATCTTTAAAAGTCGTGGATGAATTTGACACAAAATATTTTAAACAACAGATATCAGTACTCTAAAACGCGTAATACCTATTTAACCTACTTTAATATTCTTTTAGAGCTAGTTGGCTACGTGTTAGGTACTGGTTAAGTATTAGGATTCCCGTGGACAGAGATGACACAAAATGCCTATGTACATCAGTTACTACTTCGTTATTATCATGAAAGTAAAATTTTCATCTCTAATTTTCTTTTCGTCCGATACTGGTCGAAAAGACAAACAGCTAAATTTCTACCTATGCAAATACCTAGGATGACACAAACTAAGGTATTAGGTTGGGCAAATGGTCCGGCAACTATATGCGAAAAACAAACAACTTTAATATTTTTGAAACCTCAAAACCTAGCGCTACCGGTCTATATTCAGTTGTATCACAGAAAGTAATCAAACTCTCTTATGACCCACAAAAAAATGCTGCTTTGTTGAGAATATCTGATTCTGATTAGCGACGGATTTTGCCTTTTGTAACAGTCTAGACGTAACTTTTTGTTTGCCAACTTCCCAGTTGGCCCCGTCGCGGTCACTACTGAAATCCGAGTTTATTTACGGATCGTTTATTCCGTTTCATATGATATATATCGGATTAATCTTTGAGACATATTGCCTATTGATGTGGTATACACTAAAATTAAAGTAAATAAAATGTTTACATCTATTCATTATTAGATCGCACCAGCGGTGCTCATACGTCCCATTCAGTGCTGTCTACTTACGGATAAATCTTGTTGGTTTTAACCCCCACCGGAAAAAGAGGGGTGTTATAAGTTTGTCGTGTGTTGCTGTGTATCTGTCTCTGGCATCATAGCGCCAACACGGATGAATTAAGTTTTGTTTGAAATGTGATTTTTAACCGACTTTCCAAAAAGGAGGAGGTTCTATGTTCGACTTCAAGTTTGTTTTTTTTTTTTGAAGAACTTCACTCTTCAATAAATAACGGCAAATCTCTCGGGATTGCTGCAATCGCATGTCTGTTTGTTGTTTATAACATTTCATAACATAACATCACGCCAGTTCGCTCTTAAGGGGTAAGCAGACCTCTCATTTCACCGGTTATGTTCAAGTTTCATGAAATCTATTCTGGCGAAATAGTTCCCTTACTAACTTGCCTATTAGGTACGTACAACTAAAAAGTGAAAAATTAAAAAACTTTTTGCAAAAAAATACCACCGACTTCCAAATACAAAACTACAAAGTGAAAAATAACTTAATTTTTTGAAGTCGGTGTCCATAACGCAAAAAAATGGTACCTACGAAAGACACCGACTTCAAAAAAATAAGTTATTTTTCACTTTGTAGTTTTGTATTTGGAAGTCGGTAGTATTTTTTTGCAAAAAGTTTTTTTATGTCGCGAGTGTTCTTAGCTATATTTGAATAAAATCGGTTCAGAAGTTCAAAAGTTATGGGCGTTTTACTGTTTGAGTGGGGGTGTTTTCGCAAGATAAATTTGTCGGGGGTTTTTTAAATTTTGAAATTTTACTTGTATTATAAAACCTAAACCCTAATTGTCTAAATGTCACAGGTAATTTTTAACCTCGCGCAAGGTTTTGTGCTTTCGAGGAAATGATTGGTTATTTCCGAACGAGCTACGAAGCTGTCATTTATTTTGACGTAAAGCATTTCCTCGAATGCGGAACCTCGTTTTGGGTCAGCAATACGCTAGTTAGTTACTGCCCATTTCCTTCACGTAGTTAACATAGAGCGTCGCCCTCTAACCCCGCAATCCTTACGGCATGGGGTATCAACTCATACAAATTATAATTAGTATTAAAAAAAGATCATAGATGGCAGCATAGGTAACAAATGTGAAAGTAACAATCAATTTAAAATGTTTAACAGCAGATTCAGGCTGAAATAAGTTTAGTAAAAATCAAAACTTGCTTTTTTAATGTTAACTTATCCATTTACACTCATTGATCAGGTTTTTTGAACAAAAAAGATAAGTGAAGACTTTGTATGATAAATTAGTTGAAAGTAGCTATCGACTTTTCGTTTTGTTTTGAGTTCTTTGCAATAGATGGCGTGTTTCACAATTTGTCCTAAACTATATATCCATCGTAAGATTCATTTTGTAGTATAGTTATTATTTATTATAGGCGTAATTTAAAAGATATTATTTATTATAGGCGTAATTTAAAAGATATTATTTATTATAGGCGTAATTTCAAATATTAAAGTTTTGGTCTATTATTTAAAATCACTTTTTTGTGATGCTTGTTTATACGTCGAATTAACTAGATACCTCGCTGGAACAGGACTCGTATCGCGCTAGGGCCTACTCAAATCGCACGGGTACTAAAATAAGAGATAACGCGACGCGTGTGCCGCTTGCCGTCCGAGTTTACGCGTCGCATAGTAGGTACAGTTTGATTCAAACTTAAGAACGGATCGAAACACTTCGTGAGCCACTACGCGCTAGCAATTTCATGTGACAGCGGGGGTGAGGGGTAGGGTAGGTACTGCCATGCTGCGTACCTAACTAAAGTATTAAAAGTAATCATTTTTGTAAAAACATGTTGTTCTTTATATATATAAGTACCAACCTAAAATAAAAAAGCTAATTTAAAAATCAAACACCCACTGCTTAAAAAGCGAACTAACAAGCTGTAAACAAGAAAATAACTAGCTGTGCAGTCAGAGGATACATATTCGCGAACTGCCTGATCCTCCGACGGCACAGCACGATTTTTAGTTGTTTACAGCTTTTTAGTTCGCTTCCTTTTTGATTTTAAATTATTTTTTTTTATTTACAACTTTTAAGTTTTTTTTTTTTTATTAATTGTTTTAAACTTATACGTGGTATGTATTTTTGTAATCACCACTAAAAGCCCTTCATTTTGATACCCCACTCGACGGGTTACGAAGATAAAAAATTGCAACCTCTTCAATATGGAGCCCAAAATCCGCCATTTTTTTTAATGGCATTTATCTAAGAATATTTGGGTGGCCAAGACCTATCTAACGATGTCTTAATTATAAAAATCCGTCATGTGGTTTGAAAGATACGAGGTGATATATTACACACATACTTACATACAAGATACGCGCGAAAAACATAACCCTTTCCTTGCAGCCGGGTAAAAAAGGATAACGCTTATAGTGAATAATAAAATGACATAAAGTAGGTACCTACTTCGTGTTTTCATTCATTGCCACGGAAGCAAGCTAACTACCAACATCTAATTCTACAACGAATTCTATAGTTTTGATTGATTTGGAATATTCGTGAATATTGTGAAATTCGCTACACAATGCGACCACTTAGATTTAAGAAGTTACCGCGGTCTGAGCGGAGTCTGTCCCGAACCGAACATACCTAATGTTATTATTACGAATACGAAGTAAGCGTTCAAGGACAAGACAACTGGCAAATAACGTCTCTGAGTACCTACATGATACGATTCCTCGCTCAAATTGCCATATGATTTAGTATCTAGGCAAACTACTAGATGGCGTTAGAAAACCACAGTCTCGGGCTATTAAAGAGTCACTGGTGCTGCCGCCTGTTAAAAATATGGAGAAAGAAAAAATAGCCCGACCAATAGCCCGACTTAAGGAGGTGACATTTCTTTGTATGGGATTGGGTATCTGTACTGTAGTATTATATTATCTTTGCTTACGGTAACCCGGTCATGATCAATAAATATAATAAATCTGTAGACTGAACCCATTTCCAGCATTTTTATATTTTTTGTCTGTTTAGTTGTGCACGCATCACGTAAAATTTACGAAACCAATGTAGGTAACTTTTATACATAAAAATTGTGCGTAACTTGAAGTATGACTTAGTTTTTGTTTCATCGCCATCGGTTCACTATATAATAAGCTATATGTATTTAAAGTTTTCAAGAAGTAAAATATGACAACACACGCAATTTAGATACTCGGACAGTTGAACTCCATATTCGATAGATGGCGTTGTGCATTTGACGTCATTTTTAACCCCCGACGGAAAAAGAGGGGTGTTATAAGTTTGAGGTGTGTTGCTGTGTATCTGTGTGTCTGTCTGTGGCATCATAGCGCCTCAACGGATGAACCGATTTTGATTTAGTTTTTTTTGTTGGAAAGGTGATTGTGTAGAGATTGTTCTTAGCTTAGCATGTTTGAAAAAAAACGGTTCAGCCGTTCAAAAGTTATGGTCGTTTTACTGTTTGAATCGGGATGTTTTCACAAGATAAATGTGTCGGGGGTTTTTTAAATTTTGTAATTTTATTTGTATGAATGGCGGTGTTAAGGAAGGCAAGGCAAGTAGGGTAGGTAGGTAGATAAGTAGAGTAGGCAGTTGACGGTAGCGAAGCCGCGGGCACAGCTAGTTCTAACCTATACTTAACTAAAACCTTTATTATCTGCTAGCACGGCATGGTTTCCTATAAACGTTTTAGCAGTAAGTCTGTAAAACACTATTTACCCCTAAGAAAGCTTGATGAATATACGAAAGTACGAAAAAACCTGCGTTCGACGTGAACGTAAAACGTAGCTGTTATCTCATGAAATATACTAACTGCAATCACAACATTAGATCCTTTGGAGCAGATAAAAGAACGTTGCCCTCAAACACGGTCAATGTTCAGACATTTCTCAACTTGAATTTCCACTGCATTTGTACTCGTATGCGTTTGTATACAAATACACTCGGCTTTAATAGATGCTTCTACTGTTGTAAACAGTTAATATTCCCTTTGCTTACATCTATCCTCGCTCATCATTGACTAAAGCTAATAAACACATTCGAAGTCTGTATGTTTTTACAGTTTTATGGTTCGTATTATTTATACTGGACTGTGCTCACGTCTGCTTTGTATTTGATTAGATCACGGATATTGTCCCAAATGGAGACAGGGTTCATATTACATTACTGCAGTGTCTCTTTATATTACAAAAATAAAAAAAAACTTTTTACAAAAAATACAACCGACTTCCATAGAAAAACAAAAAAGTGTAAAATAACTTCAATTTCTGAAGTCGGTGTTCTTGTTTTATTTTCTTCGTTTTTTGACACCGACTTCCGAAATTGAAGTTATTTTACACTTTTTTGTTTTTCTATGGAAGTCGGTTGTATTTTTTGTAAAAAGATTTTTTTTATTTTTCACTTTTTAGCTGTGCTACATAATTTATATAGGCTAGGTACCAATATTGCCCAAAGTGGTATAAGGTTACACCAAGGTGAACTGTTTACACCTGCGTACCCCTTTAGAGCGTACTAGTGCGTACCCCTTTAGAGCGTGTTATGTTATGAAATGGTGTAAACAATAAACATAAATGCGATTGCAACTATCCCGAGTGATTTGCCGTCATTTATTGAAGAGTTCTGATGTGTATCTCCGAAGTTCTTTATCAGATCTTGATGAAAATTAAATGGGACCACATGACAAACACCAGCTTTCAAATAAAAAAAGAATCATCAAAATCGGTTCACCCAGTAACAAGTTCTGAGGTAACACACATAAAAAATTAAAAAAATACAGTCGAATTGAGAACCTCCTCCTTTTTTTGAAGTCGGTTAAAATAGTTTAAATCAGCCACTTTACCGCTACGAAGTATGAGATCATTTATTTTGGAATACTTCACGTCATCTTAACATCGAATTGCTTTTAATAAAAGTGCATTCTCCTTTGGACAGCAAATAGAACTGTTACATAAAGGAGATACTTTTCCCTGCTCTGTAGACTAATCTAAAAGAAATTGCCTACTGCGGTAGATCGCCACAGGCCGCCTGTAGGATTGACCTTTCATCGACCCCTTTTTATTTTTTAGCCGGCTGCTACGAGATTTTCTGTTTTATTTTCATTTCATTGTTTATTTAATTCTGAATTCAAGTCTGAATTGTCGGATCTACTTTTTGCCCGATTTTAAAATCTGAGTTCATAATAAGTCCAATTTCCTTATACGGAATCCGTTATAGAGGCATTGTGCAAATTCAAGTTTTATCGTTCAGGTCAAGATATGACCGGTTTTATCAGATGAATGCACCATGTGGTGTTTATGTAATGTTTCAACATACAATATTTGTTTTTATTTCGATACCTTAATTGAAATTCAACTTGCCTTGTAATTAACATTATGGAAACAACCATGAAGAATTTAGGAACGTTGTTCAAGAAGTCAAGACCGTCTTGGTGACCCCGAAATCCCCATAAACTCGTAAGAGTCGGAAAGGGCCGTAAATGAAGCTGTTCCCCCACGAAATAAAACCTAAGCCATCCACATGTCTGTCGAATGCTTAATCGATCGCGAACTTCGATTTTACCCTTCATACGTCATACATTTTTATCAGCTGCCAGCTCGAAAAGGATGCCCTTGAATTAAAACTTCAGCATGAACATGGTACAATATTGATCGCAACCATCCCACCACAGTTGCTTGGGGTTGGCAGTTGGTAACTAGTGTCACGCGAGCTTTCAGCACTGAACAAAACGCGCTTATAGGAGTGTCCCTTAGTAATTACGTCCTTATGAGTTTATTCGACCCAGTGGTGGCTTGTTTTTGTGGCATACAATGGCTGTGATGAGAAAGAAGCGGAGTCATAGATATGTAAGGCGGTATGCTGTTTTTCCAGTTCACAAGTGATACGTAAACAAAATTTCTTGAGGCTACGGAATGAAATTTCAATTTATTTTGGGACCTTTTTACCTGACTGCCGAAGGAGGGTGATGTGTTTATCAGTCTATGTATGTGTATGTATGTTTGTTCCTATGTGGCTTTCCAGAGACCAAACGCGTCGGCCGATTTTGATGATTCGTACTTCAATCGATTCGTCTTAATCTTGCGAGTGTCACTGGCTATATTAAAATTGGAAAATAGAAAAATGGCGGCTTTTGGGCGCCATATTGTGGGGGACCAATATTTTTTTTTCATCAAATCTCATCGTGTGGGGTTTTAAGAGGCGATTAAAAAAATATATGACACTTATATGTTTAAATGTACCTAATTCGAATAATATGATAACTAAAGAGTGACAAATAAAAATAAAAATTCGAAAAATCAAATAACCCGACTGCTTAACAAGCGAACTAAAGGATACATCTGGTTTTGGTCAGCCAGCTCGCGAATATGTATCCTCCGACTGCACAGCATATTTTTTTCTTGTTTGCGTCTTTTTAGTTCGCTTTTTAAGCAGTCGGGTTTTTTTTATTTTTGCTGGAAGATTGGAAATACTTGTCTTAATCACAGACGATAGGAATACTTTGCTAGGACTTCATAACCTTCGAGAG
Organism: Orthosia cruda; assembly: GCA_964057195.1. Classification (NCBI taxonomy): domain Eukaryota; kingdom Metazoa; phylum Arthropoda; class Insecta; order Lepidoptera; family Noctuidae; genus Orthosia; species Orthosia cruda. The sequence continues at coordinate 4,586,448 of OZ059850.1, read as the reverse complement.
CTTAGACCGTAAATTAAGATGATATCTTGGATTAAGTGTCTTCATCCGTTATCTTGCTTATATAATCTCTTTGAAAACTAATTTTCAAGGCTTGATTACTAAGAGTACTGTGTAATTGATATCCAGCTCTCGTTCATAAGATTTGTACAAGCAATTATTTAAGCAGTCCACGTGTTCTAAAACGAGAGAATCAAATAGCTGTCGAGCGATCATGATTTGTTTTGTTAGCCTTTCTCCGATGATTTCTAAGAAGCCAGTTCATTTATCATTGGTTTACAGCGGATGTCCATTAACGATTGTTGTTGCGAACGGGTTCAAGGACCACTATATTTGGATCTGATATATCTGTGCTTACTACTTAGGGTATGAGAACTCGGCAAACTAAAGTTCTCTTGGAATTGGTGCACAGATTTCCAATTTGCATTGTAGGTAAGACCCTTCCATAACCGCGCATAGAAAAGATTTTTGTAGAATCTAGAGCAGTTAAAAGTTTTAAAAAGATAAAGTTTCCGATTATATTGGATCGATCGAAATCTTATATTCTTTGAAAGTTAATGAATCTCTTTAAAAACCCGACTGCTTAGTAAGCGAACTAAATAAACAAGTAGAAAATCATGCTGTGCAGTCGGAGGATACATATTCACTAGCTGGCTGACCAACTGGTCCTCCGACTGCACAGCATGATTTTCTACTTGTTTACATCTTTTTAGTTCGCTTATTAAGCAGTCGGGTTTTTGATTTTTAAATTAACTTTTTTATTTACAACTTTTTAGTTACTTTTTTTTTTCGAATCACATTTAAACATATAAATAGTATGCATTTTTCTAATCACCTCTTAAAATCCTTCATTTTGTTACCCCACTCGATGGGTTTCTAAGAAAAAAAAAAATAAGTCCCTCCCAATATGGCGCACAAAATCCGCCATTTTTGTTTTTTTTTAACGTATTTTTTCTAAGAACAGTTAGGCGGCCAAGCCCTATCTAACGATGTATTAATTATAAAAATCCGTTTAGCGGTTTGCAAGATATGAGGTAATAAAGAATATTACATACATACAAACATACAAGGTACGCGCGAAAAACATAACCCTTTCCTTGCAGCCGGGTAAAAAGCCTGTAAAAACAAGCTCGCATAGGTCAAAGGAAAAATACAATCAGATTACCATCTGATCTCAATGGAGTCACGCTTCATTTGATTAATGTGTAGTGGCAATAATTTAATTCTATCATCTGAATTAACTATTGTTTGCTAATATCTATGTTAGATAACTGTTCATTGAATGTGTGGGTGAATCGGGGACTCATGCGTATTCTGCTTCGTTCGATGTTCCTTTAAAAAATTTCGTAGACATTGTTGAGTTGGTTGAACCTCAAAAAAAGGTCACTTGGATGATATTGCTTTGTTTCAAGAGGTCGACAACCAGACATTGGCAAAAAGCGTTGAACAATTATTTCCTGAGGCCTACGACGTTTAGAATATCGAACAATAAAGATGTACTCAATTTCCTAAACACATAAAACGGCCAACGCCGTAAAATCACTGCCAAGTTTTACATGGATGGATTAAACAATCGCAGGGTTTATTTCCTTGTTTTGTATTTTGTTCTCCGACAAACCGATTTCAATCCATATAAATAACTGTAACGTCCCTTTGAAATGTTTTAAGTCGCGGTGTTCTGCCTCATCTAAATTGTCTCTAACCGATATCCACGTCGAAAATATTCCCTAATGAACGCACATTCGTCTGAATGCTGTTAACCAGGATATTTTTACTTTTTGGGGAGTGCGTTTCTGAGGAAAATTCCCGATAGTCTCAAGGACATAGAGTCGAATTTGGAATGTGCATCTGTTCCAAAAGATGAAAAAGGTAAAATTGTCGCGCCGCTTAAAAATAGTCTGAGTCGTTTCCGCCTTTGGGAAACTGGCGATCTTTTGTTCTTTTCGCCGGTGACGGTGACTCAGCTGCTTTTATTACATGGATGATGTTTTGCCGGTTTTATTTTGATATTAGACAATATTGGTGGATGCCAAGCTTAACAGCTTGGCTCGTCGCCGTAAAGTTGCCTGCTTGTCGGTCTTCTACAGACTGTACTTTAGTCAGTGTGCTCAAGAACTCCACGACCTCATCCCACCGACCCGATTCTACCATCGGACATGTAGACGCTCTGCAAGTTACCCTCCTTACCTAGTTGCCATTCCACCAATTCGCACCAAGTGCTTCCAAACATCCTTCATAATGAGTGGCACTCACTGCCTGCGTCTGTGTTTCCGAACGCATTCAACCCGAATCTCTTCAAAGTTAGAGTGAACAGGCTTCTTCTGGATAAGCTCAATCCATCGTCGACTTTGTCTCTGTCACCTCTGACCTAGACTAGATTCAAGAGCAAAGCCAACACAAATTAAAATAATATATGAAAAAGCTATTTTTACCAATACTTAGGTAATTTCCATGCTCTTGATATAATATTTTCCTTGTTATGAGTACAAATATTGTCTTTCAATACAGTTTTCGTGTCGTCGACCTCGTACCCGTATTGATTGTATGTGTTTGTTAAACGCTGGACTAGGTTCTGATTTCAGGTTGCCACGCTTCAGTGTTTTCTTAGGATGTTCGCCAAAGTAGAACGGATAGCTTTTGTGTTGAAACTTAGTTTAAAACAAACCTTCAGTATCGGTCCTGAATAAGTATTTCTTGTTAGCCCAATTTAAAAGTTATGTAAGAAGTTTTAAATTAGTTTCTTAATAACTTAATTCATTGTTATGTAAGTACCATAATTGTTTCAAATGTGCTCAAAACAAATTTCTTGCAACAGAAGGTCTAGTGACATTTATAAGCTTATATAACGTTAAGCTCAATATTCCATTTTATCTATAAACATTAATCTTTGTTTCTCTAGTTGTCAAAATAATGATAAAAATAAATATTATGTAATCATTACCAATACTGTGTCTTCGACCAATATTTCTATACAAAAAAAAAGTTAATTCATAAAATCAAAAAACCCGACTGCTTAAAAAGCGAACTAAAAATACGTAAACAAGAAAAAAAAACATGCTGTGCAGTCGGAGGATACATGTGGTTTTGGTCAGCCAACTCGCGAATATGTATCCTCCGACTGTACAACATGATTTTCTTCTTGTTTACGTCTTTTTAGTGATTTTTTGAATTAACTTTTTTTATTATAACTTTTTAGTTAACATTTTTTTTTCAAATTAGGTACATTTTAACATATAAGTGTTATATATTTTTGAAATCACCTCTTACAGCTCTTTATTTTGATATCCCACACGATGGGTTTGGAAGGAAAAAAAATAGGACTCTACAATATGGCGCCCAAAATCCGCCATTTTTCTATTTTCCAATTTTAATGTAGCCAGTGACACTCGCAGGGTTAAGACGAATCGATTGACGTAAGAATCATCAAAATCGTCCATTGCGGCAGTCGGGTAAAAAGGCAAATGTCTGTTGACCAACATGTCTATACTACACACGATTTTATTCTGCAAAGGCTGGTCAGATCTCGATGAATGAATGACTCAGTGCCGTTACTGAGTTGTATCAGCTTGATTCAGCATCGCAAGTACCAGGATTATTGCGGCATATTGAGATTTTATGATTCATTTTAAGCTTTGAATGTAATGATACCATTATGCCTTTACGAGACCCATAATATATTTGAATAATTTCAACTTGTGAAGCGGATTAAGGTTAATAATTTCTGTCCATTTCTTGCCTTGGAAATTATGATAAAGTTATAAGTGGGCATAAATAAGAATGCGATATATTGACGCTAATAGACAAGAAAGCTATTACACGTTGTAGTTATAACACCACAACCATAGGCGTACTGTCTCCGCCTACACCCACGTTCCAGACGTAGATATCATGAGTAGGAAGGAAATGTGCGAATTACAGATTGAATAGTGGTCGTATTTTGTCGCCGGCTTCGACGCCTTTCTCCTTGACCTGCGACTGCAGCCAGACGCTGTTGACTTGTCGCGTCTCGATGCGTCTTTTTGTCGTACCGCTCACGCTAATTATGTGCACGTCAGGTTAGCATCTCATCGGAATTGTTAATCAGGCTCACATGTTTAGTGTTAATTGAGACGCTGTGAATGGTGCTGCTCTTTGAAAGTGAGTGTTGTTCATAACTGTGCCTACCAGTTGTTTTGCCTGCGGCTCTCGTCGCATTATGAGAAGGCTTGTGAACTCGCCACTGATTGCTTTTCTCCCGGTTTACGGCCGAGTGTTATTAAATTTTCTTTTTAACCGACTTACCAAAAAGGAGGAGGTTCTATGTTCGACTTGGAGAATGTTTTTTTTTATTTTTTTATTTGTGTTCACCGATATCTCCGTCAATTGTGGACCGATTTTGAAAATTCTTTTTTTGTGTGATAGAATATGTTTTGAAATTGGTCCCATTTTAATTTGGTGAAGATCTGATGAAGGACTTCGGAGATATACAACAGAACTCTTCAATAAATGACGGCAAATCTCTCGGGGTTGCTGCAATCGCATGTCTGTTTATTATTTATACCATTTCATAACATAACATCACGCCATTACGCTCTAAAGGGGTACGCAGATGTGTAAAGTTCACCTTGGTACACTTTCATTTCACCGGTTATTTCAGTTTCATGATATTGGGGTAATCTATTCTGGCATTATAGGTACCTTACTTAACAACTTGCCTATTAGGTAGGTAATACTAAAAGTGAAAAATAAAAAACTTTTTTTCAAAAAAATACTACCGACTTCCAAATAAGAAAACTACAAAGTGAAAAATAACTTTATTTTTGGAAGTCGGGGTCCATAACGCAAAAAAATGGTACCTACCAGAGACACCGACTTCCTAAAGTAAAGTTATTTTTCACTTTGTAGTTTTCTTATTTGGAAGTCGGTAGTATTTTTTTGTAAAAAAGTTTTTTATTATCAAACGTGTCATCATAATCCGAGCTATATGGCTTCTAATTGGAGATGCTCTCTTTACTTCGTAAAAGCATAAAGTTGATAAGTGTTTCAAGAAAGAAGATTCAATTTGAAAATGGTTCTGCTCGAATGCACGCCGATGTTAAAATCGTGCGATTGTGCTTCAACCTTTGGACTGTCTCGCGAATTGATCGTACAATCTGATATGCCATCCGTGGAAATGAATTACAGCTTTGCATTATGTTTCACGCTCTTTTTACCCGACTGCCGAAGGAGGGTAATGTGTTTATCAGTCTATGTATGTATGTTTGTTCCTATGTGGCGTTCTAGAGACCAAACGCGTTGGCCGATTTTGAAGATTCGTACGTCAATCGATTCGTCTTAACCCTGCGAGTGTCATAGGCTACATAAAAATTGGAAAAGAAAAAAAAGGCGGATTTTGGGCGCCATTGTGTAGGGGGATAATTTATTTTTTTCTTACAAACCCATCGTGTGGGGTATCAAAATAAAGGGTTTTAAGAGGTGATTTCAAAAATATATAACACTTATATGTTTAAATGTACCTAATTTAAAAAAAAACTAAAAAGTTAATTCAAAAATCAAAAAACCCGACTGCTTAAAAAGCGAACTAAAAAGAAGTAAACAAGGAGAAAATCATGCTGTGCAGGAGGAGGATACATCTGGTTTTGGTCAGCCAGCTCGCGAATATGTGTCCTCCGACTGCACAGCATGATTTTCTTTTTTTATTACGCAAAACTTCTGGGAAGATTTTCCTTGTACTTACGAAAGAAATTTATATCAGACTAATACATCATTCTTACAGGACAAACACGAGTTCTCTTTTACTATCATCTGGCGAAACTACAGCTCAGCTAACAAAGGCAAAAAGTCGGTGAAGTTTCTTTTGGATGATGGCACGATGCCCAGCGTGGCAGTGTTCTCACGAGCGTGTGAACGATCAGATCCGAAGATAAGTTAATTAGTTGAGAGCACTCGATTCAAATAGCGTATGGATACCGATATACTGTTGTTCTATGAAGTCATGTAGCGGATTTTGCGACAAAAAAATAATTTTTTCTTTTTTTCCAGTATTGAAAATTATATCGAACTTTTTGTAAAGGCTATACATAATTTGCTGGAAAGGTTATAAAACCAGGAGTATGATTTTTAGGGTACCGTACCTAAAGGGTAAAAACGGGACCCTATTACTAAGAAGCCGCGGTCCGTCTGTCTGTCTGCCTGTCACCAAGCTGTATCTCATGAACCGTTAGACAGCGAACCGAACCGCTAGACAGTTTAAATTTTCATAGATTATGTATTTCTGTTGCCGCTATAACAACAAAAACAGAATACAATTAATATTTAAGTGGGGCTCCCATACAACAAACGTGATTTTTTTGCCGTTATTTGTGATAATGGTACGGAACCCTTCGTGCGCGAGTCCGACTCGCACTTGGCCGATTTTTTTATGTGTCCCATTTTGAATAAGGACTTTACTTATAGCAATGCTTGCAGTGGATTAAACAGTTTTGGCAAAACCTCCAAACATTCGATCGAACTTATTATGAAAAGCAAACTAAATGATATTTTACTATATAAATACTTACTACTATATAGATACTATATAAATCAAGATGTGGTATTGATTAACGGAATATTTGTCCTGTTATACACGCTATTTCAGTAATAAAGCCCGTATCTAATAAATCAGAAAACTCACCGAACTAAAAGTTGTTCTATTCGGCGAATGTCGCCCACACAGACCTCTAATCAATCTATTTCAATTTATTATTACGTAATAGCCATACTGTACGATACAATCAATACAAGTAACGTTCCAGTGGTTCCAGAGCTCTTTGTTTTTGAGACCGCTTTTAAAAGTGCTGAAAACCCTGGTTCTATATCTATCTATCCTTATAGACTACTTCTGAAAGTTGCGTGTTTGTCTATGACTCATGTCTTGTCACTTTTCTCTAAAATATTTGTTCGGACCCTACTTTTACTGCATTACCTCATACAAACTTCTTAAATGCTTTCTCAAATACTTCTCCAAAACTGTCTCCTCTAAATTGTCCATGTCTGGCCGCTGAATTGGCGTAGCTTGTGACTGTAGCAATGTTGCTAATAGTTTAATGTATTTACAGTAATTCGAGCGATGACCTGCCCAACAATAACCAACTTTTTCTTTGACAAAATTCTTAATTTATAAACTTTGCCGACTGTTTTGCGACGAAAGCAATAGAATCCATTGTGATGAATTGTTTTCTCTCAAATGCAATACGTGCAAAGGGTGAATGGTCGTCTGTAATGGGATTTTGCTGTCCGTAAAGTTCAATATTTGCGAAATAGCTTCGGGTGTCGCCTGGGAATTGTTAAGAAAATGTAGATGGAGTTCAAGCTCAAGTTACAAAGCTTATATATATTGATCTGGCTACACACCTTTCTTCAGTTGAAAAGGGGTTGATCATCGCAGTTTTATTACCCGACTGCCAAAGGAGGTTAATGTGTTTATCAGTCTATTTATGTATGTATGTTTGTTCATATGTGGCGTTCTAGAGACCAAACGCGTTGGCCGATTTTGATGATTCTTACGTCAATCGATTCTTCTTAACCCTGCGAGTGTCATAGGCTATATAAAAATTGGATAAGTAAAAAATAGCGTATTTTGGGCGCCATTTTGTAGGGGGGATTTTTTTTTTCCTCCAAACCCATCGTGTGGGTTATCAAAATAAAGGGTTTTAAGAGGTGATTTCAAAAATATATAACACTTAAATGTTTAAATAAACCTAATTTTAAAAAAATAACTAAAAAGTTTTAAATACAAGTACATTAGTAATGTCAATGAAAATTTACAATAAATTACCAGAAATAATTAAAGAAAAACAAAGGTTTAATTCATTCATTAATAAATTGAAACAATTTCTGTTAACTAAATGCTATTATAATGTTAATGAATATTTAAATGACAAATTTTAACTTTAACAAATTCCAATTTTTTATAAATATTAATGCTGTTTTAATGTTATTGAATATTTAAATGATACATTTTCAATTTAACAAATTAGAGTCTACTAAATAAATGAATACTTAATAAAAGCCCTCTTCCCCTCTCCTACTTTTGCAGTGCCCGACAGGGTCCACAATGGTCTAAATTTGTAACCTACCAACTAAGTTCACATGTGGAAGCAATAAATGTATTGAGTATTATACATAATCGCGAGTTGGCTGTTCAAAACCAGATGTATCCTCCGACTGCACAGCATGATTTTCTTCTTGTTTACATATTTTTAGTTCGCTTTTTAAGCAGTCGGGTTTTTTTTTTCCACATCTGTCTATCCAAGAAGACCCACTTCTGTGGTTGGGTCATCAATTGGTTCCATAAATCTATGTGGTTTCTATGGCGTCAATAAATCTGTTTTGAATAAGGTGTGCAGCTCTCTTAACTTCGAACATTCCTGACGATGGCCCTCGGGTCAAGGATCCCCTAGTCTTATCTGAATAATTTATAGGCACCGAATTTAGTCTTAGTGGGCGAGAATTTTGTTGAAAATCTACTGTAGTCTGGTACAATATTTATTCAAAGTGACTTGCTCAGATAAGATATTGTGTTCAGTTACACTTCACAATATTCTGAATAGAATATCATTTCTCTTTTCGACAAGCTTTTGGAATTACTCAGACATTTACCGAGTCATTGATGAGAGAAACGTTTTGAAATGGCCATTTGGCGAATTTGCACAATATTGGTAGCCAAACATTCTGTCAAATGACTGTCATAAAAACCAAGACCGCGGTGGTAATTAAGAAAACCATTCACTGCAAGTAATTGCAATGACTACGTCTGCGTGTGTACGGGTACGGGATTATTGAATATCGAGATTAAAAGTGAGAGCTATTGAGGCCAGTATTGGCCGGCCATATTTCACACGTTTCGCTTGTCAGAGCTTCATGGTCAATGAGATGGTAATTTTATGTTGTAATACTTTGATTTTGCAATAAAACCAGTTTTTTTTTCTCGTTTGCCTAATCTGCTGGACTAAACTGTAGCCGCGTTGCCGAATCTAGGATTGTTGACAGTGTCTGACTTAATATTCGGTTTCTGATGTAATTATTTCGTTTGGTAATCAATATTTAAATGATGAAAGTCACTGACCTCTCGATTGGATTATTTTTAAGATTGGAGATAATACATTAACTGGTTTTGGTAATTAAATATTGAGGAAAAAGGAGATTTTGAATATAGAAGACCAATTTGCACAATTGGAAAGCTCATGTCTCTTTTAAGGTTACACTATTCGATTATTTTTCCATACAAACGTAGTCTAGAGATTACTCCACTGTTTCGCGATGTACGTTCAAAATAAAAAAGTATATCAGTTTGTCTCATCATTATCCAGCTCTCTATGGAAACAAAAAAGTAAAAAAAAATATATTTGAAAGTTATGAGCGTCGAAAGTTCCATATTTCAACACTAATTTTAACACAACTGTGGGCGAAAATAAATACCATAAGAAGAAGGAAAATTGCAAAACGGCCTCCATACAGGGATACATTAGAAATTCAACAATGCAAATAATTTTATTTTGAAAATATACATTTAGTAGTTTTTTCATGAAATCTAGACTCCCAAAGGTCTGTTTATAAAATTTCGCACGCTCGTTTTCGTCCTAAATCATCATCCATTTCGATACAAATTTGCAAAAGTGCTAATTCGTACGCGAACTAGCTACTTACTGCTCATCACAGCATTTATCTCATTCGCACGTGTTGTCGGATGAGATGGCATGCATTTTAACCTAGCGCACAAAATAGTTCGTGCCGTCGACTAGTTGAACCTTAATAGCTTTGCTTTCAATACCGGTACGGTAGCAAATGTCAGGCGCATATTTTATGAAAGTGTCTATGCGTTAGGGGTGTATTTACAAATGATGGCATAACGGCATTGTCTGGTCTAGCCGCACCTGTCGTATCAAGGTTAATGTGTTCACCCTATTCTGTGACGCATGTTCTGTATACACACCTTAAATTACTTAATTATTAATATATGCTTTAATGACACTGTCCTGGAGGTCTATTATGAAGATTTATTATTAAATCCAAAACACTATTATGCATAAACATCATTATTTTAAACTATGTTTTTATACAAGCGATCTTGACATTGAGAATCTTTATTAAAATAATGCGATGTTCACGTTTTGCTTCTTCGATATGGTTTCTTTACAAAATGATGTCTCTTAATGGTACCGTTTTGTCCTTGACATTTGAAGTTTTATGGCGGAAATATAACATGACCGTGTCAATTCTTTGATAAACATTTGCTTAGTACAGGCGTAGTCGACCTATGAATGTCCAAAATTAGTCCTCGGGAATGTACAACTACCGAGTCAAAAACTTTTATGTCCAAATTTGGCCCATGGTTGACCCCTTTTTAACCGACTTCCCAAAAAGGAGGAGGTTTCTCAATTCGACCGTATTATATTTTTTTTTATGTATGTTCGCGGATAACTTCGTTTTTAATGATTTTGATGATGCTTTTTTTTTGTTGGAAAGGAGATATCCCAAGGGTGGTACCATGATAAGGGAACCAGGATCTGATGATGGCATGGCCAGAAATCGAGGGAATTCAAATATTATAGGCATACATATAGCGATTTTGTTATTTTTATCAACAATGCAATCATTTACACTCAGAAAGTATCATTTGGTGAAGTGGAACTGATGAAGAAGACCACAGATGTCCACTGGAACTCCTTAATGCTGAGTATGTCACGGGTATAAGATATATCGAATAGTTAACCGACTATGATGAAGCAAATACTTATAAATAAATGGTACTGTTGAAAATGGTAACATCGAACTGATCTGATGATGAAGCCGGAAGGTAGGCACTGGAACTGCGAAATAAAACAATATGTTTGTTTAATTAGGCTATAAATGATTTTCGTGGTATTTGGAGGTACCTACCTACCAAAAGTAAAAAGAGATAAATAAAAAACATTTTAACAAAAAAATCAAACCGATTTCCAAAACAAAACACTACAAAGCGAAAAATAACTTTCATTTTCCGAAGTTGGTGTCGAAAAGCGGAAAACAATAGGTACCAAAGACACCGACTTCGGAAAACTAAGTTATTTTTCGCTTTGTAGTGTTTTGTTTTGGAATAAGGTTTGTTTTTTTTTTAAGTTTTTTCCAAGTTCATGCAAATCCGTTCAGGCGTTAAGGCGTGATTGATGAACAGACATCTAATTATAAAGACTTTCACATTTATAATATTAGATAGAATACGACATTTTAATGGCCACATTTTCCACTAAGGCAATAAATCTTCTCGCCAATCTCCATTAAAGACACTATCAGAGTAGAACCTTCATCGGGCAGGTACTTAAAAGCACTGCTAAGTAGCTGCCTCCGTTAAAAATAGGACGTGACCTAACATTGATCTAGATTCAGGGCACATCAGCGCTCCCAACATTGTGTGCATTGCGAACGTTTCTATTAGAATTCGTGTCTGTTATAATGACGACCGAGGAGAATTTGCTTTGGACCGTCCGAAATTACTCAAATTCCTCGAAAATGTTTTGAAGTGACCCCTGGTGGGTTGGATCTTCATTAAGAAGGACATTTATCAAGTTTAAGTGTGTTTGTATGTTTCCTTTTTTTATTTGTTCTGTGTTACACGAATAAATACTTTTATTTTTAAATACTAAGAAATTACAATACAAAACAATATATAACAACAGTAGTGTCTAATTATTTTTAACCGACTTCCCAAAAAGGAGGAGGTTCTATGTTCGACATTATGTTTGTATTTTTTGTGTATGTTCACCGATATCTTCGTCAATTGTGGACCGATTTCAAAAATTAATTTTTTGTTTGAAAAAGTATGTTTCGAAATTGGTCCCATTTTAATTTGGTGAAGATCTGATAAAGAACTTCGGAGATATACAACAGAACTCTTCAATAAATAACGGCAAATGTCTAGGGATTGCTGCAATCGCATGTCTGTTTATTGTTTATACCATTTCATAACATAACATCACGCCAGTACGCTCTTAAGGGGTACGCAGATGTCTCATTTCACCAGTTATGTTCAAGTTTCATGAAATCTATTCTGGCGTTATAGTTACCTTACTAACTTGCCTATTAAGTAGGTACAACTAAAAAGTGAAAAATAAAAAAAACTTTTTTGCAAAAAAATACTACCAACTTCCAAATACAAAACTACAAAGTGAAAAATAATGGTACCTAGGAAAGACACCGACTTCAAAAAATAAAGTTATTTTTCATTTTGTAGTTTTGTATTTGGAAGTCGGTAGTATTTTTTTGCAAAAAAGTTTTTTATAAAACGAGCTCATTTATCCATCGCGAAATATTGCAATCGACATCTTCTTGTGTCGTCGGCCACATCCACATCAATGTCTAGGTAGGGCCGCTCCATCGTCGAAGCTGAATAACTTGGCTATTGGTTTAAATTTATGTCTTGTGCCGCGAATGCACATGCTAGTTGCACGGATTATTGAGATGATGATTCTTGATCTTAGCCAACCCATCACTACAAATGTGTAGTGATGTATGTATGTTATGTTGTATGTTTGTTACTTCTTCACCCTCAAACGGCTGGACGGATCTGGATGAAATTTGGCACAGAGATAGATTGTAGTCTGGAATAGCACATAGGATACTTTTTATCCCGGGAATATGTTTCCTCGGGATAAGTTTCGACATACACGCGGGCGAAGCCACTGGCTGGCAGAAGCTAGACTTCCATATTTTTAAAAGTCCAGAGTGTTATGAATTATTATGTCAAAAACTAGCATGCTAGCCTGTCAAACTATCAAAATTCGGTGTTAAGTTAGAGTTTGACTCGTTCTTTACTTCTTGCAATGAGTACTGAAACGAGGGGTATAAAAATGTCCTTTCAGGATTTGAACGTGGTGATTGACAGAGCTGTCCGAGTTGCTACATACTGGTTGGACATAATCTGAATGGTTGAGACTTTACCAACACTACTGTAGTATTATATTATTCGGCCAACAAATTCTCCTCCTCAAAAGCTTTAAAGGTGCCTCACATCGTCACATCTGAGTGTATGTACTAAGGGCAGGGCAATTCTCTCATAATGCGTTCTTCGAAAAGCTCTGTACAACATAAAGAACCTGATTTCAAGTTATTTCTTCATTAGTTTCTCAACTTGCCAAGTATGGTCTGAGATTCTAAAGAATCTTGCAAGTTATTAAGGCCTACTTCCCGAAGCGGCATATCTTCAGCTTCAGGGAAAGTTACATAATGTTTCAAAGTTATGTAGTTATCTGTGTGCCAAGCCCTAGTTCTCGTTTAGAGCTGGAACTCCAACGACAATAGAACTAGTCTAAGTTTAGACTGCCTATCGTAAATTGGGTTTGTATTAGACTTTAGAGCCTATTCTGCGAACTGTTGCGTTTTTAGTGCAAATAAATGCATTTGGTCATGGTTTTCTTCGGCCATATCGTTACTCAGTTGCATCAATGATTTCTGTTGCATTTTGTCTCTTTTGAAAGTTATTCAGTTCAGATGTCTGCTAGTGTTAACACGGCTGCAAGGAAAGGGTTATGTTTTTGCGCGTATCTTGTATGTATATATGTAATATTCTTTATTACCTTGTATCTTTCAAACCTCTTGACGGATTTTTATAATTAATACATCGTTAGATAGGTCTTGGCCGCTCAAGTGTTTTTATCTAAGCTAAGTGCCGTAAAAGAAAAAGAACATGGCGGATTTTGGGCGCCATATTGTAGAGATCGCAATTTTTTTCTTCTTCGAAACCTGTCGAGTGGGGAATCAAAATGAAGGGTTTTTAGATATGATTACAAAAATATATTCCACTTATATGTTTAAAAGTCATTCGAAAAAAAAGTATAACTATGTAAAAAGTAGTAAATAAAAAATCTTTTTAACAAAAAATCAAACCGACTTCCAGAACAAAAACTACAAACCAAAAAATAACTTTCTTTTCCGAAGTCGGTGTCTTTTGTACCCATTTTTTTTTCAGTTTTTCGACACCGACTTCGGAAAAGAAAGTAATTTTTTGGTTTGTAGTTTTTGTTCTGGAAGTCGGTTTGATTTTTTGTTAAAAAGTTTTTTATTTTTCTCTTTTTTGTTTTGGTAGGTATCTCCAATTAACATGAAAATCATTTGTGGCCAAAGTACATCTCATGACAATTCCTATAAGTCCAAGCACGACTAGGATACATTGTTTTATTTCAGAGTTCCAGTGCCTACCTTCCGGCTTCATAATCAGAACAGTTCAATGGTACCATTTTCATCAGAACCATTCATTTATAAGTATTTGCTTAATCATAGTCGGTTAACTATTCGAGATATTTTATACCCGTGACATACTTAGCATTAAGGAGTTTCAGTGGCCATCTGTGGTCTTCTTCATCAGTTCCACTTCACCAAATTATACTTTCTGAGTGCAAGTGATTGCATTGTTGGTGAAAATACCAAAATCACTATATAAACGCCTATAATATTTGAGGAGTTCCCTCTATTTCTCTAGGATCCCATCATCAGATCCTGACCTGATGACTATGGGACCAACTAGGAAGTATACCCTTCAAAACAAAAGAAGATTTTTTTAAATCGGTCCAGGCGTCTTTGAGTAATCGGGGAACATACATAAAAAAAAAAAAAAAAGATTCCGACGAATTGGGAACTCCTCCTTTTTTTGAAGTCGGTTAAAAAGTCGGAGGTTATAGTTATAGTTTTGGTCAGCCAGATCGCGAATATGTATCCTCCGACTGCACAGCATGATTTTCTTCTTGTTTACTCTTTGCAGTCGGGCTTTTGATTTTATTTTCTTTTTATTTATTGACTTCATCTTGGTTATAAATCAATGGTGTTACAGTAGGATTATCGAGTCTTCTACGGACTTTGTACTTAATCTTAGTGATTTGCGCAACATGTGTGCAAACTGTTCCGCTAAGCCTGGTTTATCCTGTACTTTATATGATTCGTTGTTTATGCTAATATTTGAGTAACCTACTATAAATACACGCATGTTTTTATCTTTATTTCTTCTTATAGCGCCAATACCCGTTTTTGTTATACAGGTTTTGGGGTACACGTTTTGAAATCGTCTGGATCCTTATAACCATATCGCCTGTATCACAAAAGTCACAGTCTTTTATTTGTTTTTATTTTATAAATTCTTAACAATTTACAAGCTTTTTATTAACTTGCAATGTATGTTCGGGTCAAATCTTGCAACTGATTTAAAGCGGTTATCCTCAACCGATTAAGATGAAAATTTGCATATACGTTTGTATTAGTGTTTTTATAAATTCTTAGGAATTTAAAAGCTTTTTATTAACTTGCAATGTTTGTTCGGGTCAAATCTTGCAACTGATTTAAAGCGGTTATCCTCAACCGATTAAGATGAAATTTTGCTTGCATACACGTTTGGTTTGAGTGACCAAGCAATTTAAAAAGATTTTATTAATTGTTAAAAATATTCTCATGGTATTAGGCAGAAACAACGGAACTACAATCATTAGTTCATTACAGACTCCCTTTGCATCTTTCAGTTTCATTTTCTACATCTGGCCAAACACACACGTCGGTTTTGATTACCTAGTACTAGCCTTTCTGAAGAACATCATCAATATGATTATTGTATGTCCTTTGTCATCAATATGATTATTGTATGAATTTGCAGCACGAAAAACTTGCAAAGATGTTAACTAAACACTTGTTCTTTCAATTTCAGGACCAAGAACACCTCAAACCGCCCATAGTGGGCGGTCTGGCGAACGCCGAGCTGTACTGCCTGGCGCTCGCCAACATGTACTCCGACCCCAACTACCACAGCCTGAACCACTGGAACATTCTCCAGACCTTCGCGAGGAAAGGCGTGCACGTCCCCGACCCGCCCGACTGCGCGCTCACCGAAACTGTGCTCATACAAACTAATCCTCTCAAAATAGTAAGTTTCTGATGAAGTTTGTGATGATTTTGCCATCTAGTAGAAAAATGTATGAAAGTTCGCGACAATTCCTTTATTAGATACTAGCTGACCCCCGGGGCTTCGCTCCCGTCAACTGGCTACCTACCCTGCCTACCCTGCCTACCCCGCCTACCCCGCCTACACCGCCTACCCCGCCTACCCTGCCTACCCCGCCTACCCTGCCTACCCTACCTACCTACCTACTAATTTTTGTCTATCATCAATAGTTTTCTCAGCGCACGCCAAAGAATGAATTTTATAGGCAACATTTTGCTACCTTGGGTTACATTATTCCAATTTTCATAAGGATCTCTAATTCTTTGGAAACTATTTTATAGCCACACTCAGGAATAATGTAGCTTTCTACTGGTGAAATAATTTTCAAAATCGGTTCAGTAGATCCAGAGATTACCCCTTACAACGTCACAAACTCACAAACTTTACCTCTTTATAATATTATAATAGATAGGCTTCTACGGGAAATGGATAGTTGTAGGTAATAATTCCAAAGGGATGAAGGTAGGAATCGATTAATATGGACGCTGCGTCCCTGCGAGGCAGGTTGGTGTCAAAGTCTAGTTGTGTTCTTTATTGGAACAATAGCCAACTCCCTCGAATAATGGTAGTTGAATCTTGTACCATGAACAAAAGTGTCATTGAACACCATGCTGAAACAGATGAAAACTTATTCTTCGGTTGTTTTTTGAATAATTTTTCGATTAAACTCGTGACAATCTAAGAAGTCGAGCGGGCTGGCTGAACAAAATCAGATGTATCCTCCGTTCTACCCTAACATTTTTTTTTTGAATTGGGTATATTTAAACATATTAGTGTTATATATTTTTGAAATCATTTCTTAAAACCCTTTATTTTGATACACCACACGATGGGTTCGGAAGCAAAAAAAATATTGCGCCTCCACAATATGGCGCCCTAAATCCGCCATTTTTCTATTTTCCAATTTTAATGTAGACAGTGACACTCGCAAGGTTCACAAATCGATTGAAGTAATAATCATCAAAATCAGCCAACACGTTTGGTCTCTAGAACGCCACATAGCAACAAACGTACATACATACATAGACTGATAAACACATTACCTTCCTTCGGCAGTCGGGTAAAAACAGGGATGGATGAGCCCCTGGCTCTATTTTTCTCCTATCCTCTTACTTCATTTAAAAGCTGATGCATACCACAGTCATGGAACACCACATCGATGTCAAATACCGTAAATGAAAGGAAAACACAGAATACATCAGTTATCTTGATTGGAATTCCGCGCACGTACGTGTAGTAACAGAAGTCGGTGCTGGTCTAGTCAACCAAACAGATTATTAAACTAAGCGCAGTCTATAACGGTCCGGCTACCTGTCATTACTTATGCATTATTGCGGACTTCGCTTCGATACCTAGAGCATAGCCACATAGTGCATAGCATTGTCAATAAGCTCCCATTATTTCGCGGACAAGAGCTAAATGCCAAATGTCTTTTGAGCTATGTATATTATTAAGTTGTAACTGGCACTGATTATGGCTTTCGAAATCTAATAAGTTCTCGCTCTGTTATATCGTACCTGGCACATGAACGGGTATTTGAAAATCATTTTGAGGTAGTGTAAACTGTACAGTTATCTATCTATCTAATACATTTAAACGAGCAATTGTTGTAAATATGATATAAAACAGGGATGTCCCACGCGGCTTCGCTCCCGTCCTGTCTTCTGTCCCGTTTTTGCAACATTTTTCATTTATGGCGCTCCTATTTGTCGTAGCGTGATGTTATATAGCCTATAACCCTCCTCGATGAATGGACTATCCAACACAAAATGGGTGTCCATAACGCAATAAATTGGTACCTTCGAAAGACACCGACTTAAAAAAATAAAGTTATTTTTCACTTTGTAGTTTTGTATTTGGAAGTCGGTAGTATTTTTTTGCAAAAATGTTTATTTATTTTTCACTTTTTAGTTGTACCTACGTAATAGGCAGTTTTGTATTTGGAAGTCGGTAGTATTTTTTTGCAAAAAATATTTTTTATTAAAAAACATCGTTTTATTTATTTTCACCCGAGCTGAGCTGGGTCGCCCAGGTACTTTAAATTAAGAGACATAAAAAATGGACGATAAGACTTCACTTTTTATCTTATCAATGCAAATAGTATGAAAATATTACAGATATCATGCAAGTTTGATGAGTTATGATTATGTGCAGTTACGACGTCTGTTTGTGTTTTGCATACCTGACAGATACAGCAAGATTTTATTTACGCCTTTCCACCTACGCCTAATAAAAAATGTAAAAGTCCTACCTAACAATAAGTGACCCACATTCAATTTGCTTTTGCGATCTGACCTTCAGACTAAAGTGCTCGGAGTTAAACTAATGTAACAGCCAATTAAAACTCCTATGGCCTCCCTAGATTAGAATAGAATACTCTTTATTATGTAAGTACTTACACCATATAAGTTACAGAAAGTAAAGACGAAGAAAACATTACACTGGGTGACACAATGGACGGCCTTATCGGTAAAACGTTCTTTTCAAGACAACCTTTGGATGGATTTTAAAAAATCTAAGGAAATACAGTACTGTAGATAGTCTTTGGTGTACTATTTATATATCGGAGGAAGGTATACGATTAATAATTAAGTACAAAGAAATATCGCTTGTATTAATTCAGTTTTGTTTAATTGGCAACATTTAGCTTCTGATTCAAACCTCTGTTCGATTTTATTCGATTGACAACACTTTATTCTTCTTATGTCAAAATACTCGATTCTGATTGGATGTTTTAAAAGCGGTAATTTGCCGGATGAGTTCTTTAGCCAATAAAAAGCAGGGGTGTCTATACAGGCGCTCTGAGTGGCTTCTTTCCGCCATGTTTTCGGAAAGTTGAAAAAGAAACTTGTTTCGGAGTTAAAAAGAGTTGTGAGGAAAAGAGTTGAGAAGTGAAGTAGCCAAAAGTGGCGTGTATAAACTTGAAAAAGTGTGTTTTTGTTGAGAGAAAGCTAAATACTTGGTGGCCGAATCCGCTGTTTTGATAAAATTGGACCAAGGACTATGTCTAAAACGGCATAAATTACCTGCTTTGTGCAAGCATACCCACGTTAAGCCCACAAGATCGAGGGTATATTGAAGATAGTCCTCATGTGTGCGACATATATAGACAAATATATACAGTAATAAGTATGGAACAAAAACATAGAAATCAAGAAAAACAACTATTAAAGAGAGAGTTAGTGATTCCTTACCATAGTTTTAAAAATGGGCAGAGATTGAGCACGCCTTATTGACAAGGGCAAAGCATTCCACAACCGCACCGCATGAACCGTAAAAGATTTGTCGTAAAAGCTGGTGGAATCGGCATCTCTAGTCTCAAAGGTTTGCCCAGTGCGTTGCATAAAATGTAAGCGAGATCCCACCAGTCATCGATGCTATCAAGAGGCTCACGTGGCAGTAAGCATTGATCACAAAAATATACATCGTTCTAGGGAATGTTAATCCGGCAGATATCGTGGAGAATGATAAACAGTTTCTATCTGGAATTACACGTGTTACGTCATCTATTGTCATAGCGTTTATACTGGTGACAATTTCACTATTTGCTGATGTTTTCCTTAAGATTACACTAGTCGATCATTCTTCCATACAAACGTAGTCTAGCGATTACTCTACTGTTTCACGATGTACGTTCAAAATAAAAAATGATATCAATTTGTCTCATCATTATCTAGCCCTGTATGGAAACAAAAAAGTAAAAAAATAAAATATTTGAAAGTTATGAGCGTCGAAAGTTCTTTATTTCAACACTAATTTTAACGCATCTTTGGGCGGAAATAAATACCATAAGGAAAATTGCAAAACGACCTCCATACAGGAAATATTAGTAATACAACAATGCAAATAATTTTATTTTCACGATATCTAGCTAGATTACCAAAGGTCTCATTATAAAATCTCGCGCACTCGTCAAATCGTCATCCATTTCGATACAAATTTGCAAAAGCGCTAATTCGTACGCGAACTAGCTTCTTACTGCTCATCACAGCATCTATCTCATTCACACGTGTTGTCGGATGAGATGGCATGCATTTTAACCTCGCGCACAAAATAGTTCGTGCCGTCGACTAGTAGAACCTTAAGGGTGAAAAACACATGCCATGGCACAGTAATCCATTATTTTCTCGTCCGTAAATGCAGGTGTTGATAAACAGGCGAAGGCGTGCAAACTTGTTCAAGACTGACGCTAACAAATGAAATGTAAACGTATTCTAAGACAATCAACAAAGTCATACGGAACTAAGTGATACTGGTTCATTATGCACCATTATAATTATTGTTAGTTTATTGACAGTTTATGCCACAATCTGTGCATTAGAATCTGTAGTGTATATTATTCTTGCATAAATATTGTGGGTTTAAACAGGAAGCATAAACATCTCATTGATTATTTTAACACCTTGGAATTGTTATGGGGCAATGCCCACGTCAGGTCACACTATAAGATGTTTTGATTTTCGAATAAGATCATGACACATATTTTCACAAAAGTGTGATTTTAAAAAATGTTGCAAGCGCGTTGCATAGTGTTGTAGGTAAGGCTCAATCATAAATGATTCATCGAATCAATGTGACATGACTCATCAATTTAATTTTACTAATTAGTTTTAATAAATATTTTATGAATATAAAATTTATAATATATTTTAATGTAACAGTATTCATACACATATTACATAAACTTTTATTGTGTTAAATATGAAATCAACAATAAAATAAATGCGATCGATAAAATAAAGTCTGACATAAATGAGTAGAAACTACATAAGGGCCGCTAGTTTCTTTACAAATGTATTTTTTTTGGTGTTCAATATTGCATTTTCGATCTACTTCGATTTTCGATCTACTTCGATTTTCGATAAACTTTCGATCACTCAGGATAGTCAGGATACGACACTATTTTTTTGCAACGATAAAGTGACAACCCCCCAAATGCCAGTTTAGTCTACGAAATTAAAAATCACATTATACACAATATTGTTTTCAAAATAAATGCGGTGCATTCAATAGCCGCAACAACTGTACAACTAAACTTACATCTATTCCCGACTCCGATACGCCTTATCCAGAATTTGCTTAGAGTTGGGGCAAAAGTATGAAAAGTAAAAAAAAATAAGACTAAGCATCTCGGGGACCCAGGGTTAGCAAAACCAACCAAGGATCCTCTAACCCGCACGCAGAAAAGCAAGATAATATGTACTGAAAGATTTTTAGTTTCAAGTCAAGATGAAGGGTGGGGCATGTTGCCCCACTTTCCCCACCGTGGATACGCCAATGCTGACTCTCCTTGTGCAATCTGCCCCGCTACCAGTACGATCTGACTTACATGCTAATATTTATACCAAAGCATAAGCTACTCATACTTTCTGCCGAAACTAGAGCAGGATTCAGAACAAATTACGTATATCTATCAAAGCAGTGGTGGCCCAGTGGTAACGGCTCCGACTTACGTGTCGTAGGTTCGAACCCAGGAAGGCGCTTTACTTTGTGTAAATTAATTCATCACCACTGCTCTAAAAACAGCGAAGGAAAACATCGTGAGGAATCCGGCATGTCCTAGAACCAAAAATTCGAAGACATGTGACATCCACCAAACCGCGAGTGCATGGTGGATTAAGACCCTTCCCCTCTCACAGGGAGGTGGCATGTGTCCCAGCAGTGGGAATATTAAAAGGCTGATGATAACAAAATCTTGTGTAACTTTCCAGAGCGGGCACATGGCTGTGATAGAAGCGCTGATGGTGCTATACGCGCGGGAGGTCGTCACCCCGGACCGGGTGGCGGCGGCGGCGCAGCGGTTCGGCGCGGGCGCCCCGCCGCTCAGCAACACTCCCGGCGCGCCGCACGAGGACGGGCTGCTGTGCTGGATCAACGCCGCCTGCGCCGCGCTCAACAAGGCCGAGGTAACAACCAAATATTCAATTTAATCAGGAGAGACCAATTTTCCCCTTGAGGCAGGCAAAGCGGCTACAGGGACATCCGTTGCCTCCCTTCAATCAAGACTCGAGATACCGGCGTGCAGTATTCCACACGCGCCTTTATCGTAGTCCTAAAGTTGGTGGTAACACCCAACTCCCCACTACGGGGACAAAACCTGCGGAAGGCGGGCTAGCACTAATCTGGGACGGTGGAAGTCCGCACGCACCCGCAGTTCCCGATGCAAGTGTGCAAGGGAACTCATAAGTATTTATTCAGTATGAGCCTGACAGACCCCTCCGCACCCCAGCGCAGAGCACATCCATAAGGACTCTCCTCGAAAACAAAATCCAAGACGTCTAAGCACTAGCCGCTCTGCCTGGATTGGTTGCATTTTAAGTATTCCTCTGTCCCATGAGTCATAAATGACTCACTCACTATCGCCGATTCCTAAGTAAGATCTTGGTAATCCGTATCTTTAATTTACTTAGGAATAACAATTGGACTTTGCTTCATGGTATCTGCCTGCATCAGTAAGTTGATTGATGACGTCAGATTTACTGAACATCAGTTGGCCCATCTCCTTGTTTGCCAATTTATGGCATAAAAAAAAACTTCATTACATCCGAATAGTCTATGAATCTATTCAAAAAATGGACAAAAATGAGTAATATCTTATTTTTTTACGTGACTAACGAAAAACCATTCCACATTCAAGGAGGACACATCATCGCACGTTCCGATGCTGAAGAGCCTCCAAGAAATCTGCGACGGCACCGCGCTGGCGGCGTTGATCTCCTTCTACTGCCCGGAGGCGCTGCCCCGGGCGGCCGTGCGCGTGGGCCGCATGGCCTCCATACAAGACTGTCTGCACAACCTCATGCTGGTCCACGACTTCTGTAGGACGGCCCTGCCACACAATGTGTTCCATATGATGCCTGAGGACGTCACTTATATGAGAGGGTTGGTATCATTTGGTAGTTCGTGTGAATTGTTGGTGGTTGTCTTTAAAACTGTGTCCATTTTGCATGTGATCTTGGTGGTTTACAAGACGGGAGATGTTGGGGTCGGAAAAAGGTGTTAAGAGACGAAGTTATTGATTTTCTGGTTGCTTGTTTTCCAGGTCCATGCGTCAAAACTTAGTAGCAATGCTCGCCGATCTCTTCAATATGCTAGAAGTTCATCCGGTCAAATCTGTTAAATACCCCGGAAGTGGTGAGTTATGACACTAAACCCAACCACCCCGTTGATCCAAATTATACCCTCCGTCCGTATTGCATGCTAAATAGTAATGGGAGTATGTGGTCATAATATCAAAGATTCTTTGCCTACTAATATTAGAAATAAAAAATTTAAACCTTCACGGAAATGGTTTAATAACGCTTTAATTTTATTTACTGGCAATACTAAGTTTTAGGCACATTTGGGGTTACTATTGCAAAGACCAAATTGTCAATTTGTTTGTTTGAATATTGATGTTTTTATTATTATAAAATTACGTGTAAAATACACTTTATTTTTATTATATCGTTACATGTGTGTGTGAGGTAAGTTTGAATTAGTATTAAAAACGAATGAACGCTTCGCTGAATGAAATCTCCGTACCTACTGTTTGTCACCCTGTCTTGCTTTGCAATCGGAGCCTGTACGCTTGCATTAAAAATGGGATGTATATCACGAGCGCGTCGCACAATTTATGTATATGAATATCTCATGAGGTGGCACATAGTGTGTATCGTCGGAACACGTGGGGTGTAGTCAAGACAGGGTGATAGTGCGTGCGTCTGAGCGGGTGTGGTGTCCGCAGCGGGCAGCTCAGGGGCTGCGGGGGGCAACGCGCATGGTGTGCGGCACAAGCGCAGCCTGCCGCCGCCCGCGCCTGTGCCCATCCCGCAGCTACGTGCCGGCCACGACGACAACACGCTGCCGCCCTTCGCAGGTACCATACCACCCGTGACGTCATCACCAACGTCACCCGTGCTTCTTACTACGGGGGAAGGCGGAGCAACACTAGCTGCTTAGGTGTCACATTGAACCGACTTCAATTGTTTTCTTGAGTGTTCTATTTTCAAACATGGTAACTTCAATTGTTTTTTTAAGTGTTCCATTTTCAAATATGATCGTTTCTTCTACTCAGAACATTATTCGGGGGAGGGGACATTCATATTGGGACGTCATTAGACTTCACTTGTTCTTTTTTCAAACATGGTAGATTCTACTCTTAAAAAATTTGAGAGGGAGGAATCTTTGGTATGCGGGTTTCAGTTTAATGATTCACTCATATTAATCATTATCTTGATGTTTCAACTTCTTTGGACACTGTTATGGGACTAAAATCACATACAACTCATTGTTATAAAAAATAAAAGATATATAAAACAATGGTTTTATTCAAAACATATTACAAGTGTGTACTTATGTAAATATATCTATGGACTAAGTTCTTTTTACACCTACAAACAATGGTTCTCACATTAAGTCATCACAGTTATCTAGAAACTATTAGTGTGCACTCGCCTTCCCCACGGAAAAAAACATAGTGTCAAATGCGTTTAGTTGTTGTTTTTCTTTCGTTTGTTTGTGTGTGTGAGTGTCAAACAAAATGTCATAATAAATGGAATGTCTATTTGTGTTATAGCGTGTACCTCTAAATGTGAGTTATATTTATTTCACGTTCATTTTATATTGAGCTTTATATTAACCTGAATAAAACACCTTTTACATGGGCTTCGGAACTAGCGCTTTTGCATGGGATTCTTTAATGCTTTCTTGAGGCACTTTGGAGTCAATGACGTTATGTCCTCACGGCTCCCAGCTATGAAGTAGTGATGCCAGCACAGTAGACGTAGCCTATCAAGTTTTACTATATGAGAACCTAGTCTCAGAGCTCTCAGGCACGCTTTAAAAAGAGACACAGTTATAAAAATAAATAAAAATAATTTATTGCAGACCAAAGATCCTTAGTTTGTGCTACTATTATATTATCTATGGTATAGTTATGCTCTAAAAAGTTGAACTTTTCTAAAATATAATATGGCTTTTTTTGGCCCGTACTGTAATTTAGTATTACACTTAAAAATATCATCTTGTTTTTAAATTAGTTTAGAATCACTGGTTACGGCAAATTAGTGAATAGGCAGAATAAAGTTTCTGTTGCTGCCTTATGTGGCCAGATATTTTTTTTTTAATATTATGTGTAAGACTTGATTAGCTGAATGCTATTGGCCCATTAGCTATACTAATGAAAACTGCGTGCTTAAAACGGAATGGGTAAGTTAAATCTTGGAACTGTATTATTTTTTTGTTTTGCATAGATGTTTTTGATTTTATGATTTCTAGGTGTTCTGTGATTTTTCAAGTAGATGTTCGATGTGTCTTTATTTTTTTTGAATGCTGAATGTGTTTGTTTTTTTGACGGTCGGGCTTAAAAATACCAACCCTTCTATGACTACATTTTGGTTTTTTAAATATGATGAATTTATGACTATTTTAAAATCATTTAAACATTAACAGGCTTATTTATAAAAAATATTTTTAACCATTTCGGTTAGTATAAATATTGAATAGAAGATTCTTAATTCAGACTCTCAATAGATTTAAATAAAGAACCTGCAGCCTTATTGCGTAATGAGGTCGGCAAGGCATAGAGCAAAGAGTATGAAAAATTAACCAATCACATAGATGGAAATCCACATCGTGTCTTTCATGTCGCATGTGATTGGTCGATTTTTTATACTGTTTGCCTTATCGAATTCATTACGCAATAAGGCTGCTGCTATGTAATAAGTATTTAAATTAATCAAAAAGTTTTTTTTAATAAGGCGCTATTTGTCGATGGATAACATTTAGCAACAAACATTTTTAAGCCTGGCCGTTAACACCAGTATTCCATATTCAAAATGTAACGCCTCCCTTACCGTGCCAGTTCCGCGCTCGCCGTCGTCGCTGAGCAGTCGCTCGCGCATGGCGTGTCGCTCGGCCAGCTCCACGCCCGAGCGCCGCTCCGTGAGCCCGGCCAGAGACGATTTTGTCGTGCACAGGCCCAGGCATGTCACCACTCTCGCCGCTATGGCAAGAAGGGATGATGATAATGGTATACTATTATTTCTGATATTTTTTACTCTTCTGCATAACTACATTAGCTTCGTTAAAGGAGGAAAACGTGCTAACGAAATTTGACGTCTATGTCACACCAAAATACGTACTTTTTTTATGAAACTGATCTTGAAGCTTGAACCGAAACTGTGTGGTTGAGGTTTGATGTTGAGTGGATATGTACTGATGTCACACCTGAAATTAAAGTCTGATATTGATTGGTATTTTACTTAATAAATAAAACACAAGTAAAAATTAAAAATTGCCAAAACCCCCGATATTTTTTAATCTACATAATTTTTCTAGTAGTAGACACGCTTCGATCAACAATCTATCGAACTCGTATTATGACACGAAATCTTGCGAAAATAACCCGATCCAAACAGTAAAACGGCCGTATCTTATCAACGGCTGAAGCGATATTAAACATAGCTAAGAACACTCTCGATAAAGTCACCTTAATCAAATCGGTTCATCCGTTTAGGAGCTATGATGCTACAGACAGATACAAAAATACACACGACAAACTTATACGTCGGGGGTTAAAAAGACTGCCTCGTTGTTCTAATAGTGGTAAGCGCTGCTAGGCCGTTGGTTCTGGGGTCGGCCAAAATGCCATTGTCCTTGATAGAAAAATCGACTCGCCTCCTTTTTTTATATTGTGCTTGAATATAACTGGCAATATGCTGATTTGCTAAAAACCCTATTCTATATTTCGAAGAAAACAGTTGTATTTTTTTTTTTTTGCCACAGCAATGGAAATAAACATGACAGCGGCGGGCCGGCCGTCCAACTGGCAGGACACGCACACGTCGTTCGCCGGGCGCCGCTCGCGCCGCTCGTCCATCAGCGACGACTCGCAGCTCACCGTGGAGAACTTCGGCGGCTCGCAGGACCGCCTGCACTTCGCCGGACGCAACCCGGAGAAGGAGCTGGCCACGGTGGCCAATGTTAGGAAGATCTCGGCGCCTTCTGGTGAGTCGTGAAGTGTGTTTTCATTGGCTGATATTTGTACCTTGACGTGACTTGTTGGGAACATAATATTTATTTATTAAAAAATTAATAAATCTACAAAGTTGAATTACAAATCAAGAGATTACAAAATCCATATTCGAATAAACTCTACAAAAAAAGGACCTTACAGATTAAATCTTAAAAGTTGTACGTTTCTTTTCTTTTTTTTTAAAAAAACGTTGCCCCACACTAGGAATTTCTTCCTGTATCGTGGGTGCGTTTACAAACATATAAACTCACATACACAAACACCCAGAGCCGGAACAACTATCTGTAGATCATACAAATATTTGTTCCGTGCGGGAATCGAACCCGCGACACGCAGCGCAGCAGTCAATCGCTCAACCACTGCGCCAACCGTGCGCCCAAGTTTCTAGGGAGAGCTAAGTCATCCCAAATTTATTCAAGTGAGATATACATCTTTAATTTGCTAAATATTTCGAATTAATGCATTGGAATCACACAGTCTCTTAAGGAGCTATTACATTTGAAATAATCTTTAATTTCTCACATGATAAAAATTTGGGTCGACAATCTCAATATGAGAATTTTGTACTGTCATGACAACCCCATGTGCAATATTATCCAAAAAGTTATTTTTACCAATGTATGCAATAGTGTAAAGATCTACAACAAAATGAGTAAATTGCAGTAACACACAAAAAGAGTTATCGTGAAAAACATATTACACTAAAGTGAGTGTTGAGTCAGAAAACGTTGTTATATTGTTCGTACAATACTAGAGAAGAATGTGAACAAATTGAGAATAAATTACTTGCTAATGAGGCCTTAAACCTATCTTAAGTTCGATGAAGAACGCATATGATAACTGGTGCCCTATTATGCACTTAAAACCGATAATCGGTGACCAAATGCAGCTTTTTTTGGGCATAGATGCCACCTAAAACTGGGTTTTTTGTTATTCAACTAGTCGGGAGTACCTAACCGAGTTCATTATTTTAATAAAAAATTTCCACAGGTCCCCTCGATTACAACCCGCCTCTCCGCTCGTCCCGGCAAGACATCCGAAGCTCCATACAATTCTGCCAGGGCGACTTCCAAAACGGCTCCGAAAAGGAAGACCGACAAAAAGTCGAACGACAAAACTCACAACCTCAAACCACAGAACCTGAACCATACTTCCCCATTCGACGGCAGTTGAGCAGTGATACCATAACGTTAAGAGAAAGACAAGAGAACTTCGGGTTCTCGTGTAAAGGAGGGGGTGACGGGTTCTTCTTGAACGATAGAGATTCGACCGACGGTGACGCGACCAAAACTAGCTTCGCCGATCTCAATAAAATCAAGAGTAATGGTGACCAGACAGGTTTGTTGAAAAACGGATGGGAAAACATTCTTGTTACAGCATAAAAAATATAATCAAAGTAACTTGACGCATAACCAGTATGTCAACAAGTCTGTTCTTCCATTTTTCAGCCTGTGACTTTGCTTCCGCGGCACTAAATTGAAACGGCCATATCGTAACCGCTTTGAATGTTCGCCTTGATTGCGCTTGAGTTTAACGGCACACTGTATTCGGTACAACAATAATAACAGCACTTTTTTAGTCTTCTACAGTCTGTCGTTAAAGGACCACATATTCCCATATTCCAAATTCTAAATTTGTTACCAGTATAGTTAGTTGTAGTGTAATTTTGTCCTACAAGACTCGCCATAGTGTTATGGTATTAATACAGACTGATTTCCAACTCATACGCAGACTTGCAGGGTGTGAAAGAATACATTTTTGTAACAAATCAAAATAGTGAAAATTTAAACGTTTGGTTGTAATTTTTTTATTGGGTAAGTATTTAATTTTTGTATGAACCAGCAGCTATTATTACCAGCCGCAGCCCTCGGGCAGCTACTGTAGCAAAGCCCTAAAGGAGGGTACTGTTTGTATAAAATACTAGCTGTGCCACGCGGTTTCGCTCCCGTCAACTGGCTACCTACCTACCCTACATACATGATTGTTGCGTAACTTAAACCGTTTACGCAGCGCACGCAACGGAAGCTATCAAAAGGGAATATTTTTGCCCGTTTTTGCAACATTTTTCATTTCTGCTCCGCTCCTATTGGTATTAGCGTGATGTTATATAGCCTATAACCTTCCTCGATAAATGTACTATACAACACAAAAAGAATTTTTCAATTCCAACCAGTAGTTCCTGAGATTAGCGCGTTCAAACAAACTCTTCAGCTTTATAATATAGTTTTCATCAAGTTCTTTCACGCCCTAAAAGGCAGCCAATGAGTGTAAAGTGTCCTCTGATGGTAAGTGAGGGTTGTCGGTTGGTGTCCAGGTATTCAGTCGCAGCAGTCGCAGGAGCGCGAGCCCAGTGAGCGGCGCAAGAGTACGTCGTTCGCGTCGCCGGCCGCCAACACCACCACGTGGCAACAACAGTTCATGCAGCAAGAAAATCAGCCCAGTTAGTAGCGTTTTGAGTCAACCGACAATTTTTTTGTGGTCTAGCGAAAATTATAGAATATTATTATTATCCTTTATTTTATTTCTTTTCTTATTAACTAAATTTTTAAATATTTTTATAAAACACAAAATTTGAAAAACATTTAAAAATATAGAAAATAGAGGCCCACCGGTATCGGGAACAGGGTCCAAGCTACCGGCGGTCAGGGCTCCAAAGAGAGGAACCTCCTAACAATGCGAGCCGTGTCCAGCAGTACTGCTTTCTGGATCAGGCCCTTGACCCAGCCGCCTAACGAGAGCCTCCTAAGATGTTGGTCGAGGCTCGTGGCTATTAAGCCATTGGCTGACACGACTATCGGTACAATGATCGCTGTGTCTACATCCCACATGTCGACAACCTCGCGAGCCAAGTCAAGATACTTGATTTGCTTATCTTTCTCGGCTTTCACGAGGTTCCCGTCATGTGGGACGGTAATGTCAACAATCATTGCACGCCTCCCAATTCGGTCCACCACCACTATATCAGGCTTATTGGCTACAATAGTCCTGTCAGTGATGATGGACCGATCCCAGTACAATGTGATATTGCCATTTTCGAGAACTGGGTCGGGCACATACCTGTAGTACGGTACCTCCGATGCCACAAGAGTGTATTTCAGAGCAAGTTGCTGGTGGATTATTATTATTATTCCATTTATTCATGATATATACATATTTTTACATTTTTAAATATTATTCTATAAAAAATAAAATATAAAAACATTTAAAAATACAAAAATAGTAACCCACCGGTATCGGGAACAGGGTCCAAGCTACCGGTGGTCAGGGCTCCTGAGAGAGGAACCTCCTAACGATACGCGCCGTGTCCAGGAGTACCGCTTTCTGGATCAAGCCCTTGATCCAGCTGCCCAACGAGAGCCTCCGCAGATGTTCGTCGAGGCTCTTGGCTATTATGCCATTGGCCGTAACGACTATCGGCACAATGATCGCTGTATTCACGTCCCACATGTCGACAACCTCGCGAGCCAGATCAAGATACTTTATTTTCTTATCTCTCTCAGCCTTCACGAGGTTCTCGTCATGTGGGACCGCTATATCAACAATCATTGCGCGACGCTCTAGTCGGTCTATCACCACTATGTCAGGCTTATTGGCAACAATAGTCCTGTCAGTGATGATAGACCGATCCCAATACAACGTGACATTGCCATTTTCGAGAACTGGGTCGGGCACATACTTATAGTAAGGCACTTCTGACTCCACAAGATTGTATTTAAGAGCAAGTTGCTGATGGATAATCCTGGCTACAAGGTTGTGTCTATGCAAATAGTCTCCGTTAGCCAGACTAGAACAACCGGAGATAATGTGACGGATTGATTCACCCGGCCGGTGACATGCCCGACAGATGTCAACCGTGCCGTCCTTCACAATGTATTTCCGGTAGTTGTTCGTCATCATAACTTCGTCCATAATCGCAAAGACAAAACCTTCGGTTTCCCCGAAAAGGTCACCAAATCGCAGCCAGGCCACGGACGCTAAAAGATCTACATCGGGCCCATGTAGGATCCGGTAGAAGCGTCCGTGAAGCTCCTTGCTCTGCCATACCTCCCTGCGGTCATTAGTATCTAATACTACAGGTTTGCACCAGTTCTCGTTAGCCAAGGAGAGCGGGGTAAGGCCCTTGTCCACCGCTACCACATCTCGATGCATACCCACGTCAGCGGCCTGGAAGTATTCCCTAAGACTGCATACCTCGCGGTTGTGTAGGGTCTTAGCATTTAAAAAGCCACGACCCCCGCACTTCCGAGGGATATACAGTCTCATAACCGATGAACGTGGGTGATGGTGTATTATTATTATTATTATATACTTTATTGTACACCACAAAAAAAAACATACAGGAATATCATTTCTTTCAGATATTATTCAGTCTTTTGTTGATCTACTCTACCCCATATTTTTTCTAATGTATGCGGTCTTCATCTATTTATTATATACTTTATAGTACACCACAAAAAAACATACAGGAGAAACGTTCAAATATACAAGTGTACAATGGGCGGTCTTAATGCACTAGGCGATCTCTTACAGACAACCTTTGGATAGACTGAATATTAGGAGAAGAATTTAAGACTGTCAGTGTACAAAATATCAAAAAAAATATTATTTAGACTTAATAACATACAATACATACATACACATATATTTTTCCATTGTAGGCGTTTGTCGAACCTGTAAGCAATGACGCAACGATTTAACGGCGGTTTGACGTATACTAAGAAATGGTGGGGGAATGTCTTTATGTAGAACTCTGATGTTCAAAAAGTGCTGGCTCTCAACCTGACTAAATGAATAAATGACTTTTGATTTTTACTGTGACAGTTTTAAATATTATACATGTATACACTGTCTACACTGCACCAATGCGACGTTGTCGTCTAGGTTGGATGTACACGCAATCCGAAGACCCAACAGATACCAAGCGGCCTCATATTTATGTCTTCGAAATCTAACAGAATCGTATCGACAAATAGCCTACATTAGTCTACACTACCTTACACCCGATTTACCCAAGCAAAATCTCTCGAACATAACCCACCCACAATCACCCCATTAACTTCTATCCCCCCAATTCCAGATGGCGACGACCTAACAGACGAATCGAACACTTCATCCGGGGGACAGATGGCCGCACAACTGAACAACATAAGACTCAAGCTAGAAGAGAAACGGCGACGCATAGAGCAGGACAAGAGACGCATGGAGATGGCAGTCAACAGGCAGAGACAGCAGTTAGGGCAGCAGGCGTTCCTGCAGGCTGTTACTAGGGTGAGTTGAGGCCAAGTGTGTGATTTTTTTGTGCGGTTAAAAGGTGTCGAATTCTCATTAGGGTTATTACTTAACTGATCATGTGTATAGCTAAAGCAAAACATTGAAAATTTTCATAGCAAAATGACCCCTATCTCCACAACATAATGCCATGGGGTCTCATCGCATACTAAGAAACTGTCCCGGCGTACTGTACTGATTATTTGATTTATCTATCGATTTCTATTGATTATTAGATGGTGATCTATCTATCGTCGTGGAACGGAACCGAACGCGACCGATTTACAAAAAATAATCGGATGAACAACGCTAGTTACGTGGCACGGTTTCTTTGTATGGGATGAGGCATCTGTATGCTAGTACTATATTATCTGTGGTAATGCACACATTTATATCCAGATAATAAAATGCGCGCATTCATCCTTTGATTCGATTTTCGAATGCGAGGGTCTTTTCTTTTTTTTTTGTAAGTCTAAGGCTAAGTTAGCTTTTAGCTAACCTTGCCGAGGGATTTTGAGCTTTAGTGGGTTGCATTACGAGTTAATATTGCGTATAAGATTTACAAAACCTTGACTTATCTCCATGGAGATTGAGGGCCACGTCGTTTCCGAAGTTTATCGAGTCGATTGTTCATTAATAGTGCGTAGGATCACCTTGATATATGCAATACCATGGCCTACGCACCGCAGTAGATATACATATGGCGATGCATGTATCATCATCTTCAGCCACTTAATGTTCCCACTGCTGGGAACACAGGCCTCCTCTCTGTGAGAGGGAATGGGCCGTAATCCACCACGTGGGCCTAATGTGGGTCACATGTCTTCGAATTTTTGGTTCAAGGCATGCCGGTTTCCTCACGATGTTTTCCTTTGCCGTTTTGAGAGCAGTGGTGATAAAATAATTTACACAAAGTAAAGCCTGGGCTCGAACCCACGACCTATAACTTGTAAGTCGCGGCCGATACCACTGGACCACCACTATATGTATGAAATGCATACCCTGATGAGAATTCGATGTCCTGAAAACATAGGGTCAGTGTGGGATAGAAGGAGTAAATATGTTTTGTATTGTCTTAAAAACAAGTGGAATTGGCGTCTTTTGTTTTTCTGTTTCAACGCTATTCGCAATTACATCTGAGTCGAATTAAATTTTATTGTTTTGAGTGTGAGTGAACATTTGGTAGATAGATTTTGATTGAAATAGCCTGAAAATGGGGGAAAATGAATTTGATTAGCGTGTAATTTAGTGTGATAGTATAATTTGCAGTTTATTTAGTAGTTTCACATAAACTAATTCTGAAAATAAACTAGATTTAATATGAATAAAGTAGTTATAATAACTTCTGATATCTGTTATTTAAATGTTTCTGTTTAACAGACTACACACACTTTTAAAACGTGTTTTATTAAATATTTGTTTCAAGCTGTTTCATAAAACGCGTTCAGATACAGCACAATGTTACTAATATTATGTTCTTCTCTCAATATTTCCAACGGATATTTAAAATTATACTTTCTTTCTATTTCATTAGGATACATTATTGCAATACCAGTTGGCCAACTTGGTGAGTGGCCGGTTCAGAGTTGAGCCCTTTTCCGTTTAGTTTAGACCTTTTTTGATTATTACCTTTTTTTCCAATCACTTCGTTACAATTTCCTTTATCGTTATTTTGTACAGATTTTTAGTTCGGTACACGCTTACACGGCTTATCGATACATGACATTGAACCATTTGAATTTTGAACTTATGACAGTACTATGAAGTATCAATTTAAGTTGATCTCACTAATATTCGCCTTATCAATTTGTAATTTTGATAATAAATGCTTTAAAATACGGTAGCTACTTAAAGCCTAGAAAATAATAGAAGCTGCTTTTTTCTAAGATCATTATTATATCGAACTCATGAATATTTTGCAGCGCAATCATATTTTTCTAATATATTCATTCAATCTTGGTACTACAGAAATCGTTTGAAGGTAAATTGAATTCTATTGTGTCAGACATCCCAAGTCCACTTCACGGTATACATTTGAGTCACGATTTGAAGAAGCACATTAATTTGTAGGAGACCCATACATTTCACTTATTTGTAAGCATGACTCCGTTGGTTGGTGTATATCCCATTTCCAAAACTACTCTTTAGATTTCTACCGAATTTATAAAAAATATTGAGGTCCATTGAAAACAATATCGAAGACATCTTTGATCCAGTGCGAAAAAGAGACCATGCTGTATACGTATATCTTTTATAGCTTCATCACTTCTCTGCATCACGGCCGCGGCCCCAGAATTCTACAAATTCTATAAGTAATTAAACAAATCTCATTTAAATATTTCATTGAAAATATAGTTTCATCATTCCCCGATATATCCCAACCAACACTCAGCATGCAGTAGCATGTCATAACACGCAACACTGCAAAGTGTTGCGCAACGTTTGTGTTACGGTGTCGGTTGCACGTGCGTGTTGCAGGGCAAGGGTGCGCGAACGCCGGCTGATGACGAGCTCAAGCAGGACCTTCCGGTGCAACAGGTAATGTACTGCGGTATGGGAGATGCAACGATACGGGTTTTGTTACAGCAACGGACAGTTACATGCTTCTGTGTTTGTTAGTTTTGGGGTGTATTGGATAAGCAGAGGCTATAATAAGATCATACAATTTGCTAATCACTTGGAATTTTGTGTGGGATTGTGTTCACTGTACTTGTTAGTTTAATTTGATATAAGTTATTTTAAAGTATACTTTATAGAATAACAAATTGCCTTGCTAAAATGGCAAGACTTTTAACTTCATTAAATCATTACTCAATTATAGCTTAAATAAAAACTTCAATAAAGAGTCCCCACTGTTATTAAACAGTCTACGTTTTGAATGCGTTGCATCGACCATTTTTAATGACAGTAATATAATATTGTATTTTAACTGGTAAAGGGAAAACATCAAAATTAACTCTCGAATGAGAATAATTAATTGGCATGAGTTTGTGATTAAATTGCATGCAATGTGGTCAAGAAATAAATCACATATATGATAAAAACGCGAGCTGTAAGTTAAAATCAATTCTTGAAACAATATTATTATTTAAATTCTGTGCTACGATAATATTAAATAATATCACGTATTGATTAACTTTAAAAAATCTCTCTGGTTTTTTAAAATACTATACTCCTTTTGAAATAATATTAGAAAGGACAATGGGCAAAAGTGGTCCAAGAGCTTCCACTGATGAGACTTGTCGGAAATGAAAGTATATACTTGTCACATATTTCTGACAAAAGGTTATCAAAATCCGTCCGAGGATTCTTTAGACTTAAAAATGTAAAGTTATATTTTAGTGCTTGGCCACAGTGGAGGTGCGAACGCAGGGCGGACGGGCGGGAGACAGTCTTTACACGCACCACTATGGACACTTGTATCAAACTTCATTATTTCTTGTAGTCAGATTAACATCTATACTAATATTATAAAGAGGTAAAGTTTGTGAGTTTATGACGTTGTAAGGGAGATACTTATGAAAATTCAATAATGTAACCCAAGGTAGCAAAATGTTGCCTACAAAATTCATTCTTTGGCGTGCGCTGAGAAAACTATTGATGATAGATACAAAATAGTAGGTAGGGTAGACAGGGTAGGTAGCCAGTTGACGCGAGCCAAGCCCCCTGGGGCTTCGCTTCCGTCTGTTAGTGACTATATAAACAGAATCCTCAGACGGATTTTGATAATCTTTTTCCAGAATAATAAGACAAGTATGTACATTCGTTTACCACAAGTATCATCAGTGGAGGTGCAATTTTTGCCCATTATCCTTTAAACAATCCCTTGTCACAGTCCTGTGAAACCGATTTTGGGTTCTAGTCCGTAACCATAAGGATAGCATAAAACACATCAACCTATTAAAAAAAACAACTGTTTACTACAGTTGACATTTACCTTGTCACTATTGCAATATAAGTAAAAATTGCATGATCGGGCTGTATAAAGACATTGTTTAATTTTCTACTTTTTAATTCAAATGGATGTATAGAATATTTTATGAAACGTAACTGTTTGTTTTGAGCGATAAAAACTTAATCAAAACGGGATATTCTACACTTCAGTTTAAATCAATGAACTCAAAGAAAAGTATGTCATAGGAAATGGTGGTGGAGCCCCCAAGCCAGCGAGATTCCGTGGACACTGCAGTTTTGGAACAGTACCAGCAATCTATTGCCAAGTAAGTAGTCACACTCATTACAATACTGAAAATAAAGCCTTCATAGCTCCTCATTTAATTTGTAGATTTGTTCTCATTGCAAGCCAAGAAAACCTCCGAAAATGATAAAATAGTACTAGTTTGGCATGTGTATTCATCTCATTGTATCAAGAGTGAAAAAAGAAGCCTTTTGTTTATCGGCTATCTTCACGGCACTGCACGGTTCCTAAACACTCATTTCAAACATCACTAATCACACCTTCAAATGAACATAATATTGGCTTCAAATCCAATACCATGTGACTGCGCGTCACTTACAGAATGAACTCCAGCCTGCAGGATATACAGAGTGACATCGCGCGGCTGGCCAGCCAACAGACGCAGTTGCAGCAACAGCAACAACAACAGCATGTTCAACAACAACAACAGCAACAGGCTAAGCAGCTGTTCCAGCAACCGCAGCTTCAACAGCCGCAAATGCAGCCGCAGATTCAGCAGCTTCAGCAGCAAATGCAGCCGCAGCAGCAAATACAACAACTACCGCAGTCGCCTTATCAACAACAACAACAGTATCAACCCAACATTCCACAATTAGTAAGTTGATTGTATTAAAGTTATGGTATTGCGTCTTTGGATTGCGTGTTTGAGTTTGAAACGACAAGTTCGAAGGTTGTGATTTTGATACCGAACAACTGATCTTTATTATTTACGGTACCGGTAAAACGAGGTTAAATTGATTAATTTTGTAATTAAAATTGACATAAATACTTAAAATATATTTTGAAAAATATGATAAAATGCAGTGTTGTCGACTTTACAAACTTTTGTATATACTCAAATATCTTTTTTTCCATAGTTTGGGAGAAAATAAAAAAAAAACGAGCCTATAAACGATAAAATAAAAATGGGGGTACCCCCATTGTTTTTCATTGCAATGTAAAGTAACCCCAATTTATAATTAATTTTAGTGAATTCTCACTGTACAATTTAAAATATTTTTTCTGCAACAATTAAACGTATTCTTGCGCTGAGGTTGATGCAAAACATGGCTGACATGTCAGTGTTGCAAATTATAAAAAGAAAATTGAGGTGCGTTCCGTTTTCACGGAGTTAGCATTAAAAACCTAAAAAAATAAATTATCATCAAAGTTGCCCCAGATATAAATGTAACCCCGTTCTACTAACTTTCGCAGTTTTTAAACTGAAGAAAAATGTGAAAAGTTTCTAACTTGGAATTTCATTCACATAGCTTCGTGTGATTCATTATTAGTGGCCAATAATCTTAGCCAAACACAGAAATTAATATGATACAACTTATTAAATATAATATTAAAACATTCCAGTATAAAAACACTATTAAAGGCACAGCTAACCTAAATAACTGAGTGAGATTAAACCAAGTTTTGATTGTAATTAATAATAATTTATCAAGTTTCAGCGCTTCATTCCACAATATGTAATCACACACTCACTTGCATTATACATATTATTGGGGCTACGTTTCACAATTCTGTGTATCAAATCTATAACCAAAACATCAAATGCTAAACTTAAACATTATTAAAAGAAAAAACAACAAGCAAAATGATTAGTCTGTCTCATGAAGACCATAGATTTTTTACTTGGATAATGCTTGATTTCATAATTATTCTTTACCTTTACGGTGTAACGGGAATCACAAAAAGTTCACAGAGTAAAATTACTGTATAAAAACTAATACTTGATATCTCTAATTTTCTTGAGACATTGTGAAACGCATCTCCCGCCAACACATCGCTGACCCCCGCCTAACATTGCAGCACAGCCAATTCAGCTCCCAGCACAATGTGTCCCGGCCCGGGCTCGCCAGCTTCGGCTCCACGCCGCACATACCGCAGCAACACCTGCAACAACTGCATCAGCAACAACAATTTTACAACTACGACCAACAACAACAACAACTGCAACAGCAACAGTATCCGCAGTACAACAATCAGTATAGGGACATAGAGGACTATGGGCGGCAGCAGTTTTATCTGCACGATGCGACGCCGCCGCCGAGACGTACGTGGGCGCAGCATGCACAACAACAGCAACAACAACAGCATCAGCAGGAGAGTGAATTGCGAGGGTGGCAGGTCGGTTGCACGTTCTCATCGTTTTATGTAGATAGTTAAAAGAGATTGAATAATAAGTCTAAAATGTTTAAAAGCTTTTTTTAATGTAGATTAATTAGGCACCATGTATTTTTTTTTTGTGTTTTTTTTACATCAGAGTCAGTTTATATTGATTTTCGAATTATGACTGCAGCAGATCTCTTCTGAGTATTGTAATGTATAGGTTTGTGTATGTGAATATTAATTTGAAATTGGAGACAGTTTTGTTTTTCACGTAATTGAAGAGTCAGGTCGCAAGCTTACAGCAAATCGTCACGATGCACCGAGGTGTTGGTTGCATATGTACAAAATTACAAAATAATTAGTAAAATATTACTCAATGTACCATCGTATGATTTCAGCTGCATCAGCAACATCAACAGAATCACCAACAGCATCAACAACACCAACAGTTCGGTCCCCCCACGCCGGAGCCCGCTCAAAGAACGTGGAAGTCACCCTCACCACAACCACCTCCCGAGAGGAACTGGCAACCTCAGGGCTTCGTGCTCCACGACCGAACAAACCAGCAACCGCAACCCTTCCAAGTGCATTACAATAACGACCGGTACCAGAACGGAACCGAGAACATTCGAGAACCACAAAACCATTTAAGTTACACTGTGATAAACCCCAACCAGTACGTCTCTCAGTCTCCGCCTTTAGCTGCCAGTCCGCAGCGAAGAGCGAAGACTCCGCAGCGACAGGGCTCCTTACCTGAGGTGCAGCGGAGACCTGAGCCTGTGAGTTTGCAGCAGCTGCAGGCGCCCACACACACACCCCCACACGTCCCTACGCACACCCCCGTCCAGGCACAGCAGCCGGACGACATGGAGCCACAGAACATCTCGTTCATTGGCAACGCGGAAGACGACGCCCTCCGGCAGGGAATCAATAGACTGAACATATCGTCGGGCACGCGGACCTACCGCATCCCCTCCCCGACGCGTCCATCCCTCAGCAGGAACTCGTTCCAGCAGCTGGAGCAGGAAGACGTCAGCGAACAGAACGAGAAAGGGTTCTACATCTCGTTCGACAATGAAGCACCCAAGCGGCCGAAGCCTCCTTTGCGGGCGAAACGAGGCTCGCCAAAGAAGGAACGGTCGACAGACATCAGTCCTGAGCGGAGTCCTGAGAACACGTGGAACGAGCGGCTGCAGCCAGCTCGGGAGGACGAGTTCGTGGTCCACAGGAGTACGGGGCTGGAGCAAGCGATGAGATCTAATGACGTTTCTTCGGAGCGCAGAGAAACGCCACCTAGAGACAGAGCCCCGCGACACAACAACGCGGAGCCCGCCGCGTTACTTATCGGCGAGTTGAATCCTGACCCGGTAAGGCTATTTTTATATTATTTCGTCTAATTTAAACTGACAACATACTTCATATAATCCCTGGCACGTAAGTTGGCAAAAATCGTAAGATGCGCAAAAGTCGTTTTTTAGGTTTTGGTAGTGAAGCGGGGCGCGGGGAACGTTCCGAGCGCGCGATTGGTTAGTCAGTTGACACAAGGATCGACTGACCAATCGCGTCGGCCACGTTCCGTTCGCTCCATATAGTGGTTGGTCAGTTATTATTAGTGGTATTTATCCCCACTACGTCAATACCTTGCCAACTTACATGCCGGGGACTATAACTGTTTTTGTAATTTACTTATGCAATTAATTGAGACTAGATGTCGTCTTTTATAATGCAGACATTTAAATAGTAAGTTGCATGATTTTTGTCACCACATTTGCAGGTTGTCCGACGACGTGCGTTTCTTTTCGCTCTGCAATTTTCCCATTCACTCTTACATTAGCTAAAATAAAACTATCACTCGAAACTCAAAACATATTTGACTGATATCTGAGAACTTAATAAATCTGTTGAATATCCATATGACTTAATTGTAAAGTACACGCGCCATTTAATCTCTAACATCTCACCTCAAAATTCCAGAACTCAGCTGAAGAAATGGAGCGTAAGAAAGAGCGCATTATGCTCCTCTCCCTCCAACGACGGCAGCGAGCCGACGAGGCCCGAGCGCGAGCCGAAGCGGCGGTGGCCGCTCGGAAGGCGCGGGAGGACGCGGCGCAGGAGGTAAAGCTGGCGCGCAAGGAGGAGCAGGCTCGGCGCAGGGAGGCCATCCTGCACCAGTACAAGCTGAAGAAGGCTATTGAGGAGGCGGAGAGAGAGGTAACGTCATTATTAATTGATTAGTTCGCTGTGTGTCTGATTCGAACTCAAACGATTATTTTTTATTGGAAAACATATTAGTCTTCAAAATTAGATAAATCGGGTGAGTTTCCCAAATCCTACCCAACTCGCTTAATAGAAGCCTGATGTCTCGCATTTGTCTTAGTACGGACACAGATAATATAATCTCATACAAAGAAACCGTGCCGACGCAACTAGCGTTTTTCGTCTGATTAAGATGATTATTTTTATATGTACTTTGATCGCGTTCGTTTCCGTTCCACGGCTATAGATGGTGTTAGCAGCGATTTGCATGTAAAAGGGTTTTCTCTTTTCGTGACAATTTTTTCTTTAAATACAGTGACAATTTGTTTTATAGTAGTTTTTTGCAAGTTTTTACAGTTTCATTGTATCGAAATGTGTTACAATACAAATTTAAAAAATCGAGTGGCATGCCTAAGAAATTTAAAACCGCCATCTATTAGAAACAATTTTAAATAATCCCTTCAAATAATCTTTGAAATGTGAATTATGAGCCCAATATTCCATAAATTTGTGCTTATGAGAGTTGATTGAAAAAGGACATACAATTTTTATGATCAATTTTAGAAAATGTTAATTTTACACATAATTCAATAACGAATCGATGCATATCGCACCATCTAGTGACATTTATTTGAACCTATTTTTTTTTGTTATCGGGACCCCGTGGTACGGATTTACACATCAAATATTTGCGGAGGACTTTTCCATTGAAAGTAAATTACTACTAGTTGAAATTTTACGAGAAAACTGTTGCCGTATTAACTTCGTCTTCTAGTAGGCGACGATAAAATTGAATAAGTCACAAAATGATTAGGATTCTGCTACTGTGTTCTGTTCATCAAAATTCGTAAT
This sequence comes from Orthosia cruda, assembly GCA_964057195.1. NCBI lineage: Eukaryota > Metazoa > Arthropoda > Insecta > Lepidoptera > Noctuidae > Orthosia > Orthosia cruda. The sequence continues at coordinate 4,544,784 of OZ059850.1, read as the reverse complement.
TCTATTTTTCCGCTACCTTTTCTATTATGTAAAACATTGCCTAAGAAATTAAATAAAATAAAAATTAAAAAATTTACAATATTTCATAATAACAGTTACGAAATGACTTTTGTATGGAGTTTTGATATCATTATATAACAACAATGTAATTATTTTTCTTTTTGGCGGCCAAGTACGAGTGAAACAATTTGCAATTAAAAAAAAAAGTAGCTAAATGCTACTGTTGGTAGACGCATTCTGCCGCTACGCCCGTGCTTTTTCTACCCCCTCATCCGGCAGAATGATACTGAACCTGTTACCTCTCGAAAAAGCGCGCGTTGATTGTGTGTATATAGTCTGTGGTTTTTAGTCTGAACGTTTCTAATAAATTGTTGTTGGAACTTATCTGCATTAAATTAAGTAAGCTCATCAGGCAGTGGAAAAAGAAGATTCGTGTCTCGCATAAAAAGGCTTTATTTTAACAATCGCATATAGGTTTCGATACAAATTGGCTACATCGCTCGTGTTAAAATCTCGTTTTTTTATGCTTGACACGAAATGTATGCTTTTTACAAAATTTGCACCAATATTAAAAGCCTCGCCACCAAACTTTCCAGGGCAAGCACTTAGACAAATCCGAGTATCTCGAAAGTCTAAATCGCGGCGGCACCGTGACTCCCGCGCCGACGCCCACAGGCGGCGCCGCGCGGCTGCGCAGTAAAGCGGCCGCCGCACGCGCACGGCCCAAGACTATACACGTGGATAGTTCTGCGCTACACGCCGCCGAGGGCATGTTGGCGACCAAACAGCCGTCTTCTACCAACCTTACAGGTATTTTGGAAATCACTTATGGTATAAGGCTGTTAGTATGGTACAGAGAGTTTGAGGAAAAGTCCGGTTTTGACGCACAATTGAAAGGTATGGCAGTTCAGCTTCATACAACGAGCGAAACGGCAGGGTCAGACTTCGACGTGCATCTACATAAGTGAATCCTCACTTGCATGTGGCATTAGTTTGAAATAAGAAGATTTAGATCATTGTAAAGTCTGAGCAATCGCTTATCCAGCAAACATACCTATGTTTGCTGGATAGAAAAATGATAATTCTATTTAGTTCGTCAGTGAGATTATAAAATCATATTGAACACGTATTTTTTTGATTTATCAAATAAATAAAAATCGACAAAGATAAAGCGCTTATTCGTCGCGTTATTTCAACGCTCTGTATCGTCGTATTTTTTTTGTTTACATGGCAAAAAAAAAAAATACGTGTCCAATTACTGCTTTTGGCCAGTTAATTGAAACTTCACTTTAGTTGCAACTATCTGTCACAGAAAAGTAGGCCTCGTCATTTTATGACGTGCAAGCGAGTTTCAATCTTAATGCACAATTAATTTATGGGTCTAATTACGCGTTCATAATATTGCTTGTGCCTGTTAATGCTCGTTGTATGAAGCCAGTCTTCGATACCTGTTTTTTGTTGAGTCCCTGTGTTATACCAGAATAACAAACTCTAGAGCTCAATATGCCATATCAAGAGCCGTTTACCGTATTCGTGTGCCGCACGATGTTTGTTGTGCACTGCCCGTTAGTCCAGCGTTGAGCACGCCTAGCAGTGCCGACACGCGTTTCCATTTTTTTTTGTTACATGTTTACACTTTACATAATTATACCTAAGATTTCCATTTACCCGACTGTTCCAGACGGAGGGTAGTATTTTTATAATGTTCATTTTTAAAATCCTAATGATGAGGGTAATTTTAAAGTAATTATTTATTAACTCAAAAAACGTCTAATTAAATTAAAAAAGAATAATAATTAAAAATACTGAACTGAACACAACTTTTTGCTAATTTCCCTTAACTTTTTGAAGCCGCACTAAATGTCAGCTTATCCCTTTTTTACAATATTAATTTGCCATCTGGCATGCTGCCACTTTTTATGTTCTCAAACAAGGTGTGTTATGCTGTGAGTGTTGCCAAATTTAAATATTGTGTGTGAGTAATTTTATTATGTTATGATGTAGTCTCGAAACGATATAAACTTAAAAGCTAAAAAAACGTTTTTTTAGCTTTTGTGTTTATAACTTAACTTTTGTGTTTATAACTTAACTTTTGTGTTTTACGTAGTTTTTCTACTCTTCTCAATCACCGATTAATATAAGGGAACTTATAAATTCTCAACAGATGCAAATGCACTTTTTGTCCAATAAGGAATGAGATTGCCCGGATATGATTCTTCCTCATATGATTCTTTTTTTTTTTTTGGCTTCATTACTGTAATAAGATCAAGCGTTGCGTTTTGCGAGCTAACGTCATTATTATATTTGTAATTCAGACTTTATGTCAATGACATTATGGTCACTTATCGCGCTATTTATTTTAAGCTACATTATACTACGCCAAAAAATTGGTCATACCGACCCAGACCGGTAGATATAATGAGGCTACTGCGTTTGAATATTCCGCTAGGGGCGCTAGTGTAGACAGGTCTTCAAAATGTCCAATTTCATAGTTTTTTGGCTTTTAGCGCAAGTGATTTTTTTTTTTATATTTGTGAATAATTTCCAAATATGGCAGATTAAGATAGGTACGGGATTAACCAATCACTGCTTTAATAGAGTTGTACGTTTCGGAAAATATTATACAACTTTTTTTTTAAAAGGGGCTTCGCAAAACTGCAGCATACTTGATTTTATATTCAATCGCGCTTTTACGGCATTAGAAATGCATTTAAATTCAAACTTAGCTCCCGTGCGCGTTATAACAACGTTTAACAGATATTTATGGACCTGAGTCAACAGTGGCGCCAACTGGTGAGCAATAAAACGCCCGCAATGCTTTAACACCTTTCTTACGAAGAACTAATTTCATCATTATAACATCAACTTTAGCGGGCAAAGAAACACCCAACAGTTTTTTGAAAAAAATCTAACAAATAACAATACTGAGGCTACATCAAACATAATAATTATTATCACGAAATCACACGTAACAAAGGCCTCCAGCATAGCTCACCTCGGGAGCGCTTGACGTTGTGACGTTGTGTTGTGTAGCGGGCGGCACCATGCGGCGCGACTACTACCGCGGCTCGCAGGACAGCCTCGCCGAGCGCGCCGGCCTCTACAGAGGTAAGCTCACTGCATGGTGCATGGGGATAACTTGTTGGGACAAGCGATGAGATACGTTGTGTTGTGTAGCGGGCGGCACCATGCGGCGCGACTACTACCGCGGCTCGCAGGACAGCCTCGCCGAGCGCGCCGGCCTCTACAGAGGTAAGCTCACTGCATGGTGCATGGGGATAACTTGTTGGGACAAGCGATGAGATACGTTGTGTTGTGTAGCGGGCGGCACCATGCGGCGCGACTACTACCGCGGCTCGCAGGACAGCCTCGCCGAGCGCGCCGGCCTCTACAGAGGTAAGCTCACTGCATGGTGCATGGGGATAACTTGTTGGGACAAGCGATGAGATACGTTGTGTTGTGTAGCGGGCGGCACCATGCGGCGCGACTACTACCGCGGCTCGCAGGACAGCCTCGCCGAGCGCGCCGGCCTCTACAGAGGTAAGCTCACTGCATGGTGCATGGGGATAACTTGTTGGGACAAGCGATGAGATACGTTGTGTTGTGTAGCGGGCGGCACCATGCGGCGCGACTACTACCGCGGCTCGCAGGACAGCCTCGCCGAGCGCGCCGGCCTCTACAGAGGTAAGCTCACTGCATGGTGCATGGGGATAACTTGTTGGGACAAGCGATGAGATACGTTGTGTTGTGTAGCGGGCGGCACCATGCGGCGCGACTACTACCGCGGCTCGCAGGACAGCCTCGCCGAGCGCGCCGGCCTCTACAGAGGTAAGCTCACTGCATGGTGCATGGGGATAACTTGTTGGGACAAGCGATGAGATACGTTGTGTTGTGTAGCGGGCGGCACCATGCGGCGCGACTACTACCGCGGCTCGCAGGACAGCCTCGCCGAGCGCGCCGGCCTCTACAGAGGTAAGCTCACTGCATGGTGCATGGGGATAACTTGTTGGGACAAGCGATGAGATACGTTGTGTTGTGTAGCGGGCGGCACCATGCGGCGCGACTACTACCGCGGCTCGCAGGACAGCCTCGCCGAGCGCGCCGGCCTCTACAGAGGTAAGCTCACTGCATGGTGCATGGGGATAACTTGTTGGGACAAGCGATGAGATACGTTGTGTTGTGTAGCGGGCGGCACCATGCGGCGCGACTACTACCGCGGCTCGCAGGACAGCCTCGCCGAGCGCGCCGGCCTCTACAGAGGTAAGCTCACTGCATGGTGCATGGGGATAACTTGTTGGGACAAGCGATGAGATACGTTGTGTTGTGTAGCGGGCGGCACCATGCGGCGCGACTACTACCGCGGCTCGCAGGACAGCCTCGCCGAGCGCGCCGGCCTCTACAGAGGTAAGCTCACTGCATGGTGCATGGGGATAACTTGTTGGGACAAGCGATGAGATACGTTGTGTTGTGTAGCGGGCGGCACCATGCGGCGCGACTACTACCGCGGCTCGCAGGACAGCCTCGCCGAGCGCGCCGGCCTCTACAGAGGTAAGCTCACTGCATGGTGCATGGGGATAACTTGTTGGGACAAGCGATGAGATACGTTGTGTTGTGTAGCGGGCGGCACCATGCGGCGCGACTACTACCGCGGCTCGCAGGACAGCCTCGCCGAGCGCGCCGGCCTCTACAGAGGTAAGCTCACTGCATGGTGCATGGGATAACTTGTTGGGACAAGCGATGAGATACGTTGTGTTGTGTAGCGGGCGGCACCATGCGGCGCGACTACTACCGCGGCTCGCAGGACAGCCTCGCCGAGCGCGCCGGCCTCTACAGAGGTAAGCTCACTGCATGGTGCATGGGGATAACTTGTTGGGACAAGCGATGAGATACGTTGTGTTGTGTAGCGGGCGGCACCATGCGGCGCGACTACTACCGCGGCTCGCAGGACAGCCTCGCCGAGCGCGCCGGCCTCTACAGAGGTAAGCTCACTGCATGGTGCATGGGGATAACTTGTTGGGACAAGCGATGAGATACGTTGTGTTGTGTAGCGGGCGGCACCATGCGGCGCGACTACTACCGCGGCTCGCAGGACAGCCTCGCCGAGCGCGCCGGCCTCTACAGAGGTAAGCTCACTGCATGGTGCATGGGGATAACTTGTTGGGACAAGCGATGAGATACGTTGTGTTGTGTAGCGGGCGGCACCATGCGGCGCGACTACTACCGCGGCTCGCAGGACAGCCTCGCCGAGCGCGCCGGCCTCTACAGAGGTAAGCTCACTGCATGGTGCATGGGGATAACTTGTTGGGACAAGCGATGAGATACGTTGTGTTGTGTAGCGGGCGGCACCATGCGGCGCGACTACTACCGCGGCTCGCAGGACAGCCTCGCCGAGCGCGCCGGCCTCTACAGAGGTAAGCTCACTGCATGGTGCATGGGGATAACTTGTTGGGACAAGCGATGAGATACGTTGTGTTGTGTAGCGGGCGGCACCATGCGGCGCGACTACTACCGCGGCTCGCAGGACAGCCTCGCCGAGCGCGCCGGCCTCTACAGAGGTAAGCTCACTGCATGGTGCATGGGGATAACTTGTTGGGACAAGCGATGAGATACGTTGTGTTGTGTAGCGGGCGGCACCATGCGGCGCGACTACTACCGCGGCTCGCAGGACAGCCTCGCCGAGCGCGCCGGCCTCTACAGAGGTAAGCTCACTGCATGGTGCATGGGGATAACTTGTTGGGACAAGCGATGAGATACGTTGTGTTGTGTAGCGGGCGGCACCATGCGGCGCGACTACTACCGCGGCTCGCAGGACAGCCTCGCCGAGCGCGCCGGCCTCTACAGAGGTAAGCTCACTGCATGGTGCATGGGGATAACTTGTTGGGACAAGCGATGAGATACGTTGTGTTGTGTAGCGGGCGGCACCATGCGGCGCGACTACTACCGCGGCTCGCAGGACAGCCTCGCCGAGCGCGCCGGCCTCTACAGAGGTAAGCTCACTGCATGGTGCATGGGGATAACTTGTTGGGACAAGCGATGAGATACGTTGTGTTGTGTAGCGGGCGGCACCATGCGGCGCGACTACTACCGCGGCTCGCAGGACAGCCTCGCCGAGCGCGCCGGCCTCTACAGAGGTAAGCTCACTGCATGGTGCATGGGGATAACTTGTTGGGACAAGCGATGAGATACGTTGTGTTGTGTAGCGGGCGGCACCATGCGGCGCGACTACTACCGCGGCTCGCAGGACAGCCTCGCCGAGCGCGCCGGCCTCTACAGAGGTAAGCTCACTGCATGGTGCATGGGGATAACTTGTTGGGACAAGCGATGAGATACGTTGTGTTGTGTAGCGGGCGGCACCATGCGGCGCGACTACTACCGCGGCTCGCAGGACAGCCTCGCCGAGCGCGCCGGCCTCTACAGAGGTAAGCTCACTGCATGGTGCATGGGGATAACTTGTTGGGACAAGCGATGAGATACGTTGTGTTGTGTAGCGGGCGGCACCATGCGGCGCGACTACTACCGCGGCTCGCAGGACAGCCTCGCCGAGCGCGCCGGCCTCTACAGAGGTAAGCTCACTGCATGGTGCATGGGGATAACTTGTTGGGACAAGCGATGAGATACGTTGTGTTGTGTAGCGGGCGGCACCATGCGGCGCGACTACTACCGCGGCTCGCAGGACAGCCTCGCCGAGCGCGCCGGCCTCTACAGAGGTAAGCTCACTGCATGGTGCATGGGGATAACTTGTTGGGACAAGCGATGAGATACGTTGTGTTGTGTAGCGGGCGGCACCATGCGGCGCGACTACTACCGCGGCTCGCAGGACAGCCTCGCCGAGCGCGCCGGCCTCTACAGAGGTAAGCTCACTGCATGGTGCATGGGGATAACTTGTTGGGACAAGCGATGAGATACGTTGTGTTGTGTAGCGGGCGGCACCATGCGGCGCGACTACTACCGCGGCTCGCAGGACAGCCTCGCCGAGCGCGCCGGCCTCTACAGAGGTAAGCTCACTGCATGGTGCATGGGGATAACTTGTTGGGACAAGCGATGAGATACGTTGTGTTGTGTAGCGGGCGGCACCATGCGGCGCGACTACTACCGCGGCTCGCAGGACAGCCTCGCCGAGCGCGCCGGCCTCTACAGAGGTAAGCTCACTGCATGGTGCATGGGGATAACTTGTTGGGACAAGCGATGAGATACGTTGTGTTGTGTAGCGGGCGGCACCATGCGGCGCGACTACTACCGCGGCTCGCAGGACAGCCTCGCCGAGCGCGCCGGCCTCTACAGAGGTAAGCTCACTGCATGGGGATAACTTGTTGGGACAAGCGATGAGATACGTTGTGTTGTGTAGCGGGCGGCACCATGCGGCGCGACTACTACCGCGGCTCGCAGGACAGCCTCGCCGAGCGCGCCGGCTTCTACAGAGGTAAGCTCACTGCATGGGGATAACTTGTTGGGACAAGCGATGAGATACGTTGTGTTGTGTAGCGGGCGGCACCATGCGGCGCGACTACTACCGCGGCTCGCAGGACAGCCTCGCCGAGCGCGCCGGCCTCTACAGAGGTAAGCTCACTGCACGGTGCATGGGGATAACTTGTTGGGACAAGCGATGAGATACGTTGTGTTGTGTAGCGGGCGGCACCATGCGGCGCGACTACTACCGCGGCTCGCAGGACAGCCTCGCCGAGCGCGCCGGCCTCTACAGAGGTAAGCTCACTGCACGGTGCATGGGGATAACTTGTTGGGACAAGCGATGAGATACGTTGTGTTGTGTAGCGGGCGGCACCATGCGGCGCGACTACTACCGCGGCTCGCAGGACAGCCTCGCCGAGCGCGCCGGCCTCTACAGAGGTAAGCTCACTGCATGGGGATAACTTGTTGGGACAAGCGATGAGATACGTTGTGTTGTGTAGCGGGCGGCACCATGCGGCGCGACTACTACCGCGGCTCGCAGGACAGCCTCGCCGAGCGCGCCGGCTTCTACAGAGGTAAGCTCACTGCATGGGGATAACTTGTTGGGACAAGCGATGAGATACGTTGTGTTGTGTAGCGGGCGGCACCATGCGGCGCGACTACTACCGCGGCTCGCAGGACAGCCTCGCCGAGCGCGCCGGCCTCTACAGAGGTAAGCTCACTGCATGGGGATAACTTGTTGGGACAAGCGATGAGATACGTTGTGTTGTGTAGCGGGCGGCACCATGCGGCGCGACTACTACCGCGGCTCGCAGGACAGCCTCGCCGAGCGCGCCGGCTTCTACAGAGGTAAGCTCACTGCATGGGGATAACTTGTTGGGACAAGCGATGAGATACGTTGTGTTGTGTAGCGGGCGGCACCATGCGGCGCGACTACTACCGCGGCTCGCAGGACAGCCTCGCCGAGCGCGCCGGCCTCTACAGAGGTAAGCTCACTGCACGGTGCATGGGGATAACTTGTTGGGACAAGCGATGAGATACGTTGTGTTGTGTAGCGGGCGGCACCATGCGGCGCGACTACTACCGCGGCTCGCAGGACAGCCTCGCCGAGCGCGCCGGCCTCTACAGAGGTAAGCTCACTGCACGGTGCATGGGGATAACTTGTTGGGACAAGCGATGAGATACGTTGTGTTGTGTAGCGGGCGGCACCATGCGGCGCGACTACTACCGCGGCTCGCAGGACAGCCTCGCCGAGCGCGCCGGCCTCTACAGAGGTAAGCTCACTGCATGGGGATAACTTGTTGGGACAAGCGATGAGATACGTTGTGTTGTGTAGCGGGCGGCACCATGCGGCGCGACTACTACCGCGGCTCGCAGGACAGCCTCGCCGAGCGCGCCGGCCTCTACAGAGGTAAGCTCACTGCACGGTGCATGGGGATAACTTGTTGGGACAAGCGATGAGATACGTTGTGTTGTGTAGCGGGCGGCACCATGCGGCGCGACTACTACCGCGGCTCGCAGGACAGCCTCGCCGAGCGCGCCGGCCTCTACAGAGGTAAGCTCACTGCATGGGGATAACTTGTTGGGACAAGCGATGAGATACGTTGTGTTGTGTAGCGGGCGGCACCATGCGGCGCGACTACTACCGCGGCTCGCAGGACAGCCTCGCCGAGCGCGCCGGCTTCTACAGAGGTAAGCTCACTGCATGGGGATAACTTGTTGGGACAAGCGATGAGATACGTTGTGTTGTGTAGCGGGCGGCACCATGCGGCGCGACTACTACCGCGGCTCGCAGGACAGCCTCGCCGAGCGCGCCGGCCTCTACAGAGGTAAGCTCACTGCATGGGGATAACTTGTTGGGACAAGCGATGAGATACGTTGTGTTGTGTAGTGGGCGGCACCATGCGGCGCGACTACTACCGCGGCTCGCAGGACAGCCTCGCCGAGCGCGCCGGCCTCTACAGAGGTAAGCTCACTGCATGGGGATAACTTGTTGGGACAAGCGATGAGATACGTTGTGTTGTGTAGCGGGCGGCACCATGCGGCGCGACTACTACCGCGGCTCGCAGGACAGCCTCGCCGAGCGCGCCGGCTTCTACAGAGGTAAGCTCACTGCATGGGGATAACTTGTTGGGACAAGCGATGAGATACGTTGTGTTGTGTAGCGGGCGGCACCATGCGGCGCGACTACTACCGCGGCTCGCAGGACAGCCTCGCCGAGCGCGCCGGCCTCTACAGAGGTAAGCTCACTGCATGGGGATAACTTGTTGGGACAAGCGATGAGATACGTTGTGTTGTGTAGCGGGCGGCACCATGCGGCGCGACTACTACCGCGGCTCGCAGGACAGCCTCGCCGAGCGCGCCGGCCTCTACAGAGGTAAGCTCACTGCATGGGGATAACTTGTTGGGACAAGCGATGAGATACGTTGTGTTGTGTAGCGGGCGGCACCATGCGGCGCGACTACTACCGCGGCTCGCAGGACAGCCTCGCCGAGCGCGCCGGCTTCTACAGAGGTAAGCTCACTGCATGGGGATAACTTGTTGGGACAAGCGATGAGATACGTTGTGTTGTGTAGCGGGCGGCACCATGCGGCGCGACTACTACCGCGGCTCGCAGGACAGCCTCGCCGAGCGCGCCGGCCTCTACAGAGGTAAGCTCACTGCATGGGGATAACTTGTTGGGACAAGCGATGAGATACGTTGTGTTGTGTAGTGGGCGGCACCATGCGGCGCGACTACTACCGCGGCTCGCAGGACAGCCTCGCCGAGCGCGCCGGCCTCTACAGAGGTAAGCTCACTGCATGGGGATAACTTGTTGGGACAAGCGATGAGATACGTTGTGTTGTGTAGCGGGCGGCACCATGCGGCGCGACTACTACCGCGGCTCGCAGGACAGCCTCGCCGAGCGCGCCGGCTTCTACAGAGGTAAGCTCACTGCATGGGGATAACTTGTTGGGACAAGCGATGAGATACGTTGTGTTGTGTAGCGGGCGGCACCATGCGGCGCGACTACTACCGCGGCTCGCAGGACAGCCTCGCCGAGCGCGCCGGCCTCTACAGAGGTAAGCTCACTGCATGGGGATAACTTGTTGGGACAAGCGATGAGATACGTTGTGTTGTGTAGCGGGCGGCACCATGCGGCGCGACTACTACCGCGGCTCGCAGGACAGCCTCGCCGAGCGCGCCGGCCTCTACAGAGGTAAGCTCACTGCATGGGGATAACTTGTTGGGACAAGCGATGAGATACGAGTACGTTGACCTAAAGTGTGCTCGTTTTTGGTAAAAAGATCTCTCATGTAGCGGCTTCAATTAGCCCACATTCGAAATTCAACAAAAAAGATGTTGATGTCACACAAATCCTACTTCGCGCTATCGAGTTCTCCGATTTGAACATATGCATCAAGCTGACAATAACCTATTGGCAGTTGTCCACCTGAGACACCCATCTGGTCTATGGATCCTCCCTTTTCAATGGAGGTTGCGAGACTTAAGGTTACACTAGTCGATCATTCTTCCATACAAACGTAGTCTAGCGATTACTCCACTGTTTTAAGATGTACGTTCAAAATAAAAAATTATATCAATTTGTTTCTTCATTATCTAGCCCTATATGGAAACAAAGAAGTTAAAAAATAAAATATTTGAAAGTTATGAGCGTCGAAAGTTCCATATTTCAACACTAATTTTAACGCATCTTTGGGCGGAAATAAATACCATAAGAAGAAGGATAATTTCAAAACGGCCTCCATACAGGGATAGATTAGTAATTCAACAATGCAAATAATTTTATTTTGAAAATATACATTTTGTAGTTTTTTCATGATATCTAGACTCCCAAAGGTCTGTTTATAAAATTTTCCGCGCTCGTTTTCGTCCTAAATCATCATCCATTTAGATACAAATTTGCAAAAGTGCTCATTCGTACGCGAACTAGCTTCTTACTGCTCATAACAGCATCTATCTCATTCGCACATGTTGTCGGATGAGATGGAATGCATTTTAACCTCGCGCACAAAATAGTTCGTGCCGTCGACTAGTTGAACCTTAAGTTGAAGGTTAATTTTGGCACAACGAACCATATTGATTTCCATCACAGGATCCAATTATAGAACAACAAACAAACAAAAAACCTTACGAACTACCTTGTCACTGTATCATTATAGATAATGTGATAATTCAAGGGGGAAAATATAAAAGTTTTCACGGCTATCAAACGGGAATGGGCGAGTTAGCTACTCGCCCATTTCTTTGCGCCATTTTCTAACGTCAATATCGCTTGTTCCAACAAACTATTTGGAGCGCTTAACGCTTTTACTTTATTGTTATGCTTTACGTTTAGTTTTCAAAGCATGATTATAAACGTAAGCTTTGATTATTTTTACCTTAATTTTTCACTAATAAACAGACACATTTTCACCACTTATTATTGTTATCTGTATACTAAATGTGTTGGGATCTATCTTCAGAGTCTCCGGTAGAAGAGCGTGGCGGTATGTCTCCGGGGAGTGCTTCGAGTGGTCCGCTAGGTCGGCGCGGCTCGTGCAAGACGTCCCGAGGTGAGTGTGTCTCTGTCGCACGCGCCACGCTAGTCGCGGGGGAGTAGCTCCCTCTCGCTCGCTCGCCACACTAACACCCGGCGTTCGCTTCGCTAACCGATCGTGTTTACGAATAACGTGATCGGTTTGAAAAAGTTGATGAATTCGTTATTCGTAAATGTATCGGTGCATTTTGTATTTTACGTGATTTGTTTTGATATCGATTATGAGTCCAGCAATTTGTGAGTATTTAAAAACACTTGGTATCAAAACAAATCACCCGTTTTCCGTCAATGTTTTTTGGTATCGAGGACATGAAAATTTGCCCTGGACCACTACTTCATAATTATCGAATTCGGAAGTAGTGTTTGGACGACAAGAAATTTCCATGTCTTCCAAATAAAAGCTGTTTCTGTAATACTACGAAGTTGTATCACAAACAACTATATCCCGATAATATCTGCTTGAAATACAATTTGAACTCCCGACTGTGCGGTTGTCAACACGACCAGATACTCCATAGTGTGTATGAAGGCGCTTCTTTCCATTTTGGTTTTAGTAGAACGCTTCGATTTGAATTATTTATATTTATGATCGATTTATTTTATATGTGTATGATTTCCGCATCGCATAGATTATAGACACCACTCCAATCTGCAAAATTTATGCTTCATACCCTTTTTTTGGCCATTATTATAATATGTAGTTGCAATTTGAATTTGAGTGGTACAATATTTTCATAAAAGCTTTTTTTTTTTTCCAAATTTTGCGATACGCCCTCTAGACCTTCCGCGCATTTACTAAATTGGTTCCCGAATCTGTAAATACATGAAGTGATGTGATACAATTTTTATTATCGCGGTACCTATAGCATTAATTTTGTTTGCCATATTGTGTAACTGTAAAG